>JAWWTY010000032.1:2127453-2155713 GCA_035222235.1 Margarornis squamiger | reverse complement strand
GAGACCTGGGAAGGAAAGGGCAGGACACTTGACTCGTGCCCCAGAAACCCTTTGCCAGTTGCTTGTGTTGTCCCACGGGTTTCCTTTTTAGAAACATTCTCCTTAGAAGACCCCCTCTTTCAGAGGGGGGTTCTGAGATCGAAAGCTTGCTTACAGCAGGATACGTCACTTTGTCACCCTGTAATGCCTATAGCCTTCTGAAACAACTGTTGCATCTTCCAAAAAGCCTAAAAGAATAACAAAGGAAAGCAACGATCACAAAAAAACCAACCAGCTAATGAAATTTAAAAAAAAAAAAGGAAACAAACACCAACAAAGAAACAAAAGACTCTAACATGCACTTATAAAACAATATAACTAGAAATATGCAAGTATACAATATTGAGCATTCCGAGGGAATACAAATGACGGAATGTATAAAGTAACTGGTATTTTTCTATTGTAATTGGAAAACACAATAACTAGGCAGAAGAAGCAGAGTGTGAGACCAAGTACACACATACACGGCTATACACATTCAGTCGATAACATTCATTCGGCAGAAACATCCCACATTTCTCACAAGACTCCATCCATGGCATTGTTTCATCCCATCTCACTCCCGCTGCCCCTCCTCCATATATTCCAGGAAAACCCATTCCATCTTTTGCTCTGGGAATCCCAATCTCCTTCAGTCCACTGTTCCTGTATGTTTGGATTTATCCCCAATCAAAGAGAATACATCTTTTACAACAAAAAACCCATATAAAACGGGTGTACCATAGACACTTATTGCTATTCTACCCCCCTTAAGTATACACCACAGGGCAGCTCCAAGCCAAATTCACACAGACACAGATGACACACCAAATACAAACAAATGTGATACAAGGACATAAAATGGCTCTCCACGAGGCTGATTTCTATATCCCATACACACTCAGGGTACGTGGCCTGTGGTACTGCACTCGTCAGTCGAGTAGGCTGACGTGGCCTTGGATAGCAATCAAACATAATGGATCACTGCAAGAAGGTACTGCCAAAATGTGGAAGGATGCATGAGGACTTCTTTTGCAAATCTTCTGGCCTCAACAAGTATCATGTAAAAATGCAGGACTAAGTCTGATGTCCAAAATACACAGCAAGAGGCCACAGCTGCCCAGATGGCCTGAAACAATGCCGTTTGAGTCAGACAATCAAAAATCTCTGAGCTGCGAGGTGAACGTGTGCGTGCTATGCTGTTCCAGGGAGGGTTTGGAAGGATTTGAGGCTGAAACTATAGCACCACTTAAAATTCAAGCAAACAGCATTTCTTACAAAGAAGTAGCAAATGAAACAGAAACTGAGAAAAGAAAACAAAAGAAACCCCAAGACAACTCCCACAGACTCATACACCACTCACACAGTTACTGTACCTCTTACACAGTTCCTATACTTCCCGACCCCAATGTGTCAATACCCCCAGTATGACTGGCTGCTGCACCCTTGGGCTTCGGTAGGCTCAGCCCACTTAGCACGCATCCCTGCAGGAGGCAACGTTGTCCTCTGTGCCAGCACATACCTCCACTAGGAGCAGGAACTGCCTGGTTTTTATAACTCTTAGTGTGTGACATCTATCTAGGTGTGTGTGGCCAGCACACACCCAGATAGAGGTCTCCAGTTCCTCCCCACATTGTGTAACTGGAAAGCCCCTGGCACCTGCTCAGCACATACCGGTCTCCATTTTTGGGTTGGTGGTCCTTAATTCATCCTCCTCTTCCTTTTTGTTTCTGTGGAAAAAAAAAAAAGAATTACAATGATGTGCATAGATTGTAATAGAGAACACAATAGAGAACACCCTAAAAATAACATCAAATTTAGTCTGGGATTCAAATTCTCACCTCACTGGCACAAAATTGGACCTGGCTCTCATGCTGTCTCTTTTTCAGAGCCCTCCACTTCTCTTTCCCACAGCTGGGGATGCAAATCCATCTCTGACACCAAGGAAGTGCTCCTGGCCTGGCTCAGAGGGTTTTTTTTGTCTCCAGGTTACCCCCTTAGTCAGCTACAAGAAAGAAAATTGAAATCAATAAATGACTTCAACAGCATAGAGGCCAAAACCCAGGAATTGCACTACTTACTGTCCCCAGAGTGTGCCCAGGTCCTTAGGTCACTTGCTCTGACTGGAGTTGGAGGCTGTGGCTGTCATCTCTGGGGATACCTTAGTGAGAAAGAGAGAAAGTGCAATGGTATTTCTGAACATTTAGATGCTAGCTCCTCCTCACCACCTCCCCGTCTCACCTCCAATGCTCCTCCTTTGCCAAAGGCAGCCTGGACTGCGCCTGCAAACACAAAAGGTCAAGGCTTAAATGCTGAGCCTTCAAAAATCTGCAAATTACTCACAAGGATGTTGAAGATGATGTAACCTTGGCTGTTACTTCATCAGGGGTGGCTTCGGCCCTCTGAGGCTCTATACATTCTCTGCAAAAAACCCACGACAAACCAAAGGCACATACCGAGATACCACCCAAAAGGATGGTATTCCTGTGGTAGCTCCTACCTGCCTCTCCTTGACTGTAACCTCTCACCAGCAGGGTCCCTCTCTCATTGGACTGGCCCTTAGAACTTCGTGGGCCACATGTGAAGCACAGAAAACAAAGGATGGGCACAGCTTCACCAGAAATACACCACCTCTAAGAGAACATCTACTTCTGTCCTGCAGTCAGTGCTCACTTTATTCACCGGGCTCACCTCCCCTCTGGTGAGGTTCTAGCCTGCTGGAACAACTCTTTCACATCTGCAAAAGAAGAGAAAACAAAAATATACCAAAAAAACAAAGAAGACAAGCCATTAAGTAAAAATAAGGCCAAAATTCCTGTCTTGGCTCCAACATCACATGACAACCCACCTGTTCGCTGTGCTCCTCTAGTCTCTTCTGTTCACCTCTTCTTGACATCCTGTCCAGCTGACACTGCCAGGAAACTATTTACTAGAGTCACCCAGATGCACAGAGAGAGCTCAACCATTCCAAAATTGTCACTTCTCTTTAGACAAACCAGGTAGTGTCTAATGGCACACCAATGTTGCCTTTCCAGCTGACTAACTTCAAGACCTTGCCTTACTACACCCATCATCACCCAAAAACCTTGCTGTACTCCCTGCACACAGACTGGCAAGCCATGCCTTCGGGGTGACTATACAACCACTGTCTCCAGTGCCTAAGTCTATCCACAGGTTAACTGTCTTTCTACTACCTCAGGGCAGAGGAGTTCTAGGCTCAACACAAATTCACACAACACATTTTGCTACAAATGGTGCGATGCAATGAGGAGACAAAGTTCTCGATGAAAGAAACTGCCTCCAAAATGGATGTGGTGCAAAACAGTGAGGAGGCAAAATTCTCAGTGAAAGAAACAACCACCGAAATGGATGTGGTGCAACGCAAGAGGACTGAGGATACGAAGAGGATGAACAGAGCAGACTCTAAGGAGCCTGAGAAAGATTCTAACCTGTCACAAGAACTGCCCAGCAAAATGACGAAGATGGATATGAGAGAATGCTACATATGGCATCTTTCTAGATTCCAAGGAGTCCCAGTTCATTACAAGGGATGGCTGCACAGGACAGCTGATGATATGGCCTGGAACGATGCCATAAAAACATCTGACCACAAAAGTCAGAGATGCAATTCCAAAAAAGCTCCAAGCTTGTGAATCGAGGAACTGACAAGATTGTCACTGGGCCAAAGAGGGAAGACCTTCAAGACCCTAGGGATGATGCCCGATGCAATGACTCTCCTTGGTGAGATGGGATCCACCTCTTTTCAGATCAACTCCTAAATCCAGGAAGCTTCAGCACGGGCTGGAAAATGTCTTTGGAGAAAGGGGATGTTATTCCTCCTCTTTCAAGATACAACTTGAATTTACTCTGGAAATGTTTCTACACACAGCCCAGCAAAGGGAATAGCTGCTGTGACTCCAGCCTCTTCCATAGGATATTCCCAGGATTCCTTGGCTAGTAAGCATGAGTTCACGGTTTTGCTTTAAAGGAATTCACAGTAATTTGGATGTTGTTGAGGCTGGTTTTGTGGCTCCCAGGAGAAAGCATCTGTAGCTGGGGAAGTGTCCATGCACGAAGCATGCCACCAGGACAGACCTGGCTGTCGCTGCCGGGGGTCAGAGGGGCTGAGGGCAGCCACCACATGGCTGGTTTTCAGCTGACAACTTACACTGATTTGCATAGTCATCAGCTCTGTACTGACAGGAAGGAAGAGCATCGAGACCAAAAGTGCAGGAAGGGGTGAGGAGAGAACAAAGAACTGAAAGAGAGAAAAGCCACTGGGCTGGAACTGGCAGAGGGTGGTGGGGAACCTAGACCTTCCTTCTCCAGGTGCTGCCCTGTGCATTGCCCTGGCCACTGGGTCCCCAGGGACCACTAACTGGAGGGGCTTCCATTTTCTACTTTGAACTTGAGCATCCAAAAAGGAGAAAGCAAAGCTCTGGGGATAAAGAGCTGAGCAGGGCACAGAGGGGCTGCATCCTCCTGCTGCCATGAGGATGCCTTCCCCACACTACTGCTCCCACATGGACCTGGGAAAGGCAGCACAAGGCCAAGGTAAGATTTTGCAAGGCTTTGAAGGGGTAATGGGGAGAGGTGTCACTTGGTTCTCTTGTGTGGGGACAAGAGCTCTTGCTGTGATGGCCACGTGAAACGGAGTCACTGAGCTAACATGGCAGGGCCAGGAGCTGTTCCTGGGATGGGCAAGACATGGTTAACTGCCAGCAGCACCCAGCAGGGCAGCCTGGCATGGCATGGCCGCACATGCTGGCAGGAGTGAGTGGAGACCTGTGGCATGGCACAAAATTGCACCAAAGAGCAAGACAGTGTCCTGGTTCATCCACGAGCAGGTCCAGGAGCTGGAGCTCAGTGGGGACACATGGCCATGCACCCAGGTGGGCACATACTGGGCTGCCTTAGTTAATTAGGTTTATTCCTGCTGTTATTTTAGCATTCTGAGATCATTATGGGCAATACATATCCTGTAAATATGGAACTGCTGGGGAGAGACCAGCTGGATCATGGGCTGGGTGCTGTCACTCACTGGGATGTCACCAGAACTGGGGGTTTGGCCAGCACACAGAAGGGTTTTCCACGGCCAGCCATGAGTTATTTGGAGCCGAGGAACAGCTCACAAAGAAATGTCCATGATGCATGAAAATTTCTTTCTGGAGAACTCACAGCTGCTTTTTTGGATGCTCTGTAACCTCAGAAAGCTGGGGCTGACCCTGAGCAACAAAGCCCAGAGCATGCTGGGGCTGGTACCACATTCATCAGCATCCCTGCAGTCCCAGGGCTGGCCGTTGTGATGGAGGCAGGCTAGTTGCAGCTCCTTCCCAGTTTTCCTGCTGATATCCTGAGATTCTGTGGGTGAGAAGGGCAGAAGCTGTTTGGTGGGAGGATCTGCTTTTCAATCAGCTGTGTGCACATCCATGGTACACAACATTCGAGGGGCACAACCAGCTCAGCAAATGCATCATCCTTCATTTTGCAGCCTGTGAGGTGCAGCAGTGCCCTGCAAGGGACCTCTTCTATGAAATTAGCTTTTTAGCTGTTTGGGATCACTCAAAGATTTATTTTTTCTTTTTTTTTTTTTTTTCTGGTGAGATTTGGGGTTGGCACTGCCCAGGGGCCCTTCACAGCTCCTTACCTCCACGACTTGCTATTTAACCCCTGCTGTGTCTGGGCCTTGTTGTTGGGATTGGGGTTTAGGGGAAAAAAAAAGTAAAAACCAAACCTCGCAGAGGTTAGATTTGACATAAAAGAGATTTAGCAATAAATTTTACTGGCATTAAATCCAGACCAAAAAACTAAGGCTTCATCTTAAAGTCACATGTAGACTTAGAAAACCAAGTTACCTGCAAGTCTGCACGTGTCATAATTGGCTATAATGCAGAAGATATTTCACTGCTTTCCTTAATTAACAGACATTAATGATGTGAAATTTCTGATTCTGCCAAAAGCTAGCAGTCTGCATCCTGACTTTGGGATTTGCTCAGCTGAGAGGGAATGGCTGGAGATGTTGGTTTGGGAGATGTTTCCATGCAACTCACTGACCTCTGAAATGGGAACAATTCAGGGGGAATACATGACAGGAGAAATAAATGAAAGATCCAAAGGTGTGTTGGTAAAGGAGCCTGAGATTTGCTGGAGGAAATCCAGTGTGCCAGGAAGTGGTGGAAAGGTCTGATGGGGCTGGTTTCTCTCTGTTCCTGTGCCTGGAGGAGGCAGAGCAGTGCTGAGATGGGGCTGTGCTGCCAGGGCTCCTATCAGCCCAAACTGGAGAGCTTTGCTGCACGGGCAAACCCCACAGTGATGGGTCAGAGGAAAGCAACAACCATGGTGAGGTTTCCTGTGTGTTTGGGGCACAGAGCTGAGCTGGACTGGCTACTTCCTGCTCCTGCAGGTGCTGGTTAATGATGCAATTTTTAGCTCATATTAAAAGATTTTAAATTTATTTCAATACTGTAGATCAGCCCCTTTTCTGATGTTTTCCATACATAGGTCCCAGGAGCTCTTGCCTAGCACTTTGGTGTCTATCTAGACTTAGCACTCCTCAGCCCTTCCCCAGCCCAACACATCAGATCAGGTCCTCAGGGCTATGTGAGGGAGTGCTCAAAGTGCCAACCACTGTCCCCTGATGCCGCTGGTGGATCTGCTCATGAGCCCCTGCAGGGCTGATGCAGTCCAGGTGTTGCTGGCAACTGCTGTGACAGCTCCTGGTATGGCATGGTCCCGAGTCCTCAGCAGATTCCTAAAACACAGAATGACAGATCTGTCTGAGGGGGATGTCTGGAGAAACATCTGAGAGGCCAGGTGCAGCAGAGAGGCATTAAATACCTGTTGTCTCCAGACAGCTTCCTGCTGTGGCCACCTCAGAACTGTCCATCCCTTCATCTCAGATCCTGTGGTGAGCTACTTTGGTCATGTTGGACTTCCAGCAGAGAAACTGCACATACATAATTAGAGCCAGAGATGAGCCAGGAGTAGCTACTTCTAGGTCTGTATTCTTTGGTGTTGATGCTGGGCAGTTTGAATGCTGGAACAGGATGGGTACAGGAGCAGTTTGAGAGAGGATTATCTGTGCTGGAGGTCAGGGACCTGCCAGCATGGTGGTTGTGGCTCCCAAGCACTGATGGGTTAGGGGCAGGGACACTCTGCTAACAAGTGTGGTGGGATGTGGAGATGGTGGGATGTGAGTTAAAAGCTGCTGGAAGAACATATCAGTGTTGACTGATGTCCATGCTTGTTCCTGGCTGAGTGGTAGCTACACACTGAGGGCTGAGGTCCATGAGTGTAGGATTGACATCTCGGAGACAGAGGAGTGCGACACTTCCAGAACATGACTCATGTCACCCCCCTTGGAATGAGCTGGGTCACATCCTAGAAATACCTGAACCTCTGTAGGGGTTATAGAGCTTGGCTTTGTTTGGCCCTTACCCTTAAGACAGCTTTAGTGAGAGCTGATAACATACTTCACCCCTGTAGGACACAGCCTCCAGTGTCCCCAAGTGGTCTTGGAGCTGCACCTGAAACTTTGCTACTGGAACCAGAAAAAAATGGCAGAACCTGCATTATTTCTTCTGTTGCTTTGTCTTCAACTGCTTTATTCTTCTGGTGAGATGCCTCTGCATGAACTGACCCATGTTTTTGAAGTGGCACTGGAGGACATCATTTAACATTCCTTGGTGTTAGAGCAGGTTTCCCCCATCAAATGGCTTTTTCTTGCTGGCTGTGTTTCAGAGGAAGTGCTACAGGGAACACCCGTACCAGGCAGCAAACCCCCTTTCATTCTGGCTGTGTTCTGGGCTGCATGGCAAAGATGAGAGACTCAGGAACTTCGAAGACTTAATGGAACTTTCCAGGCTGGTTAGAGACAGGAAAATATCAAAGGGTGAACATTTTGCTGCGAATTGTTCACTGATCAGCTTTAATTGATGGTATCTTAATTGATCAGGCCACTGCCTGGGGGGTGAAAAGCAAGGGCAGCTCTCAAAGCCTGCTGCTCCTTGTATGGAGAAAAGGGCTTTGCTGTGGGATCACCACCACTGCCAAGGGCATGTGGACCTCTGACACCTCTGACACCATGGCTGGCCAGCCAGGGAAGAGCAGCAGGACTTGGGCTTCCCTCCTGAAGGGAAAAGCTGTGGGCTCAGACCCAGCTCCAACAGCACCTCCCACCCCTACGAGGGCTTGTCCAGGAACCACCTGGGCAGGTGGGGATGGGCTAGTGCTTTGTCACCCAGTACCTCTCTTTCACTATCCTACTGCATGGGATGTGCCACAAAGTGGTTGCAATGAGAGATCCAGCCAGTGGGCCTGTGAGGTACTCAGTCCTGTGATATGCTGTGTCTGATCCCCTCCCAAGCCATCCACACAGCTGGGCTTGCGTTTCTGGTGGGAGAAATAAACCTTAGCATGGATCCCCAGGAAGGAAGATGAACAGAAAGAGACATTTCAGAAGATATTCCTGACCTTGTATCATGCACTAGAAACTCTCCCAAGCTACATCTGTGTTTTCTCCCTGGAAGAGGTTAAGTTTAACCAAAGGAAGTGAGCATTATCTGTACCTGTTATTGAGGCTGCACCAAAGACCCCACAGTACCACATCTCCCTCAGGAGTAGGTTTGACAAAGGTAACACATTGCCTGTGGGAAGGGACCCTCTTGAAATGCCTCTGATCGGCATGCACAGAGGTGTTCGTGTGGATCTAGAGCATCCTAGGACATCTAGGATGGAAGGAAGGAAAGAATGCTGTTCCAGGACACAAGCCAGGGCACTGGAACACAGTGTGTGCATCATTGCTGTGACCAGACATTGCCTGGTGCTGAGAAGTTCCCACCTGGACACAGCCAGCACCTGGAGATGACTTTGGGGCTGGTGGAGAGGCCATAGCACAGTTCCACCTCCTAACACAAGGGAAGCTTGGAGCACTCTCAGCCGTGGAGGCATTGCCCTCTCCAACTATGCTGGAAGAACAACAGAATTCTGAGCAGACACATTTCTTAAAACACCAAGCCCTCAGTGCGGTTTGGCAGCAGCTGAGGCAGGGAGAGGAGCTAAATGCTCCTTCCCCAGGCAATGAATCATCAGTGCTGATGAAAGTAGAGCAACTTCAGAACTCTGCAACAGGATGTGGTGTGGGCCACCCTCAGCAAGCCCCGACAGAGGCTGTGAATGTAAGCGAGGTGAGTTTGAAAGCAAAACAGGCCCTTCATCACTCTGCCTGCTGCCCCACAACTTCCTCTACAACACAAAGAAGAATGCATGAGCAGTTCAGAGCCCTGCTGTCCCTGTGGTGACAGTGGTGACACTCAGATGCTCATCAGGTGACCCACAGGGGCACTGTCACAACAATTAATGCATCACTCTGCCCAAGAAAGGTTCTGGCAAAAGTGGTGCTAGTAAAGGCAACAAGTTTGTGGCACACGAGGTCTGGCAGAGATGCTGCAGTGGGATGGCACCATTTCTGCCCCTGCCAGGCCCACAGTGCCAGGGACTCTGGTCAGCCAAATGCTGATGAATGGACCCTTGGTGCAACCACAGTCAGCACCACACTAGCTCCTCATGCTTTTCTCTTTTTCCACCAGGAACATGGATAATTGCTGAGAAGCTCCAGGTGATGCTGTGAGCTGGCCAGGGGATGCAGGGTGGTCCATGGGACAGCCACGCTGCTGCCAACACAGCACTCCTTGCCTGGGCATCACCCATGTCCCAGGAGGCCTCTGATGGAAGGTGAGTGGTGGCTGGGCAGCTGGAGATCCATCACCTCTGGGTAGTTTCAGACTCAAAAATGGGACAAGGTGGGGCACCCAGGTGGGAGGGTTGACAGCAGTTCCTAGTCCAAGTGCTTGGGGACCACTGTGCTGACACAAGTGGAACAGCTGTCTCTGAAGAGAAATGATCTTGCTCAGACTTTTTCCTCTGCATGGGCTTGGTTTCCCAGGAGGAATGCCATTCATGATTGTGTTCTTCAGTCTCTTTGACTCCAATTTCAATATCTGCTGCCTTGACCTAGCAGCTCCTAACAAAACATCCTGACATGGCTTTGGGATGGAATCCTCCCAAGGAGGACTTGGGTAGGTCACTCTGGAGGGCTCTAGTTTAACCCCTGCTACCTTCAGAGTCAGAGGGAGCACTCCACTGCTGCCTTTCCCTGTCACCCCTCAGCAACATGCCCAAGGCTCGTCCAAGACCCAACTGTCCCACTCTTATCTCCTGCAGAGATTTAGATCAAGAGGTACCACAAGCAGCTGGTGAGGTCCATCTCGCCGCAGTTCTTGGAGGAGATCATCTGCCACCTGGGGAGGCTGGAGCTCCTGACAGTGGAGGAGGCTGGCCGGCCACGGAAGCAGAGCTGTCTGCCCAAGCAGGTGAGGGCCATAGTGGATGTCCTGGCTGGCAAGGGCAGCTATGCCTCCAAGTCTCTGCAGACCTTCATCGAGACCGCCAATTCTCAAGTCTACCTCCACATCACTGTCTGTGGTAGGAAGCTCACTGTGGACCCAGCAAGGGGGATCTGCACACATTGCCTGGCTGTGGGCACTGGCTGGAGCACCCCAAGATGTGCACAGAGCTGGGCATTAGCAGCTCCAGTGGGAGTGATGGTGCCATCACAGGGTCTCTGCTGGAGAAGGACACAGCTGAGGGTGACAAGGGCTCTTTGCCAGGTCTGAAGGACCTTCCTCCAGGCCTCTCACTGCTCTCAGCACACCTCCCTGGGCAACCCAAGGAGCCTTTAATGCTCAATGTCCAGATCATACCAGTCAGTCCCAACAGCTGGGCTGGGAACAGGGGGCTGGCAGGAGGATGGCTGGGCATCCCTGATCGCATCCACTGGTGACTGCTGTAGCTTTAGGCTCTCTTTGCAACCCTCTTGCTATGAGAGGTTTCCCTCATTTTCCTCCTGCTTGGAAGGCTCCAGCTTTGCCTGGTGTCCACTCTGAATCTCTTGTAGCACCATCCCCTGCTTGTCCAGTCTTTGTTGGAGGGTTTAATTTCACTGTACCAGAGCTCTGATGCCTGAGCCAGGTGAGCAGGACAGGTGGTCAGAGGTGATCACCAGGTTCAGCCAGGAGTCTAACTATCTGACAAGTTCATGGTGATAAGGCAGGACTGAGGTCAAGTCAATCCAGAGGTCAAGATCAGGTCCAGCAACGGCAACCAGGTTCAGACACAGTCCAGTGATCACCAGGCAAGGGCAGAGTGATGAGGTCCAAGATTAAGGTCCAGATCAGAAAGGTCCATCACAGGCAAAGGCATGATGGTTCTGTAGTCAAGTGGTCCTACAACATAGCTTAGACAGGAGCTGAAGGACCAGGCCTCAGCTTAAATGGGCTCCTGGACTAATGGGTGAGACTGATCAGGGCCACTTAAGCTTTTTAGTGCCCTCCAAGCCCTGGTATGTGCCTTCTTGCCTAGATGTAAGGGCTCCATGACATTTCCCCTCTGCATGGGCATGGCAAAAATGTGAAGCAGCTTCTCTCATTTGCATTTGTGGCTACCATCCTCCTTCTCACTCCCCTGTTTCACTTCTCTGTGCAGAGCCCATGGTGCAGAAGCACCTGGAGACTCTCCAAAGCTTCTATGGGAATGGCTTGGAGACAGGTGCCATGCAGCGACTCACCAACCTGCTGCTGGTGGAAGGCTTGACTGATATCCAGCAAAGGGAGCATGACATCCTGCAGATTGAAACCACAAAAGGCCTACCAAATGCATCCAAAAGCATCCCTCTGGAGAAGCTCTTCCTGCCTCTCTCCAAGGTCAGCATCCCACCACGGATCTCTGTCACCATTGGAGTGGCTGGGATTGGCAAAAGCACTCTGGTGAAGCTGTTTGCCTACACCTGGGCAAAGGGGGAGATCAACAGGGACATCATGTTTGTGCTGCCCCTCACCTTCCGGGAGCTCAACACCTATGAGAAGCTCTCTGCTGAGAGGCTCATCTGCTCAGCGTTCCCTCACATCACTGAACCCAACTGCATCTTGGCAGGAGCCACCAGGACCCTGCTCATCCTTGACGGCTTGGATGAATTCAAGACTCCTTTGGATTTTTCCAACGAAGTAGTATGCACTGATCCCAAAAAGGAGATCCAAGTGGACAATCTGATTACCAACATTATACGGGGCAACCTGCTGCAAGAGGCATCTGTCTGGGTCACATCACGGCCAATGGCATCCAGACAAATCCCCGCAGGGCTGATTGACAGGATGACGGAAATACGAGGGTTTGGGGCTACAGAGATGAAGGACTTCTTGGACCAGATGTTCTTTGACAACAGAGACCTGTCCAGCCAAGTCCTGCAGCACATCAAGGCTAACAGGTCGTTACATGTCCTGTGCACTGTTCCTGGCTTTTGCTGGATTTCTGGCTCCTCAATCGCTTATTACCTAAAAAACAGTGTGGCTCAACCCCAAGAAACAACCATTGTCCCCAGGACCCTATCAGAAATCTACTCCTATTACTTTAAAATGGCTCTGGGCAGTGACTGGCTGGAAAAGCCAAGAGAAACCCTCAGGACTGAGCGGGCTGTGAACAACAGCAAGAAGATGGTGGGCAGCCTGGGCAGACTGGCCTTCTATGGTTTGCTCAGAAAGAAACATGTGTTTTATGAGCAGGACATGAAGGCGTATGGCATCGACGTATCCTTGCTGCAGAGCAGCCTGTGCACTCAACTGCTGCTCAAGGAGGAGATGCAGACCTTCACAGCCTATTACTTTTCCCACTTAACCATACAGGAGTTCCTGGCAGCTCTTTATTACTACATGGTGGCGAAGCGGGCAATGTTCGACCTCTTCACGGAAACTGGGATGTCCTGGCCCAAGCTGGGCTTCCTCAGCCACTTCAAGAGTGCTGTGCAGAGGTCACTGAAGGCAGAGGACAGGCAGCTGGACATCTTTGTTCGTTTCCTCTCTGGGCTCCTCTCTCCACAGGTGAACAAGCTGCTCTCTGGGTGGCTCCTGGTGAAGGATGAGCACAACAGCTTCAGGAGCCAAGCAACCACCTTCCTCCAGGGCTGCCTGAACACTGACTACGTCATCTCCTCACGCACAGTGAACACCATGCACTGCCTGTATGAAATCCAGGACATGGAGATTGCCAAGACTGTGGAAAAAGCCATGAAGAACGAGAGTTTGGCTGGGATGCTCACCCCTGTGAACTGCTCTGCCTTGGCTTATCTCCTGCAGGTCTCTGATGTCTGCATGGAGGAGACAAACCTCTCCAACTGCCTCACCTACGACATCTGTAAGGGCCTGCTCTCCCAGCTCCTCTTCTTGCACAACCTCAGGTGAGTCTTGGTGGGATTGCACCGGGAGACGCAGGTGGGAATGCTGGGCTGACTCATAATCACAGATGTCCCAATGCCTGGGTTAAAGACCATCTCATTCCAACCCTCTGCCATAAGCAGGGACGCTTTCCGCTTGACTAGGTTGTTCTTCTGTCCAGCCTGGCCTTGAGCGCTTCCAGGGATGGGACAGCCACAACTTCTCTGGGCAACCTGTGCCAGGGCCTCATCATCCTCACAGAGAAGAATTTCTTCCTAGCGTCTAATCTAAATTTCTCCTCTCTTAGTTTCAAACCATTCTTCCTTCTCCTATGACTATCTGTCCATGTAAAAAGTTGCACTCACTCTTTTTTTATAAGCCCCCTTTAAGTCCTGAAAGGCTCCAATGAGGTCTCAAATGTGATGCCAATGTGAGTCCAAGATCTCAATTAAGACCCACAAGCATTTTCCACCTGCAGACAGCTGCTTTGAGGCTGACAGTGGGTCAGCTCTGAGGTCCTTCAGTTTCTTCACCTCTGATGGGCAGATGTCGTGGAAGGGTTGTCCTTTTTCCACTTTTTTCTCCAAACACTTTCTCTTTTCTTGTGTCTTCTCTAGGCTGGACAATAACCAGTTTAAGGACAATGTGATGGAGCTGCTGGGCAGTATGCTGAGTGTGAAGGACTGCCAGATTCAGAAGCTCAGGTAGGACCTGGCCCAGAACAGACAGAATGTCCTCGGAATGCAGCGTGGATGTGGGGGCACCTCAAAACCAGAGTGAGGGTCCTCCAGGAGTGTCTCTCCCACTGGCTTCCCAGGTGCCTACTGACAAGGATAGCCCCACATGATCTCCTGCACTCAGACACATTGACCTTACCTAGAGTTCTTACAGTGGCTGTGCAGGTTGCTTTGCCCAGCCTTCCTGGAACTGCTGTCTCCTTGTTGGCCCTAAAACAATGTACAGAAATCCTTGGGTTATCCCAACACACTGCTTCCCATGGTCATGGCAGTTTGCTGGACACCTGAGGCTCTGCATGGAGGATGTGATGTAGGGAGGGGACAGGCTCCTGAGCCCCACGCAGGGAGACGCCTTGTCCCAGATAGATGGGTCCCCACTTTCCTCACCTCCCTGCCCTCCCTCTTGACTGCACAGAGTCCCCTGTGCTGCAATCTGAGCTCCATTTTCATGATAAAATTTAATTTTAAGTCTAAAAACCCCCTTTCCACCCTGTCCTTGCAGTCTCCTGCCTCCACCCCAGAGCAGACCTCGGAGCACCCACCACTTTGGCTGTACCATGAACTACATGCTCCCCATGGCTTTCGTCTGCTCACACGTCCCAGCTGCATCCTGGGATATGCCGAGAGCTGTGAAAATTTGTCCCACAGAAAAACACCCAATTTTTCTTTTTCTGGGCAGCTTGGCAGAAAATCAGATCAGCAACAAAGGAGCCAAAGCACTGGCCAGGTCGCTGCTGGTGAACAGAAGCCTAGTGGTACTGGAGTAAGTATTCCCCCTGTACCAACTCCTGCCGTGCACATGTTCCCCACTGGGAACCATTTCCACAGCCACAGTGGAGATGGATCCCACCTGGCCTGACTGAGCTGGGAGGGTCTCCAGCCCCTAAAAGCCACCACCACTCAGAGGTCAATGTAAGCCTTGTGAGCTGCTGGCCTGATGTTCCACTGCAGCAGTGCCACATGGAAGCATCTGGCTTAGATGGCAAATTCCTCTGGCTTTGCTAACCTTGGCTTTTCTGCCTGTCCTGCCCCAGCCTGCGGAGCAACTCCATCGGCCCCGCTGGAGCAAAAGCACTGGCTGATGCGCTGAAAAAAAATCAAATCCTGCTCTCTCTGAAGTAAGTCTCAACTTCTGTAGCACCTCCAGGAGCAGATCCCCAGGACAAGCCTCCTTCCATTCCTCTTCTCTCCCACTGAGGTTTTCCCAACTTCCAAGGGCCAACATGTGGGGGAGACCCTGGACATAACCTGATTCTGTTATGCTGGTCAGTAGCATGAGTGCAGGTGATTAAGACGGTGACCAAGGCAGCCCTGGGACAGAGACAATGGGATTCTCCTGTCTCTCAGTTTCAGTGGGTCCGGGTTGAGGTTGAGCTTGAGGCTGAAGTTGAGGTCCAGGTTGAGGTCCATCCCTCACATGGGAGCTCAAAGAGTACTGTTGCATGGAAGGAGGCATCTTCTAGGGGAGAGGAGGGATGGTGACTCCTGGGCAAGGACCCCCTTCTCATTGCCAGGGACAAGGGGCAAGCAAATGCCACGACAGGTGGACACTGCCCCACAGCCCTGCATGGTGCCTCACCCTGCTGCAGGGTGTGCATCTGTACACAGCTTCATTCCTGTCTTTCCGTAGCCTTCAGCACAACACTATAAAGGAGGATGGTGCCACCTTCCTGGCTGAGGCCCTGCTGACCAATCACAGGCTGGTAACCCTGCAGTGAGTGACAAGGACCTGATGACCCCCATCCCACTCAGCAGACCAAGGTGCCACTGATGGGGTCATGGCACTTGACACTCACAGGTGCCTTCCTCACCTTTGCAGCCTGCAGAAAAATGCCATCGGAGCCCAGGGTGCCAGGAAAATCGCAGAGGCACTGAAGCAGAACTACAGCCTGAGGGAGCTGACGTAAGCATGGCACAAGGCTGAGGGCGGAGTGATGCCAGCACCACATTTCCCAGGATCTGCAGGCAGGAGTGGCAGGAAGGAGGCTGGGCCATGAGACAGGCAGGATGGACACTGGTGGCTCTGCCCAAGGCAATTGGTGTGGGTGGAGGGAGCCGGGACTGCAGCGCTGCTTTCAGAACGACCCTGTGGAGATGCTTTCCGTATCTCCAAGAGTGCAGGGAGACATTTAAAGAACGGAGAAGCCAAGCCTTCCCTGTGGCATAGGCAAGTGGCAGGGCTCCAGGCCCTGTGGGAACATTCAAACTATTTCTGCTCCTACAAACCATGAGAAAAGAAGTGTAATGTAGGTTGTGAATGAGATGGCAGTGAGTTCATGCTCATTGCTGGATCAGAAAGAGCTCAGGGGAGGTGAATCCCTTGCTGGCAGCATGATAACACCAGCTCTTTCTCTTCTGTCTTAGACTCTCCAGCAACTCAGTGGGAGACAATGGCTCCGTTGCCTTGGCCGAAGCTCTGAGGGTGAACCACAGTCTGCAAAGCCTTGAGTAAGTTCCCCCTCAAAGCTTGGACTCCTGCTTGCCAGCAGAGCTCAACCTCTTCCCTCCTCCCTGTGTTAATTTTAGAGAGCATATACCTCCCACTCCTCAGCCCCTCAGACTGCCACAGACTCTCCCCATGTCTCTCCCAGTCTGTGTCCCCTGGAGGGGCACAGGGCTGTGGATGCTCCATGCAGGCTGGAGCACCATGTGGCAACTCCAGCAGCAGCCAGGCTGGCCCTGCCTTCACCAAGGGATCACTGACCAAGATAATCCTCAACCCAGTAATGATTTTTTTTTTTTCTGGTTTGGAGGATATTAATAACTTTGGGTCTTTTCTCTCTCTAAAATTGAAGGGAATTGGCTAAGAAGGAGGGTACTGGGCTGGGGCCTGGCAGAGTCATGGTGGGATTGTGGAACCTTCACTCCCCTTGGGAGCAGGAGCCAGAGACATCTCCTGCCTGGCCTGATGGCTTCTGGTGACAAGTGTCTATGTCCTCTGGCTGTCACTGGCTTCCCAGTGTGATAAGGACACCAAAACCACATGCCCAGCTGAGCTGGCAACAGTGGCAAGAGCCAGGTGGGGACAAGGCTGCCCCTAAGTACTGGCAAAACCTGTCACCTCTGCTCAGTGGAGCCAGTGCTGCTGTGGTCAGCAGATGCTGAACCTGCCCTGGCTGTTCCCAATGTTGGTCCTGCCTTGGTATCCCCCATCTCCTGTAGCTGTAAGATGCCTGTTTCTCAGTGAAACAGGTACTTTTCACCCCAAACATGACCTGTGAAGCCAAGACTGGCCTGTCCTCATACCATCCCTGTTTGTCTCAGTCTCCAGAGTAACTCCATCAGCAGCGCAGGGGTCACAGCACTGACAGCAGCTCTCTGCTCCAACAAGGGACTCATCAGTCTCAAGTAAGTGACAGTCTCTTGAGCCACCCTGGCCAAAAGCTATTGCTGGGATGTGGAAACCTTTTGGCAGTCTGGCTTGTGCCTGTTTTTTTTCCACAAGTGCTCTAGGATGCTGAAAACAGCTTCTGTCCCTCCTCCAGCTCTGAGGATCTTTTTTCCAACATTAGCTTTTTCCCCTTGGGACAGTATCTGTTCAGCTATGTCTTGGAACGAAATGATGGCAGCAGGGATGGGAGGCTGAGAAGAAGCCTTGATGGGCCACCAGTGTCCACAGGATACATAGGGAATGGAGATGCAAGGAATGAGGGTGCTGATACCTAATGCAGGGAATGAAGATGCAGATGCTAATGGGCATGCAGATGTTGATAGGGATGCAGAGAATGCAGCTGCAGATGCTAATGGAGATGCAAGTCAGACAGACTGCCATCCTCAAAATAGGTGATCTCAGCCCCGGAGAAGGGGGCCAAAGGGGCTGTGAGGGAGCAGCTGATGCCCTGCCTTTGCTGCTCTTCTCAGCCCTATGACTTCCCCCAGCCTTCGGGAGAACTCCATCAGCAAGGAGGGGGGGCCTGCCATCGCTCGTGCCCTGCAGACCAACAGCACCCTCAGGAAGCTGGAGTAAGTCCTGTGTGCCCCAGGAGGGCACCCAGATTGCTACACAGTGTCCCTGGAGTTGTCCCAAACCCTGTGTGTGTGACTTGTGTCCTCTGTCCCTGCCTCCAGCTTAGCAGCGAACCTGCTGTATGATGAAGGCAGCAAAGCCATCGCTTTAGCCATCAAAGAGAACCGGGCGCTCATGTCCCTCCAGTGAGTTTTCCCCTGGATCTGGCCTGATTTGAGGCCCTTTGTGTGGACACAGAGCAGGGACACTGGTCCTGGCCCTCAGCCCCTCCAGGCTGTGAGAGTGGCACCCCTGGGTTGCCCTCCATGGGAGGTGTGCTGTGCCACCCCAGATGGATCCATGGTGTCTTGCCCAAGGGTCATATCCCAGCCTCCATCATTCTGGATGGGTGCAAAGGGGTATGGAGCCTGGAGGGATCAGGGCATGTTCGCAGCTCCAGGCTTCACTTCCCATTTTCTCTTATTTGCAGCTTGCAGTGGAACTTCATCCAGGCAAAAGCTGCCATGGCCCTGGCACAAGCACTACAGTCCAACAGCAGCCTGGCCAGCCTTGAGTAAGTGGAGACATGGGCAGATGGGTCCTGAGCAGCAACTTCCTACTGGAAGGGCTCTTGAAGATCGTCTTGTTCTACTCCCTGCCACAAGCAGGGACACCTTCCACTAGATCAGGCTCCAAGCCCCATCCAACCTGGCTTGGACGCTTCCAGGGATGGGGCAGCCACAACTTCTCTGGGTAGCCTATGCCAGGACCTCCCCACCCTCACAGGGAGGAATTTCTTCCTAATAGCCCACCTAACCCCACCCTCTGGCTGTGGGAAGCCATTCCCCCCATGTCCTGGCATTCCATGTCTTTATCAATAGTCCCTCTCCAGCTCTCTTAGTATTTTTAGGTACTTTGAGGCCACTGTGTCCCCACTGCATGTGCCTGTCTGGGGCTGCTTCAAGTGCCTGGTGGCCTATGCCCCCCCACCAAGCCAGTTGGGAATGCCGGACACACTGTGCCCTGTGCTCACTGTCCCTCCCCCTGCTCCTGGGTGGCATGGGCCGAAGCAACACTTCGGTGTCTCAGCTTGCAGGAAAATGCCATCGGAGATGAAGGAATGGCCGCCCTCTCCACCGCATTGAAGGTCAACACGACCCTGGCAGATCTCCAGTGAGTATCCAGGTTGTGGCTGGGCCCTGGTGTCACAGCCTGATTAGTTTGTCTACTAAGCACACCACAGCCACCTCACAATGTGTGTTGAAGGGTCCCTGTTCCCTTGCAGCCTGCAAGTGGCTTCAGTTGGTGTGGCTGGTGCCCAAGCCCTGGCAGAAGCCTTGATGGTCAACAAGACCCTGCAGATCCTGGAGTAAGTGCTCGGTGGGGCCATCAAGTCCCCATGTCTGTGACACTGATCCCTGGGGTGTTCAAACTCCTAGTCCTTACGTCAGCACCACTTCTACCCTTGCATTCTGTCCTACCAGACTTGGCCTGCTCATTCCTTGACTCACTGGTGTGGGACCACCTCTTCCACCTCTTTCCACCTGGGATCATCCCAGGCTTTCCTTCCTCACCTCCTGCCTTTCTTCTCAGCTTGCGGGGAAACTCCATTGGTGTGGCAGGGGCCAAGGCAATGGCCAATGCTCTGAAGGTGAACCGCAGCCTCCGCTGGCTCAAGTAAGTATTCCACTCCCTGGGGTGAGTGAGGAAGAGCCTTTCCAGACCTTCCTGGAGGGAGCAAGGCCAGGCCAATGGTTCTCAGTGGGACAAAACCCTGAGCAGGTGGCTTTTCCCAATGTCCAAGCCATACATTCCATCCTGGTGGCCCCATCTCCCTGGCTGGTGCTTTCTGACCCTCCTGCCTCCTTCAGCCTGCAGGAAAACTCCCTTGGCATGGATGGAGCGATCTGCATTGCCACCGCTCTGAAGGGCAACCATGGCCTCTCCTATGTGAAGTAAGTGACTGCTGCACTGGATGGTAAAGGCAGGGATGGCAGAGACCATGGGAACCATCCAGCGACTTTCCCCACCACTGAGACTGCCCATTCCTGGCTGCCACACAGGGACCTCCCAAACAGGGCAGAGGCATCCCATGTTGCTTCAGGAATGACAGCCACAATACCCACACAGCGCCAGATCCTCCAGCTCCTATCCAGGGATGCTTCTCTGTCAAAGAACCACCTCAAAAGCCAAATATTCTACAAAATATCGCAGGGGAGAAGTGGCTCAGCCACTCCAGCTCCCCAGGTGCTTTCTCCAGCTCCTCACCTGGCCGTCTCAGGGCTCTCAAATGAAGAGTCCCCTGGGAGCAGATCCTGAGCAAGAGCTGCTGGATAGAGTGGGGAGGGTGCAGGTGATGCTGGTGCAAAGCTGGGGAGTATCTCTCATGCCCACCAAGGATCCTGCTTTCCCTCATATGCAAACCTGATCTTCTCTTGTCTTTGCTCCCAGCCTGCAGGGGAATCATATCGGCCCGTCGGGAGCCAAGATGATCTCCAACACCATCCAGACAAACTCTCCCAACTGCATCGTGGATGTGTGAGGATGCTTGGTTGCCATGAGGATGAGGCCCAGTGGGTCCCTCTGGCCAGTGTGACTCTGCAGGGAGCTGCTTGGTGCCTTTCTCAGGGAGGAAAGCTGAGACAAGAAGAGCTCCTGAGCTCCCTGGTGTGGCTCAGGAGGACTGAGGGTGTCTGGATCAGCAATGCAAGAGGGTTGAGACTTGCTGCTGTTGAAAGCTGAGGGATGTATGCCTGTGTCCCTGTTCATCCAGGCTCTGGAGGAGCTTCAAGGAATAAGTAAAATGTAAAAAGGAGGGAGGAGGGGGCAGATGGAGGGGGCAGATCCCACACACCAGACCTTGGTTTCACGGGTGATTAATATTCTGGCAGCAGCACCCTCTTCTGTGATCTCCCTGGGATTACAGTGCTGTGCTTGGACTCTGACTCAGAAAAGGTGCATCCTGGAGCTGCTCTCTGTCCCAGCCTGAGTCACTGTGGGCAAATGTTGCAGCGCCCCCGCTGGGGCTCCAGGGCTCTGCTCCCACTGCCAGCTCTTCTCTGTCTTCTGCTTCTGACAAGCAACCCAGAAGAAGTGGGTGAAACAGACAGGATTTGAAGCAGCCCCTTCTCACCTGGTTAAATACAGCCTCATCCTGCAGGCTCCCCTTGAAATCGCTTATGGACACAAAAGGTTTGCTGATTCCTTGCTCAGATGAGAACAACCCTGTGGACCTGCGCACTCACAGCAGGGTCCTGTACTGTTGCTGTGCCCTCAGTAACAGGTTGGTGCTGGCCAGACATGCCTGGAGTGTTTGGTAGAGCTGTTCATTGTTGTAGGGACAGGCAGCTCAAGGCACAGGAGTGGAACCATCTAGAAAGACCTTGGGAAATGAAAAGTTCTCAGGGAAATGGGAGGAGTAGGAGAGTAAATGTAAGACGAACAGCACTGCACAAGGATGAGCTGTCTATAGCATGTGTCTTGGTGCTACATCAGGACTGCCTTAGCTCACTGCCCCTCAAGTTTAGGCTGGAGTTCTTAGATTTCCTGCTGTTACCATCAGTAACAAGTTCTCTGACTTTAGGATGTGTTTTCCCAATGTCCCAGCTGTAGGTAAGGTCTGCCCTAGCAGGTCACATTTTGGGCAGGCTGCTGAAGGCAGAGGTGACAGGTGATGCCTTTGTGTGTGTAGCAGAGACCCAGTGACTCTCCAGAGGGTGCCAGATTTGCAGGTGAACCAGTAGCCAAACTATGCAACCTCCCAGAGGCCCCTCCAGCCACTGCCCCTCATCCCCATTCCACCCCAGCCAGAGGCCACTCCGAAACATACTGTCACACTCAGGGCAGTGACTGCTGCAGGGACCTCGGGGCTGATCCCAGAGACACTGCACTGAGCTGTGGATATGTACACACTTGGAAATAAACTGGTTTCTGGGGGAGAAGTTGCCTTGTGCAGCCTTCCTCTTGCATTGCATGACATATGGGGTGAGCTGTGCTCCACTGCCCTGGCTGCAGACCCCAAGCCAAAAGCTCAATTCACTGGCACGGGGGTGGTTGCTGATGGTGCTGCTCCTCCAGCCTGGCACAAGAAGCTGCAACACAAACTGTGGCTTCGCTAATCCTGGCTGGCTGTGCTGGAAGGCTAGGTGGCAGTGCTGTCTGAACAGAGGCTCTGGGTCTGCGCACACAAGCTATGAAGTCACTTTTCTACTTGGGCCTATAATACAGGAAATAACACAGAAAACTGTAACTTTGAAACTGCAGCTCAGACTGGGAGACTAGGCCCAGTCTCATAGGACGTTGTTCTCATGGGTCAGATGTATCACAGAATCCCAGACTGGTTTGGGTTGGAAGGGACCTTAAAGCTCATCTCATTCCACCCCCTTCCATGGGCAGGGACACCTTCCACTAGACCAGGTTGCTTCAAGCACTGTCCAGCCTGATCTTGGACACTTACAGGGATGGGGCAGCCATAGCCTCTCTGGGCAACCTGTGACAGCACCTCCCCACCCTCACAGGGAAGAATTCCTTCCCAATATCCCATCTGACCCTGCCCTCTGGCAGTGGGAAACCATTCCCTCTTGTCCTGCCATTCCAGGCCCTTGTCCCAAGTCCCTCTTGGGCTCTCCCGGAGCCCCTTTAGGCACTGGAAGGGGCTTTCAGGTCTTGAACCTTCTCTCCTCCAGGCTGAACAGCACACATAGAGGACCAGAGCGTATTCCCTATGTAGTATGGAAAAACATTCTGGGAACAGGTCCTACAATCAGGACATTCCCATCCCTTGGAAGAGGGATGTGGTAAGCACATATACCTTCACCCTGGCTGTCACAGTGGGTGACATAATGGCTATGCCTTCTCTGAAGTAAGGTGCAAAGTGCCAATTAAGAGGTGCAAGGAAGTGCCCAAACTGTCAACCAGTCAGCTCAGCACATCACTGCACCCACACGTGCCTCATTACCATGCAAAAACTGGCTGTATTTACCTGTCAGCTTTTGTCCCAGCTTGACATGACATTTCAAGCTCTGAGCTCTGCTGATGGGGCACTTCTTTGGGTGTGACAGTTCTACCCTTGGGGTCAGAGGTGAAAAACCTCTTGGTTTTTCAAGTAACTTCTGTGTATTCCTGCCTTCATTAATGGAGGGACTGGACCTAAGTCTAGACTTCAGAAGGGGTAGAAAGCAAAGTACTTTGCTGGTGTAAAAAGGTGAAGGACAGGAGCACAGCCAGGACTCTGATTGCCCTGATGAACACACACCCCAATGAACTCTTTTAATCAAGCACTGATTCCTGCTCCTCTAAAGACATAGTGTGAAACTAAAGAAGAGCTAAAAGAAAAGAGGCAACCCCCAGACAAACCTGAATACACCCTCCCTGATGGCATCAGCACAATATACTGAACAAAAGCCCAGCTTTTGGCCCATTTGAATGCCTAAATATGAGTCTACCCTGGTAGCCCCAGTATAACTGAAGGGTTAATTTCATACAAATTTGGTTACAGCACATCTCTCAGGCTGCTCTCAGGACACTCAAGATCAACCCACTGAAGTCTGAGACAACTCCCACTGACACAGCTGAAATACCCTTGGTGGTATTTGAGAACCCCTTCTCTTGTTTCCCAGTTTTAACTTCACCCCTTCAGTCTAACTGGACCTGCTCTTTGCAGAGGCAAGCCCTTGACTAGATAAAGGATATGTTTCGGATAAATAGATTTAAGCCAGATTTACAATCAATTGAAATGCATTCCCAGAGCAGCTTTTCATCCAGTTTTATTAGGCAAAAAAAGTCTGTTAGGACCTAACAAAAAGCAGGGAAATCAGGCACACAGTGCTCACTGAAGTGAGACTGCTGGCACTGCAGTACACAAAAGCCAGTTTAGAGCAATTATGGAAATAGCATCACATTACTGTGATTCTCATTATGGATAAACTGCTCATGCTTTGGGAGTCACAAGCCTGGGAATCCAAGTTTAATTTTCAAGTTTAATGAACATTATTTACCAACTCCTGAATTCATGCTGACACATGCTTTTCAGATGGCAGGATATTTGCTCTGGCCTGCATTCTCTCCAAAGTTTGTGTTTCAAAATGCCTCCTGCTACTGAAGGGTCAGAAGTCATTATCACTTTGCTCCAGTGGCTCTGGCTTCTTTGCTCGGTGACTGGATTTGCTTGGGGAGATTTCCATGCTGTCATCTTCCAGATCATCCTCTTCGTCCTCATCTTCATCCAGGTCAATCTCACTATCCCCCGAGTCCTCCTGAAGGGAAGAGGACATATTCAGTTCCGCTTTCCCATGGCAAGGCCTCTTTGCCAGCCCAAAAGTAAGGGATGGCAGTGCTGGCTCCCGCCCTGTACCACCAATCGATTGCAAACCTCCTTCCCCACCCCTCAGAGCTGGCAAACATGAACTCCTTGACTTCTTCTGGATCTGGGGTATTAAAGACCTAGCAGGGTATTTAACTTTATTTTACATATTGTGAGACCAAAGAACCAAGGTGAAGTGGAAAAAAATTAACTGCAGGAGAGAAACCCACCTGTGCCTTGGTAGTGAGCTTGTGTGGGCCTGGCCATGCTGGGGCAGATGTCTCCTTGGAGAACCAGAGTGGAAGGAACAGGAGAGGCAGAGCAGGGAAAAAATGTGCAAGAACATAAAAGAAAACAGAAAGTAACCAAGGTGGGAGCATGGGAGAAGGCAGCAAAGGCAGGCACAGCTCTCACGTCATGTGCCACACCAGCAAGCGCAGAGGCTGGGCATACAGCTGCTGGCTCTTGGGCAGGCTGAAGCCTGCTCTCTTTCCAACTCTGTAACTCCATGAACTCTTTGAGGGGTTCAAACCAGCCTCGATAGTCTCCTTCCCTGATATTGGACACATAGAAGCCTGTGAGGGTTCCTGAATGAGCCTCTCAGCAGGCCCAGGGGCTGAGAAACTGATTCCAAGGGCAGAGACATGAGAAAACTGAAGTGGCTGCAGCTGAGGGCAATCAGAGGTTGAAGGCCTTGACTTTCCACACCTGGATATGCTGGGGCTGCATCAACAGGGAGAAAGGTGTGAACAGAAGAGTATAAAGGGAAGTCATAGAGGATGACTATCCAAATCTGCCAGGACCATGGTCAAGGACAACAAGGTGACATCTTCACCTACATTCAGAAATGGGTCTGAATGCTAGGGGCATAAATCATTCCCCAGGAGGCAACAACAGCCTTGACTATGGTCAGGCTCCTCCCAGACTGGCGGGAGCAAAGAGCAGGGGCTGCAAGTTTCTCTCCAGAGACAAGGTGAGGGTGCCCAAAGAAGCTGTGGCTGCCCCATCTCTGGAAGTGTTCAAGACCAGGTTGGATGAGGTTTGGAGCAACCTGGTCTAGTGGAAGGGGTCCCTGTTCATGGCAGGGGGGTGGAATGAGATGAGCTTTAAGGTCCCAAACCAGTCTGGGATTCACAGAGATGTCTGAACTGCCCTCCTTGAGACAGGCAGCACTGGGGAGCTGTCTGCTGGACAGGGAGACAGAAAGGCTCCATTCACACTGGGAATTAACAGCAGCATAGGTTCAAACACGAGCCTACAGTCATCACAGTTGTACTATTTCCTAGCACAGTTTCGGCTTATGCCAACTAGCACTCTTCAAAACAATATTCCACTATCATGTGGAGAACAGGACAGCCCACTGCTCCCAAGGTGCTCCCAGCAGCTTTTTGGAAGATGGGAAAAGCTTCCTGTATGGATGCAAGCCACATCACAGAAGCTGGCTTCAGCCACCTAGTGCAGATGTAGCCACTCAGATGTGCCCAGAGGCACAGAAAGGTTGCCCACAGATGTTAAAGGCTGGGCACAGACATAAAACAAGTATCTCCTGTACAAACCTATGCGTGTCTTTTAGACTCTGTCCACTCACCACGTAAACCATAACCAGATGCAAAGCCAGGAGCCCTGGGACAGCAGGAATCCCAAGGGACAAACCCTGTCGCGTCATCTGGATGACTGAGGACTGATGCTGCCAGTACAGGCCATGGAGAGGGTTCAAGGCATGTGTTTTTAGAGCAACAAAGAGGATTTAGGTCCATGTACCTAGCTCCTGCTGCACTGCACTGATGCCTCTTCCCAGCAATCTGCCCCCACAGCTCACCAAAACAGCATTCCTGCAGCCTGTGTGTCGCTAGTTCTGCACTGCAGGATGAGACTCCAAGAGCCAAGGAAAAATAGGGAAATCTGTGTCTCTGCTGATGAGAAAACACAGCCAGAGGAAAGGAGGAGAAAAGCAGGCCTGGGGCATGAGGATTCAATAAGTAAAAAAGGTGTTTCTCTAGCTCAGGAAAGGGCTGGCATTCTAAAGCACTGTCAAGAGAAGTTCTACAGACATATGGGATGGTAACTTACATCTTCCTCTGTGTCTCCACCCTGCATTGTTCCCACGATCCGTGTGCCAGCTCTTCCTGCAGAAGCAAAGAGAAGGACCATAAAACCTGGCTCATGGTTACAGTAAAGGAGAAGAAAGGACAAAGCTCAGAATTTACATTTTAGGGACGAGTCAAATGGCAGTGAGAAGTTGAGATCCCAGTGCATGTAAGGTCCCCCCTTGTTAAGCCTCAGAGCTCGAGATGGTAGAAGAGGGTACATCTGACAGTAATTCCAGACAGGAATGGTACTTCCAGAGCTACCTTGTAACAGCTCTGATAGGACAAGAGGCAATAGACACATTAAGAAACAGGAAATTCTATCTGAACACAAGAAACTACTTTGTTTTTTTTACTGTGAGGGTGGTCAAACACTGGAACAAAGTTGCCTAGAGAAGTTGTGGAATTATTCAACACCCAACTGGATGTGGTCCTGGAAAACCAGCTCAAACCTCCTGTTTAAGCAGAGGGCTTGGACTTCATGGTCTTGAGAGGTCTCTTCCAACCCAAAAAAATCTGTGAATTGACGTATTCCTTCCTCTGCTTTGGTACTCAGAGAACAAAAGCCTGTTTTTTCCATGTGATAAGCCTCCTGTCCTTTAGAAAGCTGAGATCCTTTCTGATATTCCAGGAGGAACTGACATCTCACAGAAATTCCTGGCAGTGCCAAGGCAAACCTCAAAAATTTCTTGAGAGTTTGATGTGTAAGTCTGAAGGGAGAGATAGAGATCTCAGAGTTCGAGGGAGATCACTGAAAAGGGAGACCATGCTTCTGCTTTGCTATTTTGGGCAATGCAGAGGCCATAGGAAATGGGGAAGATGCTACCAAAGTCTCTTTTGCTAGGGAGGGAGCCTGGAAGGTGTTGGGAAATGGGAACTGCTGTGTGTGGGCTGTGTCATAGATGGATTTGTAATTTGCAGAATCAAACTAAAATAAGTATGTTTTATTGTTTTTATTTGTTTAAATGTAAAAGTAGTTTTACTTAAAAACCTTAGGAATTTTCTTAAAAAAGAGAAGCCAGACTTTTTGGCACCAGGCTTGAGAGATAAGAGCTTGTATTTATAATGCAAAATCCTCCTGACACCAAGGAGAGAAAGGGGTCCTTATTAGACTGACAATGCCTGAAACTCAGCAGAGCTGACCTGAAGAACCCATGGGGAGATAACAAGACTAAATGTTTATCAAAAGGATACAATTCATCCTGGGCTGTTTTAGGGAGGAAAGGAATGGTATTAGATAAGGAGATACATAAACCCTTCCTTTGGATCCTCTCTCTCCCCCTCCTAGCTAAAGAAGGGGGGGAACTTCCCGTAACCTCACTGGACGCAGTCTGGGACATTGTGTAAAGTTTAATTATTATTATTATTATTATTTCTGTATTTCTTCTCTTTTCAATAATCTGGCTGGTTTATGCTTTAATGTGGGAAGCTCACTTTAGTATTGCTATTTCTTAATTTTTTCCCTTCTCTGTAATTTGGCTGTCTTTGATTCACCAGCCCTACTCCTTCTCCCTTCGGGCAGCCAGCCAGGCACTGGCAGGACCTGCCTGGTCAAGGGGCAAGCGTGCCATCACAAAGAAATCACTTCGGTCCCATTCTAGGGTAAATACAGTGTTCCCCCCTCACAGCTGGGTCCTGCCTGCCTGCATGCTGGCGCCGAGCCACCCCTGCTGTGGAAAGAACGCACCCACTCCAGTCAAGCCATGAAACTCATAACCCCTGTGTCCCTAGCCCCGTTCTGGGGTACGTTCGGCGTACCGAGCCCTGTTCCCGAGGGAACTTCGCCCAACAACATAGTCCACGGGTCCCACAGCCCTTCCGTGCTCCCCGGGTGAAATAGGTGAATTTGTTAATTTGCTAGAATCAAACTGAGAAGAGTTATGTTGTAATTATTCTCATGTGTATATTG
>JAWWTY010000032.1:2111647-2127353 GCA_035222235.1 Margarornis squamiger | reverse complement strand
TTTTTTCCCTTTAATTAAATAAATAAAAATTAATTAAATAAAACTAGGCTTAGCTCATCGCTGATCGCCTATAACACCGGGGACCCTGGAGCCGGGTTCCCCCAGCACTCCCTTCTGTGTCCTAAGTCCTGTTCTGAAAAGCACACCCAGTGTCCCTTCGCGTTTCCCGAGCCCCGCCGAGGGAACATGTTGTAATAGATAGATTTGTAATTTGCAGAATCAAACTAGATAGGTATGTTTTATTGTTTTTATTTGTTTAAATGTAAAAGAAGTTTTATTTAAAATCCCCGGAATTTTCTTAAAACTGCAGCCAAGACTTCTTGGTGCCAATTTAGAGATAAGAGCTTGTATTTATAATGCCAAACCCTCCCTACATCAGGGTGAGAAGGGATCTTTTACTCCTACAGGACTGTTTGAAATTTAGCAGAGCTAGGCTCTGGATAGATAAAGACCAAAGGGTTATAAAAAGAGATGTAAATTCTCATGCTTGTGTCAAACAGAGAGACGGGAGAGGGCTCAAGCAAAGTTTTTATCAGATAAAAAGATACACAAAACTTTCTTTTGTATTCCCTTTCTCCCCCTCCTAGCTACAGAGGGGGGCTTGTCCAGGCTTCACTGGGTGCAGTCTGGGACATTGTGTGGAGTTTCATTATTATTATTATTTCTGTTTTTTTTTTCTTTTCAGTAATTTAGCTGTATTCCACTTTGATATGTTAAGCCCTACTTTATTATCATTTTCTTTATTTCTCCCCTACTTTGTAACTTGGTAGTCTTTGATTTACCAGCCCCCACCCCCGCCACGGTCTGGAGGTGAGCTGCGGCCGTGCCACGGGCCCCATGGCCACAGCCGTGTGGGCCCCTGCTGTCCCTGTCCCTGAGCTGGGGCGCCTGCCACTTCTTCTTGGAGCGTTCAGCCCCCGACTTGCCCCGGCCCCGGCCAGCTCCAGCCCCGGCCTCCCTGCCCGGGGGTGCTCGGGGTGGGAAGGGAGCCGGACTCTTTAGGGCTGCTCCCGTCCGGCCAGGGGGTTCGCTGGCCCCTTGCTGTTCGCGCAGCCCCGGAACCTCTCTTGGGTCCTAAGTCCCGATCTGAAAGGCACACCCAGTGTCCCTTCACGTTTCCCGAGCCCTGCTGCCTGGGACATCCAGTCGCCGCCGCCCCGTCCCTGGGCAGGGCTGGGGCACCGCTGCGTTGCCCGAGGGGACACGGCACCCTGGGACAGGACGGCGGAGCCGCCGCTTGGAGGTCCCGCAACCCTCCCTCGCCGCTCGGCGCAGCCCGGCCCCGCCGCTCCGCTTCTAGTCGGCGTCCCCGCGCCCTCGCAGCCCGGACGCACCGACCCCCCCCTCCCGCCTGGACACCGACGTGCCGCATGTGAAGCCAAGAGCCAGCCCAACTGTTCCTGCCCCAGAGAAACAAATACACAACAGTTTAAAGTGATCCAGCTTTCGTAGAAAAAGACATTTTCATTTCACAACGCCAGAACGGGATATCGGTTCCCTGAACCTGCTACTTCGGAGTCAAGACTAAATTTGAACTGAACACGCTCAGAAGAGGTGTGGCTTACGCAGCCCAAAAATATCATAAAAACTGGACTCTGGACCATTGCCAGCACGCACATAAGGGGCTTGCCTCTTGGGTCACCCGGCGTGCTGCCACGAGGGTACACGCCGCGTTGCTCACCTGCTTGCCTTCCAAAGAGCTGAAGTCACTAGAGGCAAAAGCAGAGACAGAGCTAAATGCTGAAATCACTACCCTGAAATCACTCATTGTATTTTCTAATAAAATTGAAATCACTATTTTCTTTTCTTTATCAAATAAAATAAAAGTTAATATTTCTAGCTAACATCAAGCCTTGCCTGAGTGCCTAAATCAACCTATTACAATGTCACTGGGGACGGAGCAGCGCAGCTGCCGCCAGGAATCAGCCTGCGGCCCCACAGCGCCGCTCCACTGGGGGATTGTCCCCCCCCGAACGGGAACAACGGAGGTGCCTACAGCCCGAGCCCCGCGCAGCTTGCAGCCCAGATACGTCGGCTCCCCCCCTACCGTGGAGGGAGCGCGCCTGATCGGTGTCCAGTGTGTGCCAACACAGCGGAGGCGTCCTGCCCACTCCCAGCCAGCGCTCCCAAGCCCCAGCCACAGCAAGCGCGGCCACCCCGTGGAGGCTCGGGACCGCCCGGCATCCAGTACCAGCCGCCAGCCGCGGTCTCACACCGCCCCGGGACGTCCCCGCCATTGGCCCGCGCCCCCCCTTGCAGCCCAGCCATGCGGATCCCCCTGCGTTCTCCGCCCACCTGCTTCTGCCCCCAGAAAGAAACAAATACACAGAGTGATCAAGCGTTGGTGAAAAACCCATTTCATTATTACAGCTCCAGGACGGGATATCGGTTCCCTGAACCTGCCACCTTGGAGTCGGGACTAAATCTGAACTGAGCATGCTCAGAAGAGGCGTGGCTTACACTGCCAAAAACTGCATAAAAACTGGACCCTGGCCCATGGCCAGGGCGCGCACCTCAGGGGCTTGCCTCCTAGGTCGCCCAGCGTTGCTACCACCTGGCAGACGCTGTGTTGCTCACCTGCCTTGCCTTCCAAAACAGCTGAAGTCACTAGAGGCAAAAGCAGAGAAGGAGCTGAATGCTGAAATCACTCATTGCATTAAATCGCTACCTTGAAATCACTCATTGCATTTTCTAATAAAATTGAAATCACTATTTTTTTCCTTTATTAAATAAAATAAAAGCTTATATTTACAGCTACCATCTCTCTGAGCCTCAGTGCCTATTACAGGCTGCCTGGGTGACAGCCCTGCTCCTGCAGCCCCCAGAACCTCCTCAACACTCATCAGATCCTATTTAGAGCCGTGCTGTGACCATCCCATTTCACCATCTGTTTATCTCCTGCCATCACCAGCTTCCTCTATGCCAAATATGGATTTTTCCAATCTTGACAATCAAATCTTTACTGTTTTTAGCATGAAAACAAAGCAGCTTTAAAAGAGATCCTGACAAACCTCTTTTGTACTTCCCAAAGCACAAAAGATGAAAGGTCCCTTTTGTCCCATGCAGATTGATCTGAGTGAGTGGTAGGAAAAAGCTGCCTTATCCACAACTCACCAAAAAACCTTTGTTGCATCAAGGCAGATAATTTAAATGATTTTATGTCTTTAGACAAAAAACAGTGTCCTCTGTCCATGGGGTTGTTGATAACACAGGCAGTCGAGACGGAATTTTAAGATTTCCAGACAGAAGCTTTGGAGACTTCTGCTCTAATTTATGCAAGACTAAACTATACAAATTTGGAGATAATTATAACTGACATCATTAGTCAACAACAGAACCACACTTTTGCCCAGCCTACAGATGGCTGCAAGAGTTTAACTGCAATTTTGCTCCATAGAAGGCTCAATGTGAAGTGTAAAATTGGGAATTATTCCCTCAAAAGGATAAAGCTGCAGGGAGCTTCTAAAATAAGACAGAGCTGAGAGAGATTCTGAATATAAAAGAGAATCAAGATATCACATAAGAAGAGTTGATGGAATAGGACAGTTCAAAATACCATGGGAAGAGCTTTGAGATGCTCACAGAAGGTTTGCACGTTGCTGCTCTTTCAGGACATCCTATGGGCATCTCACTCGTTACACGTGGAGGAGTATGAGAATCAGGTGCTTCCCAGACTTGGATCCCTACATTGTTTAAGCTAGGAGAATCCCTCTGAACTAGGGACTGTGGGATCAGCAGGATTAGATCCTGCAGTACAACCTTGGAAGACTCCCAGAAGAGACCCCAGGATGCAGACGTGCTGGAGCACAACCCTGGGACACTCCTAGGAGAGACCGCTGGATGTACAGGGGCAGGAGCTTCCCCTGTGCACTACGCTGTAAAGAGGAGAGAAAGCAGATTTTCCATGTTATTTTAACTTCCAGATCATAAACCCCCAAGTTTCTGTGTGTGGGAGCACGGACAGGCAGATGGCCACAGTGTGTTTCTGTGTGTACTGGAGGGGAGGCAGGAAACAAGAGTCATGTGCCTGGGGCAGGGAGAGCTGGAGAAGTTCTCACTAGATTTCCTGGGTTCAGCTCAGCTGGGCTTGGCTCACTGCACCGTTAGTGCTGCATTGCTCTGGCCACTGAAGCTCATGCAGCTTTTCCAAGCAGGTGGGAGCCTGTTGTGTTTTCTTACAGATAATGTGAATCCAGACAGCACAGGCTGTACAAAGTGATAATTCACAAAAATTCTTGTAATGACCAGATTATAATTCACTGCAGCTTTGGAGTCAAATCTAATCTCTATGCAACACCATGGTTTACAGCCACCAAGCATCAGAGAGCAGAACATGCATCCATGATTTGAAGCCCATGAGCATTTGCCATTTTCCCTGTGCATGATGTTTGCCATTGTACCAGTCTGTGCAGCTTCCTACAGTGGAGCCACAGGACTGGAATGATTTCCAGCTGGAACTCACCCAGCAGTGGGTACACGTTAACCCTGTGTCTAACAGCAAGAAGGGACACACAACCTGTGAGGTCTGGACAACCCATGGGGAGGGGAGGGTGGATTTGCAGCTGAAACATTTTGCTCCCAGTCTGGAGATCTGCAGTCTCCAGTGCTTAATGCAAATACCTCCCTTCCCTCTGCATCATATTCCCTTCCACACAGAGAAAACTGGGATAAACCTCCTGCCTGAACTTTCTGCTCGCTGTGTGCTTTGGGCGCTGTGTTTTCTAGTCACAGAATCATGGAATGCCCTGAGCTGGAAGGAACCCACAAGGACCACTGAATCCAACTCCTGGCCATGCACAGACACCTCAACAATCCAACCCTGTCCCTCACAGTGTTGTCCAAACCATCTTTGAGCTCTGAAAGCCTTGGAGCTGTGACCACTGCCCTGGGGAGCCTGTTCAGTGCCCAATCACCCTCTGGGTGAAGAACCTTTCCCTGATATCCAACCTAAACCTGCTCTGGCACAGCTCCAGCTGTTGCCTTGGGTCCTGTCACTGCTCACACTGAGCAGAGATCAGAGCTGCCCCTCCCCTGCCCCTCCTGAGGAAGCTGCAGACCTTGGGAGGTCTGACCTCAGTCTCCTCCAGACTGAATAGACCAAGAACCCTGGGCTGCTCATCAGATCCTTACCCTCCAGACCCTTCCCCATCCTTGTATCCCTTCTTTGGATGCTCTCCAAAAGCTTTAGATCCTTCTGATATTGTGCCAGGAATTGCCCCAGAACCCAAGGTGAGGCCGCTCCAGGGCAGAGGCGAGCAGGACAATCCCCTCCCTTAGCACAAGGCTCTGATCTCAGCAACATTTTCCAGGTACTGCCAAAACACAAGGGTTCTTTAAGCTCACCACAGCTGCTGTCAAGGGGAGCAGACTTTAATTTATTTCTTACACCTCCATGAAAAGGAAATCCACTTGGAATTGAGGGACCTGTCTCCCACCATTTCAGACCTACAGCCTCTTCTCCTTCCCCACCAGGTCCAGTGTCGCCATGGTCTGACCAAGAGTGCACAGCAACACTTCCTCTCTTCAGGGAGCACCTCCTGACACAAAACTTAGGACAAAAGCCAAGGACAGCTCTACTAAGATCAGATGTCAAGAAGGAAGAAGAAAACTCAATTTAAGACAAATTCATTTCTCTGGATTCCAAACACACCTTTTTTGGTATTCCCAAACAAACTTGATTGCCGCCTTTCCCCAGCTACATGAGCCTGGTAATATTGCCCAACAGCTGCTATATCAGATAACTACAGTCTGCAAAGACTCTTATCTGGGGAACAGGAATCTGCAGCGATCCACACAGAAATACAGGAAAATAAGTGTAGATGCACCAGCTTTATCCCTCCCGAGGTTAGTTTCCTCAGAATACTGACAATCAGATCCAGTGGTTCAAACACTTACTTTCTCTCCCATTTGACCTGAACAAGCAAGGAATAAGAGAGTAATCTGACTCCCCAAAACATTTTTATAAGGTTTGGAATTAGGACTTGATTTGGTTTACTAGAAAAGTATATTCCCTCCAGGAGCACAGCCACAAGGACCCACATATGCCATGTGTAAAAAGCCCCAGTCAGAGTAAAATTGCCCTTGGGGAAGTTCACAAGAAAGGAATTTATTTTAAGTTTTAAAAGCAGTATCAGTTTGGTGGAGTTCTCTAAGGTGTTCTGTGCAGGTGCACTTGTGAAATTTTTCCTCTTCATTTCATGTATTACCTTCAAAGAGCTTGAGAACCTGAACCCTGCTAATGCACAGCCAAATACCTTCCTGTCAGACCCATTTCTTGTGCTTCAGCCTTCTCCTTCTGCCACCACCATGGAATGTGTGAAACCTGGTCCCTCTCATCTCACTTCCACAGACTATGGATTAAGGCAAACACATGCCAGGAGATGCCTGCAAACACCAGTGTTCCTCAGAAGCCCTTAGGAAGACATCAGCTGGCCAGGGCAGGGGAGATTTTTTTGTTGCTGTGTACATTTTGGTAACTGCCAAGAAATCAGACAGGGATTTTCAGACAAGCTCTGTGAAAGAACATTCCCAAATCCCTAATGGACTGGAAAGGTAAGAACTCAGTGCCCAGCAGAGCTTGTGTCACAGCTGCTGTGCCTGACTCATCTCTGCCCACCTGATGCCATGCTGGGTCTACAGCTCTCCCTTCTGTGTAGACATCCAAATTTAATTTGGCCTCTGAAAGAGCGCCTGGAAGACACACTGAGTGTGGGAAGTGCAGATTCCTGATGTTTTTGAGACTCAGACCTTGTCATGCTGGCACTACTGGGAGACCAGGAGGACACTTGAGTATGTGCAAGAAGTTTACATGTGCAACACCCCTGGCAAATCCTCCCTGGGGGCACTTCAGCAAGGCATGACTCTGGACACGACATTTTCTTCTGTTCTTTTTAAAAAACACAAGCTCCAAGCACTCTGCAGCAGCGGAGAGAACCTGATCCTTGTTTCTTAAGGGTTTCTGAACAGATTGTTTGGGGGAATGACTTGGGAAGGGAGACCACATCTAGCACTAAGCTGTGTGCTGGTAAGAGGCAGCTGGCCTTACGGATGAAGCTGAGAGATCAGAGATGGTATCACACAGCATCTGAGTGATGCCCAGACAGCTGCAGTGGGTTTTAGAGTAGTCTTTTTATCAAGACTCATTTCCACAACAGAGAAGAATACAACATTTTGAGAAAACATGCAGATTTATTACCATCTTGTATTTGTAAAGATAAATGCACTTGCATATGTCTTTTGGGCTCAGAGATGTAACTTCCTTTAGGAACCAGAGAAAAGGGAAAAACAGACTAGTTATTTATGTGTTCTAAAAATTAGGCAAGTGATAGCCACAGGAACTCAATGTGAACAAGACATCCAACAAGGAGCTGTTGCACATTCCCAACTGAATCCCTCCATTCTCCTGTGTATCAGTCTCACACCTGCGAGAGTTAAAAGGGAAGGAAAACATTCCAGAAATTCTGTGGCAGAAATCTGAACATGGCCACAAGCTGGAGAGAGAATCTCCACATGAAGAGTCTGACAATTACCACTGAGTACAGGACTTTCCTGCTTTTCAGCCTGCCTGCTGCATGGAGGAGTCTGGAAACAGGACCATGTCGACTCACCTGAGAAGATTTCTACGTCAAAGCTTCCGTTTTCCCTCAAGAGTTGAACAAAATGAGGCGTAATTCAGTCTCCCCAGCATCCAGGGTACCAGCGGCATTCAGTGCCCTCACTGCCCAGCTGTCAGCACATAATTATCACACTGATCCCCCTTGGTCAGGTCTGCCAAAGCAAGAGGCTCCAAGAGACCTGCTCTCTCTGTGATTATCTGGTAGAGTTTAATAAAGCTGTCTTCTTACAGTAAAAGACCAAAAGGCTGAAGTTGTTCCTGTCTCGGTAGTAACATGGTCTCCATGGTCTGGATGGGACAGAAACTCCCCTTAATACCAACATTATAAAAGGAAACAAGAGCTAAAGCATTGGGATAATTGGTTTACAGGAGCTGAAAGACCCCGGCAGTGTGGAAAAGACGGTGATTTATTATAGACAGGCACAGTTCCACAGTTCTGCAAGGGTGGACTATTCCAGCTTTGTTCTGTAGCACTGCCTTGTGTGCCAGCCTGTGTGTCCCAGTCTGTGTGTCCCAGTCTGCCACTGCTACCACTGCAAAGGGGAGAGAGCCTCACGATGCCAAAATGCATTTCAGACTGGTCCAAAAGACTGGAAAGATAGTTCGGCACATATAATCACATCATCACTTCAAAATCTGCCACTCCTGACAGTATGGAAAGGAAAAATCCACCTAGTTTAAGGAGAGACTGGACAGGTTCTTAGGAGAAAATAAATCTGCTGAAGGTTGGATTAAATTTGTGGAAGCCACATATGGCTCAGGAAATACTCATGGGGGTTGAAACAGATTGAGAGCAGGAGGGAACATGAGGGAAGTTCCTACATTCTTCCCCAGAAATCTATCAGCCAGTGATGCGGAGAGAAGAGCAGGCTGGATGGACCCTCTGCCCATGCCAGCACGGCAGCTTCTGCATTCCCAGGACTAGGCTTTGCAGTCTGCACGTGAACAACCATCCTGCTGCAAACTACTCATTTATGTCTTGTTTCAGGCAAGAGGTTTCTCTACACTGCAGATGATTAAGACCTTCAATGTTGAATTTCTTTTTCTTTGGCTTTCTGACAAAAAACAGTGTCTTACTCCAAGTAACTCCAAAACTCAGTTTGACCTCAGGGAAGTCTATGCATCTACTGTATTTGTCTAATCGCCCCAAGTTATCTATTCCCAGACAGAATAAAAGGGGATGTGAAATTTTATTCACATTGAGAATGTTAAAATTAAAAGTAAGACACTATATTGCATCCAGCTCTGGGGTCCCAAGCACAGGAAGGTCATGGAGCTTCTGGAGAGAGTCCAGAGGAGGCCACAGAGATGCTCCGAGGGCTGGAGCCCCTCTGCTCTGGAGACAGGCTGGGAGAGCTGGGGGTGTTCACCTGGAGGAGAGAAGGCTTCAGGGAGACCCGAGAGCCCCTTCCAGTGCCTAAAGGGGCTTCAGGAGAGCTGGAAAGGGACTTTGGACAAGGGCCTGGAGTGGTAGGGTTAGACGCGATATTGGGAAGAAATTCTTCCCATGAGTGTGGGGAGGCCCTGGCACAGGTTACCCAGACAAGCTGTGGCTGCCCCATCCCTGGAAGTGTCCAAGGCCAGGTTGGACAGGGCTTTGAGCAACCTGGGATAGTGAAAGGTGTCCTTGCCTATGGCAGGGGGTGGAATGAAATGATCTTTAAGGTCCCTTCCAACCCAAACCACTCTGTGATTCTGTGATAAATCAATGTATTCTCTATGTTACAAAACCAAATGATCAGTGGCACATGGATTTATTATAATAAGTCCCATTAAGGAAGAGACTTGCCTGTAATTGTGATATTGTGATAATAAAACAGGAGTAGTTTCACAGGCTCAGTAAGGCAGTCCCTGCCAGCCTGGCTCTTTCCTCCCAGCCATGTATCCTCATCCCAGGCTCCTTACTGGTACAGAACCCTTTCTGGCTCCTTGAAGCTGGCTTTGTCATATTGTTGACCTGTCAGCACTGAACTCCATGAAGACAGAAGTTCCACAGCTCATTTCAGCTGCCTTCTTCCCCTGCTACTACCTGTTCCTCTCTGCAGATGGGAAAGAAGGGGTCGATTTTCTGTCTGTACCACAGCAAGTTTCTCTCAGCTAACACTCTCTTCTGCACCATGGGAGACTAAATCCTATAAGTCCTTCAAGTCTTTTAATTGGCTAAAAGAATAAAACCAGAAGCAATATTGTCAAAGCTGAACTTAGTTTGAATTTTTGCTACATCTAGACAAAGCTGATGAAAGGGCTCTTGAGGGTGAAAATGTCTTGATATTACCCAATTATACCAAGTGGCCTAAAAAGAAGGAGGAGCTCTCCCTGAGAATCTTGCCTCTGAAATGGCAAACCACACTGGAGTATCTCCCCACCTACTACAGATAGAGGGAGGAAGCCTTATCTTACAAATAACCTGGAAATTAGAGATGTAAAACTGCATCACAGCAGCTACAGGGACTACACACAGCAGACCCTTTCTCCTTAGTTTGAGAGTAAACCTGGCTCAGCAGCACTACCATGCAAGAAGACAAAGAGCTTCAAAAGAAAGTGATTAAAATATCTTGAACTGAATCCAGGAAAAAAGAAGTAATTAACAAAAATAATGTTTTTTCTATGCTGCCTTGATAATTAAGTGTATCTTAAATGCAGACTACCTGTGATAAAGAACACAAACAGATTCTTAGTGTGTTTTATGACAAACAGCCAGAGGATGTTCAGCCCCGATTTCCTAAAGAAGCTGCTGCATCCATGTGTCTCCAGCACTTAATTTAGTGAGAGTTATACAGTCAAACATATAGAACCACATTGTTACCTGGGCTGGAAAAGCCTTCTGAGATGATCACCATTCCCCAGCACTGTCAAGCCACCACTAACCCATGTCCCCAAGTGCCACATCCACATGGCTTTTAAATCTCTGCAGGAATGGTGACTCCACCACTGACTGGGAAGCCTGTTTCAATGTCTGACCACCCTTTCCAAGAAGAAATTTTCCCAATATCTGTCTAAACCTCCTCTGGCACAGCTTGCAGGCATTTCCTTTGGTCCTGTCCCTTGTTCCCTGGGAGCAGAGTCCAACTCCCACGTCTCCACACTCCTGTCACAGAGTTGTAGAAAGTAACAGCAAGTCAAGAGCATAATTATCTGCCAGAAGTAGTTTATTAAACACCAGGAAGAGACTCAAGGAAGCAGAGAAATCAATCTAAACAGTACACCAGAGAAAGTATGTCATAGATTTGAACTGCTTGTTTTAAGTCTGACAAGCTCTTTTTGTGTAATTACTGATGTTGTAGTCTTAAAACTCAGAATTCCTTCCAAAAGCTTGGAGCCAATGCCTAATGCCGATAAAGAGGTTTAACAAAGGACGCAATGAATATGCATGTTCTGATGTTGACAGCTCTAGCCAGAGCGTTTGTTCGGACCTCTCCCTGGGCCTGAGGGGGAGGGAAAGACTGGCTCCTTTAGGGGGAAGGGGTCAGCGTTCCTGGGCTTTCTGCGCAGGTCAGGGGCACACCAGCTCAGCACAGAGGAGAGAGAACAGACACATACACCAGGTCCGACATCGCTGTGGGATCAGAATTGTGTCCTCTGCTCTCTGGCTTCGCCAATCACCTTCAGACACTGCAGAGGCTGCTGCGAAGGAGAGAATCTGCCTGTCTTCTACACTGCAGAGGCTGCATTGCTGCTGTTTCTTTTTGTCACCAACCCTACGGGAACTGACTGCAACTGCTGCTGCCATTTCCCGAGGGGCCAGCCGGCCAGGCACGACATCGCCACCTGCTGTCCATAAATATAACTGCACCCTCTGAGAGAGAGACACCAGCAGCTGAGGTGCAACAGCGCCACCTGCTGTCTGTAGACATAATTGCACTTTTTCCTTTTTTTGGGGGTAGCCGAAAGACATTTTAACTCTTTTGCCTTGTCGTTTGGGGGGAAGAGGTTTATTACGCATTGTTGTTGTTTGGTTCTTTCTGGATATAGATATATATATTTTTATCTGTGTATTGTGGTTAAGAACTGTTATCCTTTCATATATATATATGAATATATATATCCCTTCAGAGAGGGAAGAGCAGAATTCCAGCTGGAAAAACTCCACATATTTGCATTTTACCTAAGGAACAGGTTCCAGCAGAAGTGTCAGCACATGAAAGTCCCTACACAAACGCTTCCTCTAGATCCCAAAGAGGCTTTTGCTGACAGTTCAGAATCCCTCACTGCTAATAAGGAGCACTAATCTGACTTCCTTGGTGCATTTTGCTTGACTCCAGACTGAGCAGAACCATTCTTTTCCCACCTCAGTGAAACACAGACCCTCACACAGTAATTCCTCTAGGACCAGGGCCTTCTAAGACCAGTAATTTTTCTGAGCAGGGCTCCAATGGGATCAGCAGTCAGAAGCTGCAGTTCCACTCCACATGATGAACTAGGATAGAAGCCAGACTTCCTTTCCTGAAAGAAGCAGCTCAGACGTGTTACACCTGTGCCCAAGTCAGTGCGGTGGCCTTATGGACTTGCTGAAGGTCTCCTTTTGAAGAAGACTCTGCCAGAACAAGTGCCAACAGCTAAAGAGAAATAAATGCTTTGCAATGAGAAATGGCATTGCTTTCCTAAAGCTTTGTATAAAGCTACTTCAATAATCTCTAAGGCAATACCAAGGCAGGTTTTTTCTCACACAGTAATTTTGTCCCCTAGTACATAATCCTTACTTTGCTTGCTCAAAAATACTGTTTTCTCCACAAGGCTTTATCCTGCTACAGCTCCTGAGAACTGAACAGTGCCAAGATCCTGAGCTACAACAGGTTCTTCTCCTACCTGGAGTTACTCACATAATTCCATCATATTCTCCTAAAAAAAGGCAAGGAAGGAAGGGTTAGGATACCTTGCAGCAGAGCTTCTGTGCTGGTGTGTTGCTTCATGATCTGCCCATCCAGTTCACTGTCAGATCCTTCATCCTCCTGAACATCAATGTCTGAATCATCGTTATCTGATTAAAAACAAAACCAGTCAGTTAATATCACTCAAACCAACGCACAACTCAGAGCAGCAGTTGGACACAGGAGATACCAGCAGTCTCTACCTTTGTTCAAGCCCAATATTAATTAAAAATGCAGCTGCAGGGAGCATTGGTTCTACTGAAGAGTACAGGAAAATGGCCAATATCCACATCCTAAGGAGAAATCCTTCTGCATGTAAGTGCCAAAGCATCACACACTATAGACAACTGCATTGGGACAATCCCAGATTGTACCATAAATGTGCTGTTTAAATATCCCCCATGGGTATGAATGTACAGTCAAAAGGTGCTATTCCAGCCATTGATCTAAAGATAAAACTCTTGTGTAGGCTTATTAACACATCTCCTGGTCTGTACCCTGACACAAGCAATATCAAAACAGGTCCCCTCAGGCTCTGCCTTTCATTTAATCATAAGTTAGAAAAGCACAGTGTGATATCCCCAGATAAATGAATGCAGCTACAGCCAAAACCAAGATGCTTGGAGAGACAAGAAGGTTTTCCCAAGATGTAGGAACTTCTTCAAATATTTCCATCATCTGCCTTTATTTCCTTCTTCCTATACCAAGAAAAGCCTACTTAGCCCCATAGTTTCAGTTCCCCAGTCACCAAACTGGGACCAACCTAAAGGAATTGGATAAAATTGTCCTTTGGATGTTTCAAAAGATGACAAAAGTCTTCAGACACTTAGAAGTGCCTGCAAGGACAAGGGCAGACTGTTCTCCAGGTCAGTCCTACCTTGAGGTCCACATGCATGGCCAACCAAACTGATCCTCCTTAGAGCCTATTTCGCAAAAAACGGTGGGTGGAAAGTTGGTGCAGAAATGAGGAGAAAGCTTGGAGCAAGCTCTGCTCCACTGAAATCTCCTTCTATCCATGAGTTTCTTCACTCTCTCCTTGCTCATGCCAGCCTGCTTGTGCAAGCTCCTGGCTCACCAAGATCAGCTACTGCCATTTCTGATTTACTTCCCCCTTTAATCATTCAACAAACGTGCTAGAACCTCATCTCCTCTCATGTCTTGAACTGTCCTCACTTGTGTGGAGATCATAGATCCACAAGGATCACTGAATCCCCCTCCTGGCCGTGCACAGACACCCCAACAATCCCACCCTGTCCCTGAGAGCATTGTGCAAACATTCCTTGACCTCTGGCACCCTTGGGGCCGCTCCCACTGCTCTGGGGAACCTGTTCAGTGCCAAACCACCCTCTGGGGGAAGAACCTTGTCCTGATACCCAACCTAACCCTGCCCTGACAAAGATGAGTCCCTCCACACCAGCTGATCCTACACCTCAGCAGCTCAGGGAATTACCAGTGCCAGCACAAACCCAACAGGATCCCATGGGAGGACTCAGCACAGCAACATTTGCTGATGATTATTTAGAGGAAATAGGCAATTCTTTCTCAGATCTCAGGTACATTTAATTACACAGATGTCTGAGCTGAAAATAACTACTTTAATTAGGATTAGTAATGACCTGACACATCTTTGCAATATTTAAATATTGGAAAATATGTAAGTATTAGACATTTTTTCATCACCTTCTTCATTGCAATATTAAGTTAATGACAAAATAATAACGCCAAAGGAAGTATTTGATAACCTGGTAAGATTACAAGGCTCCAGCAGTGTCAGCTATAATTTCTATTTGTCTTGGACTTCCTTCTTTGGCAAGCGAGGGAATCACTCACTGCTGTGTGACCTGGATGCTTCTTCTGTTTACCTGGCATTTAAGAATATGAGGTTTTGTTCAGCCCTTGCACAGGCAAACTCCTTGGGAAGAGCCATGTGGAACTTAAAGGATTCAGGTTTGTGCTGTGTATATGAAAGAATGTTTGTTACACCTGTGATGGCTCTTACTGCTACTAAAGCACTCTCATTCTTATTTTGTGGGGTTATTTTCTTCCTCCTTGTTTTGGGGGGTTTTTTGTGTCCCTTTTCCTTTTTTTTTTCTTTTTCAGAAGCAATTTCTCCCTTCCAGGTTTTGCCATTTGTGCTCCTCTTAAGCAGCCCCACTGGCCAGAGCTGAGGATGCTGCAGGGAGCCCTTACGGTTACTTTGCCAAACCATCTCAATTCCACTCAATCCCCATGAGCCATTTCTTCTCCTTACTGGGATCACCTGAGCATGACCTGCCAGCTGAGCTGGGGCTTCCCAATGCCAGAGGGCAGGGTTAGAGGGGTCCAATCTGGCCTTGAACATTTCAGGGATGAGGCAACCACAGCTTCTCTGGGCAACCTGTGCCAGGGCCTCTCCACCCTCACAGGGAAGAATTTGCTCCTATATAAGCACTGAGTGTGCCTTTGAAACAAATACTGTTATAGTTCTATGGCAAGAGGTTACATTTTCCTTTAACAGTCAGGCTGGAATCCTGAGCCACAGACCCCACCTGAAGCATCACTACAGTGAACCAGTGAATTCACACCAGGGGGTCAGGAAAGTGACAGCTGCAAACGCAAATTCAGCAACAGCAAAATTCCTGCCTCCTGCTCACTCTTGGAAAGACATCAAGCACCTTTTCACTTAAAAAATATATATATATATATATACATAGCTCTAATCCAGCCCAGTGGCTGCTATCATCAAGCCCAGCTCTGCCCATATAAAATTTGCGTTATCAGCTGAGCAGAATCATGCTGAGCCAAAATCCCAAGAACACAGAACCAGAGCACAGTGCCAAAAAATTATTTAAATACACAAGATACATCAGACCAGTCCAATGCTGTTGTGACCCATCCCAGCCACAACACCACAGGGTTCACAATCCAAATCCTTCATTGTGTATGTCCAGTGTGCCCACTCTTCACCAAAATACTCCTGGTATTGATAAAAAGGTGACAATTCCGAAAGTTTCATTTAACAACATATACAAAGAAACTACTTGTTGCCCTAGAAGAAGCCACACTCAGATGTGTAATGCTGCATAACAGAATCTACTAAAATTTCTGGGAAGACAAGGAACATTCCTTATGGAAAAAACATAGATTTTTCTTAGGATTGTAATAACTATGTATATGATTCATGCCAGTAGGGAAACAAATGGTTTTATTGCACCCTCATAAAACAATAAAACCAACTGTTGTA
>JAWWTY010000032.1:2098443-2111547 GCA_035222235.1 Margarornis squamiger | reverse complement strand
GTTAACCATCTTTAGTGGTGCTAAAGCATTGCCTCCAAGCTTCTTTGGAAGGAATTCTAACTGGGTTTTGAAACTATTACACCATGTGTACTGTAGATGGAGATAAAGTCCCCATGGTGCATATGAGAGGTATGTTGGGAAAGACTGTTTGGATTAGCCCCACCTCAAGCAAAGGCAAACCCATCCGAGGTATTGTTTTTTCTCAAGGACCTGGTTTCACTTGGTGGGTAATGCAGAAGAATGGAGAAACACGTTGTGTACCACAAGGAGACCTAATTTTGAGTGAGAACGGTCTGTGATGTTTCATTGTATATATGTGTGTTTATAATTGAATAAAAAAGGGATTAGTTTTGGCATGATGCATTTAGGAGTGGATAATGTCCTAGTTACAGTGGTTGGGACCAGTTTATCACTGTGTGAGTGTAACCAAAACTGTGTATTCTGCACCCTCTATGTCATTTCTCATGAACTGTTAATAATGGATTGTTGGCATCATCTGCCCAGGGCACACCTGAAACCTCAGGCTACAATCTGAGTGTTTAAGAACTCTGTGAGACCGGGAAGTTTTCCTGTCTTCACACCAATGACTCAGGTGTGATAACTCCCCTCTGGGGAGTCATTAGCACCTTCACACACAGACTGAGGGGTCATGTCTGTTAATGGGCCATGAAGGATTCCAAAAATATGCCATGACTCACAAAATAAACCACCCATTGTGAAACTCCTTGCCCTAGGGGACGTACTGGGCATTCCCACCTGAGCCTAAGCATATATAACCTTGGGGTTTGGGAACTTCTGGTACCACTCATCGGATCCAGAGGAGGACCAGAACCTCAACAGGACTGTGACTGCCACTCTCGACCAGACTGCGACCATCATCATCACCAACAGGTTTCTTCTTTCCTTTTACTTTGTACTCAGGGGGGCCATGTGGCACTCAGCACAGGGGCTAACAAACTTCATCCTGTTCATGCCCCATGGTACTGGGTTATGCATCTGTTTTTTGTGGGTCAAACAAATTTTTTCTCTGTATCATTGTACTTATTGTAATCTTTTTTATTAAATTGTAATTCTGACTTGTAATCTTTTTTTTGAGTTGGGTTCATTTCTCCTGCTGGTTTACCTTTAAACCAGCACACCAACCTAAACTTCTCCTGATTCAGTTTCATGCTGTTTCCTCGTGTCCTGTCCCTAGTCACAAGACTGAAGAGATCGGTACTTGCCCCTCTGCTTCTCCTCATGAGGATGTTGAAGACTGCAATGAGTCCTCCCCTCAGTCTTCTCCAGGCTGAACAGACCAAGTGACCTCAGCTACTCCTCAAAAGGCTTCCCCTCCAGACCCTTCACCATCCTCGTGGTCCTTCTTTGGATGCTCTCTAATAGCTTAATGTCTTTTTTATATGGTGGTGCCCAAAACTGCACACAGTATTCAAGGTGAAGTTGCACCAGTGCAGAGTAGAGCAGGATAATCTCCTCTGACTAGCTGGCAATGCTTTGCCTGATGCCTCCCCAGGACATGGCTGTCCCTCTGGCTGCCAGGGCACTGCTGACTCATATTCAACTTGCCACTGACCAGGACCCTTGGGTCCCTTTCCACAGTGCTGTTCTCCAGCTTCTCATTCCCTAGTCTATACACACAACCAGGATTGCCTTGTCCCAGGTGCAGAATCAGGTGCTTGTCCCTGTTAGACTTCATATGGTTGGTGATTGCCCATCTCTCTAATTTGTCGAGGTCTCTTTGCATGCCCTTTCTGCCCTGAAAGGAGTTGACAGCTCCTCCCAATTTAGTGTTGTCAGCAAACTTGTTTAGTATTCCAAGTCCTGCATCCAAGTCATTAATGATGTTAAAGAGAACTGGTCCGAGAATGGAGCTCTGCAGAACCCCACTAGTGACTGGATGCCAGCCTGATATTACCCCATTCACTATAACTCTTTGTGCCTGACCTGTGAGCCAGTTTCTCACTCATCACATAAAATGGTTTTCCAGCTGTGGGCTGGACATTTTGTCCAAAACAATCCTGTGAGAGACAGTATCAAAAGCTTTGCTGAAGTCCAAAAATATTATATCTACTGGCTTCCCTTGATCAACTAGATGGGTTACCTTGTCATAGAAGGAAATTAGGTTTGACAAGCAGGACTTTCCTCTCATGAAGCTGTGCTGCCTGTAACCGATGACTGCATTGTCCTCCAGGTGTTTTTCAATACCCAGAGTAATCTCCATAACTTTACCAAGCACTGAAGGGAGACTGACAGGCCTGCAGTTTCCAGGGTCCTCCTTCTTGCCCTTCTTCAAAATCGGGGCAACATTCACTAGCTTCCAGTCAGGTGGGACCTCTCTGCATTCCCAAGACTGCTCAAAAATCATTGAGGCTCTGCGGTGACCTCAGGTAGCTCCTTGAGGATAACAAGTCAAACATCCTAATAGTGAGATGAAGATGTGGTAGACCTGGTAAAGTACCTGGATAAAGGAACAAACAACTGATACTACTGATAACTTATCTAAAGCTGCTGAGCTGACACAGCTGGCCTGGAGACATCTGACTGACAGTCAGACACTTTATATTATAAAAGCCCAGTCCCAAATTTTAATGGCAGAGTCTTGTAACATATCTCTTCTTGGAGTGTATGTGTGGAGATTCCTCCCTTGAGTGGGGATGCCCCTCAATGTTACTTCCTGAGGCTGAGTGAAAGAGATTTGCCCACGGTCATTGGTATGGATGAGCAACATCAATCTCTACTTAATAATTGCTTTTGCTAGCTTTAATACAATTGCTTTAATACAAGACTTTCAATTTTGCTTCATAGTGCACTATATTATAATAGTTGTTATAGTTCCTATACTGTGTAATAAATAATTCTGATTAAGTTTTGTCTGATCATTATCATAACAAATCATATATATATATGAATGTATCCGGTTTGCCATCCTTAATCCTGTGGGACAAAGTTGTATAAAGGTTCAATTACACCTGTATAATCCTTTAGACATAAACTGTTGACAAAGTCTGGGGCTAAGATTGGATACAGCTGCACCGAGACTCCTCTCTGAGAAGGAGTTAAGGAAACAAGGGGGTCCTTTCTGCACCTCGTGATTCAATGGGAGGGTTTCTCTAATAAACTTTGAAGCTTCCACTCTGCCTATGACAAATACTAGCAAGGATTATAATTTATTTTTTTTATAATTTTGCTGAAGGATGTACCATCACCAATATCTATAAACAATGGTAAACCAACATCATAATTCCATGCTACTCTTTTTTCTTCTCCAAGAAAGCACATACTGTGATACATGCATGTCATTGTTAAAGTAGATTTTGTTTTCTATCCCCTTTTTACAACATTGTTTTGGAGAAACTGTTCCTTTAAGAGCAAATGGAACCACTGTGGCAGCCACGTGGAGCACAGGCTAGTGGAGATGGGGCCATGGCCGCCACAGCCAGAGAGAAAACAAAATTAACTCTGCAGCCGCTGCCACTTCACAAATCCTGCTCCATAAAATTTTGCTGTGGAGTCTCAGCCAACAGGAAGCTACCTGGAGCTGTGTGCTGTTCTAGGGCTTTTGCCATTTCTGCAGTCCCTGACACCATCCTGCCTCCTGGGAGCTGAGCTGAACAGGACTGAAGCCTAGCCAGGTGATGTGAACTGAGCAGTTTAATAGTATAACTTTTTGTGAACAAACTGTTTTTCCTAGGTTTTCCTTTCGTCCTTGGAATTTGGGGGGGAGGGACAAGGACATTAGAGGTGATTTCTGTCTATTATTGGCTTAAATCGTTCTGTTTGCACTGTTGTTGTTGCTGCTATACTTCTTGTCAGTAAACTGTTATTTTTAACTTATATCTCCTCACATTTGGTCTCTCTATATTGGTGAAAAGGGGAGTGGGCTCATTTGTTGGAGTGTCCTCCCCAGAATTTTAAACCAAGACAATGTACTGATATAAGGTATCAATAACTGATATAAAGTATCAATAAGGAACTAACACTGAGAGGGAACTGATATAAGATATCAATAGGGAACTAACACTGAGAGGGTTAATAGAAATAATTGTAGAGGCTTTTGCTGAAGTAGCAAAGATAGACTGCATGGTTGAGGTCATAATTATTAGCTACAGAGAATATGTTATGGTTGTTATCAGTACCTGGCCTTGAAGCTTCTAAAACTGAAGATAAATCAGGAAATATGTCAAGAAAATAAGATAATTATAGAAGTTTGCTAATTAGACCAGTGCAAGTTGCCAACAAAACCAGTCTAAGTTACTTTTTGAGCCAAGTTGAAAAGGGCACAGCGAGGAAGACCCACGATCTTCATCTCCAAGACCCCCGAAGACCGCGGTCCAGGAAAAATGGAAACCAATGTGCAAACTCAGGTGGGAGGAGTGCAGGGAGGAGAAGATGGAAATTACTTCTCGGAACTGTTTAGAATAAACCTGCCTTGTCTAAGAAAATAATACATATGTATAAAGAAATAATGAATATGCATGTTTTAACTGTATATAAACAGGCCTGTAAGCACAGACGGGTGTGCATGTTTTTGGTGGAGCAATCCCCCATGCACCCAGCATGCTGAATAAACAAACGTACCTTCTCTACAACTACCTAGTTGTGGGGTCTTTTTCCGCACATCAGTACCTGACTCACAAGTTGGTGGAGCGAAGACGCCCACCTCGTGTCCAGGGCCTGTATTGCTCTTACCATATAATAAACCTTTTATTATAAAAATTCATTTGGTTGAGACTCTTGTTTTTCATAGGATCAACATAAAGCAACGAATATAATAAAACATGCTACCACAAACTGCCATGTGCTAGTACATGGAGTGCAGGATCCACTAAAATGGAGCTGGCTTATGAGATTTATATGGCTTTAAAGAGGATTATTTGAATTTTCACAGCAAACTTATTGTTCAGCAATCCATGTGCCCAAATTTAGGCCAAGATGGCAGCTTGCAGAAGCTTCAGGCTGTGGTTTTAAGAAGCTCCTGTACTTTTATTATGAAAAGGTAACTCGCAGAACAACTCTGTAAACTGTGTTTGGCCCATCTCCCCATTGCTATGATTGACTCTGTTGCTCAGAGAATACTCTCAAAATACTAGCCCACCTGAGAGAGAATATACTGGGATTTTAAACCCCACTTGCTTTTCATTTCTGTTTCATAAGGGTGGGTTTCAGTCAACTCAATTAGTTTCCTGTAAAGCTGTCCAGGCACAAAAAGTACATCCTGGTTCCACTGCAAAGCACCACTCTCTCAAGTGGATTAGTTGTTCCAAAGCACACCTACTGCTTCCACAAAAAGCAAGAGCTGATACCTGGACAGATAATATATTTAAATGATTTAAATTTTGTTAATTTGCAACGCTTGAAGGAAAACCACCATGATTTAATAATTTAGCAGTGATTTCATTACAGATTTGGTACTTTGCATCAGTATCAAAGTAAATGTATCCAACAGTAAAATAAGAAGCTACTGTGGTGAAGATAATGAAGCACAGAGGACACCGTTTATTGATATGCTTCAGAATTAGATGTAAGTGTTGTTCAGCATGTTCAATTTAATAATAAAAATCACTGCTTTGAAAACACAGGCACTGGCTCTGCAGCAATTACTAGATTCAGCAGGATGTTGATTTTGGTAAGAAAAATCAAGTGGGCAACGGACAGCCACCTGATCCAAAATAAAATCCAGTTAATAAATAACATGAAATAATGGAACAGGAAAAAACAATGAGGGTGGGTTAGCATTTTTAATGTGACTGAAGAGAGAATGAAGCTCAGTACCCACATGAAAGCCTCAGTTCTACCAAATCCATGCACTTGTCCCACCAAACTCAAGAGCATTAGGATCTGTATCTGCCTAAACACTCTTACACTCATAGCTCTGCAATTTGAAGGGAAAGATACAGAAATTTCAGGAGGGAATATCCTTTGTCCTTAGCACAAAACTGAGATGTGTCATCTGATCTGTAAGAAAAATTCATCCTGAGAGCTACTAAATGAGGTCTGGAAAGCCTAGATGTTCAGACCTGTGTATAGAAAAACTGGGCAGTAACAGCAACAAACAGCAACCAGGAGGTTGCAGAGGTAGGTCCAAGTGCACTTACTGACCTTGCTTGGTCATTTTAAAATCACAGAATCCCGGAATAGTTTGGAAGGGACCTTAAAGCCCAACTCGTTCCATGCCCTGCCATGGACAGGGACACCTTCCACTAGACCAGGCTGCTCCAAGCCCCTTCCAACCTGGTCTATCCCTTTTTAGTAAGAATGATTAACCACTGCCCAAAGAAGCAATAGGTCTCTGTCACTTGAAATAATTAACTCTCGATGACAAGCTCCATTTAAACTGGGATTTGCAGTCTTGGCACAGGAATAAGTAGGTATGTTATTTTTTGGCCCATTTTATTGACAGGTCCTATTTGGTGTCCATAACTACTTCTAATGATCTTGCCAGGCAAGAACCCATCAAAATGTTGAGAGGATTCTTGCAGAAGCTAGACATGAAGTGCTGGTGCAGGCCTGCTTGCACAATCCAGCTTACGTGCAGGCCTGCCTGCACAATCCAGCCTACGTGACAGATAGCAAGGACAATCTACCCTTGAGTGATGAGTTTGAGAAAGCTTGTTACAAATGAACAAGAAAGGAGGATGTGGAACAGGACCTTGCTGACCACAAGATGGGAGATATTGGAAAATGTTATACTGTGTGCCATATAGCTTTGAGCCAAAAGATATAGAAGACTGCCGTGTGAACAGTTGCTATTGTCTAGTGAACAATTGCTATTGTTCAATGATTACGTAGCTTGCTGCGCGTGAACCCTGGAAAAACCCTATATAACCTGTGTGATTTAGCAATAAAGAGAGCATTGACCGTACCTCTATGAGGATGTGTCTTTGACTCCGGAAGCCCCTTGCATCATCTGGCGCCCGAACAGGGACCCTCAGCGCGCAGACAAAGGGATGCTGACAGCTTGCTGACAGAGTGGAGAAGACGCCAGTAAAGAGAGGGAAAGAGAGCAAGTCGAGTGGAGCCGGACAGGGAAGCTTGGAACTAAGAAGGCCAGTCAGGCATCAACCGAGGTAGGAAGGACCGCACAACCTTTCCCCTGTCACCTGCCATGGGCATGGAAGCCGAATTCGCTGCGGCGAAAAAACTGCTTCTAGGTATCCTTGCAAAACGAGGTGAGGCAGTGTCCGAAAAGGCGTTAGAAAAGCTCGTTGTTTGGGCTCAGGATCACAGATATTTTAAAGTACCCCCTCTGCTTTTTTCACAAGAAGAATGGCGAGAGGTGGGCAATAAAATGTGGGACCTGACTATAATGGGAAAAGAAAAGGGCTGTGTTGCTTTCGGTCCTGTCTGGAGAATAGTCATTAACACTCTCTCCAGCATGCAAGCAGAATCGAAAGTTGGTGCCGTCGCTGTACAAGCAATTGTTGCACCCACAGCCACCCCATCTCCGCCCTCTACCACCAGTAAGCTAGGAGGATTGTTTAAGAGTGGACTTGGTCCGATAGAAGGGCTGATCTCTAGGCCCTGCAGCTGTGTCTCCCCACAGGAAGACAGTGTAACACTGTCGCTGAAATGCTTACCAACTCCGCTAGTGCAAGCGCTCCAGGAGACGAACCAGCCACAACGGGGGCACAGAGCGGACGGGAAGAGAATGCGGAAGTGCAACAAGTACGAGTGCAGGAGGCGGAGCCGGAGGGAGGGCCGAGCTGCCGTCAGAAGCTCTACCCACCTCTGCAAGGGGCAGGGATTAAACCAGAAGAAATGCCTCTCCCTGATGAGGAAGCTGTAGAGACTGATAATGAAGAACTCTTTACCCCTTCGGAGGAAAGGAAAGAAAAAGCAAAAGCCTATGAAGAGAAAGAATTCAAACAGTGGCAACAATAAAAGACATGATAGACAAAATAGAAGAAAGAATTGATAACTCAGTCCATAATAATGCAGCAAAATGCCAGCCCATAGGGTCAATCCAGGAGCTCTTGCTAGATCCATGATTAGATCCCCGACAGTCACTGTGACCTGCTTTAGAGGCTCCGCCACCACCGTATCAGGCAACCTCTGGAGCTGTGCTAAGATCCAGTACTAGTCGGTGGTCAGGAGTCATATGAGATGCCATCCTAGAAGGTGATTTGGAACCTGCTGGAGTCATCGCATGCCCTATAGTGGCGCAACCAGGTGCTCCACCGAGATACGAACAGCATGACTGGAAAATTTAGCAACAAGTGAAAAAAGCAATCCAAGAAAACGGAGTGAAATCCGAAGCAGCTCGAAACGCTATTGAGTGGATTTTTACTGTCAAAATTTAGCAAGGCTGCTTCTGACTCCCTCTCAATATATTATTTGGGATCGAGAGTGGCAACGACTGGCAGAACTAGAAGCTGCAGGGCCTAGAGATCAGCAAGATCCTCTAGTTGGCATTAGAGCTGATATGATCACAGGAAAAGGTCCTTTTTCAAATATGACTATGCAAGTGTAATACCCTTTAGGGCTTCATCACTTGGCTGCGCAATTGGCCCAGCGAGCATTTTGGGTCCTACCTGATGCCAACCCAACACCCACCTTCACTACTGTTCGTCAAGGGCTAACAGAAGATTATACCCATTTTATTGATCATTTAGCACAAGCTTTAGCATCACACTCAGGCATGACTGAAGAGGCCAAGCAAGCAATGTTTAAATTGCTAGCATTTGAAAATGCTAATGCAAAGGCCAAAGCGATTTTAGCCAGTCTGCCTCGAAATCCTGAAGTAGGAGACATGATAGAAATGGCTAGTCAAGCTGTGCAGACCCTACAAAGTCGAGTTGTAGCAAGCACTGTTGCTGCAGCAATTCAACCTACTACTAGTTTGCTAGTCACTGCCATGCAGAAGTTGGTCACCCCACAAGGAAAGAAAAAGGTGCATACAGGTGTCTGTTATCTCTGTGGTGGGAAAGGACATTTTCGTAAAGCCTGCCAAGTAGCAGTGTGGTGTGAACACTGTCAAAAAGACAATCACTCGAGTAGTGTCTGCTGAATGGCAAAAAACCGGAGGCTGAGCGCGAAGGGCCCCCGCGCCAAGACACAAGTTGCCAGTCCAATGCTATCCAGCAACTTCCTTCCCCAGCAACAAGAGGCAGCCTGGGAATCGATCTAGCAGCAGCAATACATGTCACGATAACGATGACTGCAGTCCACAAAATCCCAGCTGGAGTAAAAGGACCTGTTTACAGTGCAGAAAGTGAAATACGAGCTCTCCTAAGAGGACGCTCCTCTGCTGGCACTGCGGCACTTATTGTGCTGCTAGGAGTAATTGATGCTGACTGTACCAGAGAAATCCTTATCGCTGCCTTTACCTTAACTCCACCGCTCGTTATCACAAAAGGGACACAGCTAGCGCAGCTAGTCATCTACAAGCGGCACCAAGCAGGGAAAGAAAAGCTGCAGAAAGCCCCGGCTGGAGCAGACTGAGGGTTCAGGTCCACCGGAGGCACACTCATCAACGTAGTGCAAAAAATGCAACTACGACCTTTGGTACTTTTGAAATTGACCTCTGATCATGGACAATGTCACATTCAAGCTATGATGGACACTGGAGCAGATGTGATGATTTTTAGCAGAAGGCATTGGGCGAGGAGTTGGCCTTTAGCACCAGCCATAGATGCTGTTCAGGGTGTAGAAGGAGGGTCCACTCCTCTACAAAGCACAAAAGTAGTCTAAGTCCAGCTCCCAGAAGGGCAGTCAATACCAGGCCGTACATTATGTCGTTACCAGGAGATCTAGGAGGACTAGTAGGACGAGATGTGCTGACCCAGATAGGAGCAACCTTGTGTGTACCTCCTCCAAATCAAGCTTTTTAGCTGAGGTCACTGCTGATAAGCCGCCAACTCCAAGGATCCAGTGGAAGACCAATGATCCTGTATGGGTTGAGCAGTGGCCGCTGACCGCTGAGCGGCCATTCAAATTGCCCATCAACTGGTGCAAGAACAGCTACAGGCAAAACACATCAAACTGTCCATCAGTCCATGGAACACTCCTATTTTTGTTATACCCAAGAAATCTGGTAAATGGCAATTGTTACATGATCTTCGAAAGGTCAACAATCAGATGTGGGCATTGGGTGCCTTACAGCCCAGAATGCCGCTGCCAACGATGTTACCTAGAGACTGGAATATCATCATGATTGATCTCAAAGATTGTTTTCTCACCATTTAGGGTTTGCAGCCAGAGGACACCGCTCGCTTTGCCTTTACGTTGCCTTCACCAAATAAGGCAGCACCTGCTCAAAGGTATGAGTGGATTGTTCTCCCACAAGGCATGAAGAATTCACCCGCTATGTGCCAAATGTATGTAACATGGGCATTGGCACCCCTCCGTGCACACATGAAAGACACCCTCATATACAACTACATGGATGACATCCTGTTGTGTCAGAAGGAGGTATTCACCTCAGACACTGTAACAAATGTCAGTAACGAGTTGGCAAACAAAGGCCTGATTATTGCCTGAGAAAGTTCAGCATACAGCTCCCTGGAAGTACCTAGGATGGTTGGTATACACAGCTACAATTTCTCTCCAGAAACTCACCATTACTTCCAGCATCAAAACTCTGAACGATGTGCAAAAACTTGTTGGTGACTTACAATGGGTACGCAACATTGTAGGCATTTCTAATGCTGACCTACGGCCACTTATGCAGTTACTGAAGGGAACAGATCCCACTGCATTAGTGGACTGGCGTCCAGAGCACCAATACTATCTACAACGCCTTAGTAACAAGACTGCATCCATAACTGCCAACCGGCGATTTGAAGACATCCCACTCAGCGTTGTCATCTGTAATCACACCGCTTATCCCTTTGCTCTTGTCCTACAGTGGCCTGCTTGGCAAAAAGAAAAAGGGGGAGAATCACCCCAATCAATGGACAAAGTGCCAAGCAGACCAACGTCAAGCAGAACAACAAGGCAGCAATCCTTGAATGGTTCCCGCCTTGCACGGCACCCAAAAGCATCTGGCAGTGATCAGAAGTGATTGGATAATTGATCCGGAAAGGTCGCCAGCGCTGCAAAGATGTTAGTGGAAAAGAACCAGCACATATTTGTCTACCCATTAAAGGGGAAGATTTGGGCGGGATGCTACAGAATTCACTTCCCCTGCAAATGGCCTTGCTGGAATTTCCCGGTGTCATCATAAGTGACATACCCAACAATCCGCGTCTACAGGTGATTGGGCGACAAACATGGATGACGCGGCCGAAGGTAGTGTCACATCCTCTAAAAGGGGTTACAGCCTTCACAGATGCTGGGAAACGCAGCAAAAAAGCTGTATGTGTCTGGCAGGAGAACAACCAGTGGCAGAAGCACCTGATACAGGGAAAGGAAAATGACAGTTTGCAGACTTTGGAGCTTGCTGCAGTAGCTTGGGCGTTAATTACATGGAAAGACAGTCCTCTTAATGTGGTATCAGACTCGCAATATGCTGTAGGAGTGGTACAGAGGATCGAAGAAGCATTGATCAAACCACCAAAGAATCCAAGATTGGAAGAGCTGTTTCTGCAAGTTCGACAGTCACTTCAGCTAAGGACAGAAGTCTGCTGTATCATCCACATCAGAAGTCATCAGAATGAACTAGCTTAGCTGAAGGGAACGCTGTGGCAGAATCTCTAGTCAGTGTTACAATGTCAACGCCAGTTGACTCCTTTGCAATGGCCAGAGAAAGTCATGCACTGTTCCATCAGGCAGCAAAAGTGCTGCGCAGACACTTTGACCTCTCTTGGGCAGATGCCCAAGGCATTGTCAAAGCGTGCTCACAATGCAGCCAGCAAGGAATGGGCCTGGGACTAGGGGTAAACCCCAGGGGAATACAGGCCTATGAACTATGGCAAATGGATGTTACCCATGTGCCCGAATTTGGGAGGCAAAAATATGTGCATGTAACCATGATACTTTTTCGAAATTTGTGTGGGCTACAGCTCAAACTGGTCAAAAGGTGTTACATGTAATCAGGCATCTAACAGTGTGTTTTGCGGTCATGGGAGTTCCAAAAGTCATAAAGACAGATAATGGGCCTGCCTACATAAGCAGCAAAGTTGCAAGGTTTTTGCAGAAATGGGGGGTCAAACACACCACTGGCATACCACATGTGTCAACAGGGCAAGCAATAGTAGAAGGAGCTAACAGAACGCTTAAAGATTATTTAGCAAAGCAAAAAGAGTCACACACAGTAGATCCAGCTACTAGACTAGGCAAAGTGCTGTTTACTTTGAATTTTCTTAGTTCAGCCACAGATGCAGAGCAACCACTTGTGGTGATACACCATAGTGGAGTAAAAATGCAAGCCACCCTAGAAATCAAGATTCGATACAAAAATCAACAGACCGGGCAGTGGGAAGACCCAAGTCCCTTATTATTTACTGGCAGGGGTTATAGTTGTGTTTCCACAGGTAATGAACCACTGTGGGTGCCGAGGAAGTGGACGCGACCGGCGCCTCCAGTGAAGACATGTGGAGATGGTCCCCTAACCCTGACCCAGAAGTTGGACAGGGGGAGCGACATCGACTCAGATTAGCCTTAGAGCCGTTCACAGCCACTCTAGGAGTAGAAGGCGACATCAACTTCCCAAACAGAAGAATTCCACCTCCAGCTGTGACAAAGACTGCTTTATATTCACTGGTGTTGGGATGTGGTGTTCACAGACATGCTTGTAATCCATGGGTATTGAAACGCTGTCTGTTGTGTGGAGTTAGGTCTTGGAAGATAATTCATGTAACTGATTTCCCAAGTACTGTAATGAAATGTCGATTTTGTTGGGCTAAAGCCAGAAGTTTTAATATACCCAGCACCGTAGAGCAGCTTGAGGAAGTGGTGCCGTTGCACACTCTTGGAGATGTGCACAGAATTCCTGAAATCGCAGGGGATAAGCAAAAAATTATAATAGCTTATTTAGTTGACCAATTACAGTGGAGAGTAGTAGAGCAGCAAATAGCCAAAGCCAGTACTGTAGTGTTCATTCGCTGTGGTAATAATGTGTCCTAGTTCAGCAGGTGGGACCAGTTACCACTGTGTGGGGGTGATCAAAGCTATGTATTCTACCACCCTCTATTCATTTCCCAAGAACAATGGACCATTTGCAGC
>JAWWTY010000032.1:2075427-2098343 GCA_035222235.1 Margarornis squamiger | reverse complement strand
AATTGTAACTCTGACTTATAATCTCTCTAGTGGTGGGTCCATTTTCTCCTGCCGGTTTACTTTTAAACCAGCACATAATGTGAATTTCCCTACTTCATAGGAATTGACAGAGCAACAATGGCAGGAAAGGTGGCTGCAGTTTCATTGGTCTTAGGGTTGTGTTGTGTGATAGCAGTAGAGAGCATCCTTCAACACATAGATACAAGACAAAATGTATGGGTTACATGGGCTAATCACACAGGTCAGAAAGATTTTTGTCTATCTTTAGCATCACCTGGAGATCCTTTCCGTACGTGCCTCATTGGCTACCCGACTTTCACGTTTGACGACTTTGAGAGATCTGTCAACAGCACGGTAGAAAAGGCAGAAAGCTTGTACAATGAGTCTAGAAAGAGCGGGTCAGCCCAGGGCATGTGTAATTGGAGCAATGATGTTCCCATAATGGCAAGTGCCTTTATGCAAAAATGGGTTATCAAACACTTAAATGTATCTAGTCCGCTCCCTTTACAAGAATTAGATTTGTTAAGCTCTGTCGTGCCAGCTCAGTGGGAAAATGTGACTAGCTATGACAACTGTAGTAATCTGTCTGCTGCACGGCAACCGTGGAACGGTACAGGAGTGATTGATTTTGGGGACCCTTGGTACCTTTGGTTAAACTAGCAACGGCAAGAAAAACAGATGTTTGTAGGATATCAGAATGTAAGCGGCAATTCAGCACACTGGAACTTTTCAGTTACCACAATGGGAAGGTTTGGTGTTAATACCATGGAAGGTAAACTGTTACCCCCAGGGATATTTTCTCATTTGTGGTGATCGTGCTTGGGGAAGTATTCCCATCCATCCTGTGGGAGGACCATGTTATCTAGGGAAGTTAACCCTGTTTGCTCCACGCTTTAGAGATTTATGGAACAGCTCATACCCCTCTCGACAAAAAAGAGAACTTAAGCATTTTGGTCCAGATTGTAATGATAACGTCCAAATTGGGTCAGTAGCAGAGACAGTAGCTTCAGCTTTTTTTGTGCCAGGTGGAGCTGCAGCTGCTAATTGGAATAAGCTTAAAAAACTTGCATGTTGGAGTGTTAAACAGTTTAATACAACGTCCAACACTATATCTCAGCTTTTGACAGATGTAGATAGCATATGCCACGCAGTTTTACAGAATAGAGCAGCAACAGATTTTTTGTTATTGGCACAAGGACACGGATGTCAAGAATTTGAAGACATGTGTTGTATGAATTTGTCTGATCACTCACAAGGTATTCATAAACAATTACAGACCCTGCAAGAACGCCTGAACCATGTTACCTATAGTACATCACCTTTAGATGAATGGCTAAAATCATTAGGCCTAGGAGGATGGATGCGAGAGCTCTTAAAGCAAGGCCTTATGTTGTTGGTTACGATCATTATAGTGCTGACAATATTAGGATGCTTAATGAGCTGCATTAAAAAAGGATTAGAAAGAGTAGTCACTCAACCCTGGATTGTGCAAAAAGAAAAAGGGGGAGTTGTTGAGAGTATTCTTGCAGAAGCTGGACATGAAGTGCTGGTGCAGGCCTGCCTGCACAATCCAGCCTACGTGACAGATAGCGAGGACAATCTACCCTTGAGTGATGAGTTTGAGAAAGCTTGTTACAAATGAACAAGAAAGGAGGATGTGGAACAGGACCTTGCTGACCACAAGATGGGAGGATGTAGAACAGAACCTTACTGACCACAAGATGGGAGATATTGGAAAATGTTACACTGTGTGCCATATAGCTTTGAGCCAAAAGATATAGGAGATTGCCGTGTGAACAGTTGCTATTGTCTAGTGAACAGTTGCTATTGTTCAATGATTACGTAGCTTGCTGCGCGTGAACCCTGGAAAAACCCTATATAACCTGTGTGATTTAGCAATAAAGAGCATTGACCGTACCTCTATGAGGATGTGTCTTTGACTCCGGAAGCCACTCGCATCATCAAAATACTATTAAATTAGAACATGATTTTGCAATTATCTGAGAAGCACAACACAAGACTCCTGTGGGCTAATTCCAAGTGTCTGTTACAGGAAGATGGATGGTCTGAGCATCCCATGTGGCAATGCTGAGCATCAGCAATATCATCCAGGAATTACCCAGTGATCCACAGCCACACTCACAATTGCTGCAATGGGGCATTTTGTTTATCTGCTATCAAATTTTAAAGCACTAATTCTGGAGTAGAAAGGGTGGACCCAAGAGCATCAGTTAATCTTGTGGCTATTGCTGAACAAGACTGAACCAGATTTCCAAACGCTATGGAACATGGATGTTTATCCATTCTACACTCCAAGCAAAAGGATGCAGGGTGGGCTGACTGAAGCAGCACAACAGGAAGTGGCATAGTCAGTGAAAAATTCAGTGTTACAGCAAACACTTTTACAAATTTAAATCAATCCTGAGCACAGCATTAGCTGAAATAAAAAAAAGGAAGTATTTTGAAAAATTCAAAAGGTTTATTTTTATATTTTCCAAACAAAATATTTTACTTTTTTAAAAATGTAATTTATATATAAACACCAGAAAGCTGGAGAGGGACTTTGTACAAGGGCATGGAGTGAGAGGGGAATGGCTTCCCACTGCCAAACAGCAGGGATAGATGGGATATTGGGAAGAGATTCTTCCTTGTGAGGGTGGGCAGGCCCTGGCACAGGTTGCCCAAGAGAAGCTGTGGCTGCTCCATCCCTGGAGGAGTTCCAGGTCAGGTTGAATGCGGCCTGGAGAAACATGGGATAGTGGAAGGTGTCTCTGCACATGGCAGGGGTGGAATGAGATGGCTTCAAGGTCTCTGCAACCCAAACCATTCTGGAATCCTGTGATTCTACATTGTCTGCTTTTAAATTTAAAAAAAAAAAAAAAAAAAAAATTCTTAAAGAATGTGAGAAAACGCATGTGGAAATGTGTAAAACAGTGAGAAAAAAACATCTGTAAATGTAATAAGCTGATTACAGTCTGAAAAACTGTATTTCAGTATAGAAACACTAACACTTGTTCCTTTTTGCTCAACAAACATGTTTTTCCAACCTTGGGTGAACCTGAGAAAACATCTTGAATTTCTACTGTGGTCAGTGACCTTCCTTGACCTCTTCTCTCACACAATCCAGTGTCAGAGCACCCAGTATCCACACGTGATTTGATTCTGTCACCAGCCTTCACAGTGCTCACCCAAGCAGGGTCTAAGAAAATGTTTTAAGAGTCACCTTGCCATTAACTACAAGGAAATCAAGTCCTGAGTTTCAGGATATTGGATTTGTTATTTGGCACCAGCCCTGGATATGGCACATGGGCAGCAGGTGTGTGAGACACCACATCCTGTATCAGTTTCTCTGAGAGCATCTTCTGTGAAGCAAAGATTAGAAAAATAACAGCAATTTCCTTACTGCTCAGCCCAGCAGACATTTCTGTATTGCTGCAAATACTTAACTGTGTATGTTTTCATCATGCAGATAATACTCAAAGCTTAATCTGTATTTAGAGTTCAAAATCTTGTTGTCATTTTTCATATTTTACATATAATTTATTGTTAGCTCTTTTTTTTAGCGCAGTGGTTTTATGGAGATGCTGTCAGAAATAAAAGCTGATTTGCAATGCACGCTAGCAAAAGAAAAAAAGAACCAGACTGTTTATCAATTATCCTAAACATTTTTGCCAATTTTATGTGAGTACCGTGACATATCCATGGACTTTTTATATCCTTAACACAGGCCTGCACAACTCAATCTCCATTCCATAGCTCTTCTTAATGAGAAACATGATTTAAGCTCCTCTGTTGTTAGTTCAGCCTGAAATTCATCAGAGAGCTGTCCAGAATTCCTGCAACTTTACTGCACAGAGAAATGAGCTGTTAATTTGGAACCCTTCCTCCCAAATTAGCAGGAGATAAGGTCAGAGGATGCAGACAATATGAGAACTGCATCAATTACGCAGGTAGGCAAAGGTAAGAGTGCTCACAGGGGCAGGATGGATGCTGACTTTTATCAGGTAATGGCAACAAATTTATCACCAGATACCAGCCCATGCTGCTAAAAGAGCCTCATTAAGTGTTTTGCAGCTCTCAGGGGCAAAGTGTAATGAGAGGGACAGAATCTTCCCTTTTCGTTACAAGAGGTACTGATACATGCTACTCTCTGTGTAGGAAATCAATGAATCTGTGCAAATGAAGGTCATTTCACCACCCTAGTCCTTCCAGATTCAGCCAGAGAATCTTAGGATACTGGGAGATACCAAACCAGCCTGCCCACCTTCCACTGAGCAGAGCAGAAGCTCATCCCTTTATCTCCAGAACCCATTGCACGAGCAAGACCAAGTCAGAGCAGGGTCCACTTCATGTGAAGAAGCTCAACGTCTTTGTTGGGCTGAAGGCCCACACAATGAAGTCCTACTTCTGTGTAGGAGAATGAAGTTTCTTAACAAAGTGAAGATGGAAAAAAACTCAGGATAAAAGCACTTTTTACTTCATGTGGGGAACATTACTCAAAAATCTAAGTGGAATAATGATGTGTTTAGCAGGGTCTTGCAACAGGACAAGGGGTGATGGTTTTAATCTGAAAGAAGGTCAATTTAAACATGCTATTGGGAAGAAATTCTTCCCTGTGAGGGTGGGGGGGCAGTGGCACAGGCTGCCCATAGAAGCTGTGGCTGCCCGGTCCATGGAAGTGGCCAAGGCTAAGCTGAATGGGGCTTGGAGCAATCTGGGATAGTGGAAGGTGTCCCTGCCCATGGCAGAGGGTGGAATGGGATAAGCTTTAACGTCCCTTCAACCCAAACCAGGCTGTGATTTCAAGATTCCATGAAGCAACCTCCCCTCCCAAAATGTACTTTAGAAAGATGTTTCTGATAGTGAAGAAAAGCCCTTTTTTAATATTCCCTGTGATTGGCTCATTACAGGGCACATCGTATCTTAGCAGGAGGATGTAGCACTCAAAATCCAAACAGAGCTGAAAGGAGGTTTAAGTGCTCATGTCTGCAGCACTTCACACCATTTTCCCCCCATGCTCACAGTCGTCTTGATAAAAATCACTGCCAGATCAAGCTGTAGGTCTCTTGGGAATCCTCTCCAGCAGAAACTGCATCCTGTTGCTTTCCTATTTCTGGTGTGAATTGCAGTATTAACCCTGGGAGAGGTTAGACAGGCAAAGCTGCTCAGCAATGCTGCACTGATTCTGCTGCTTGCTCTTTGTGCAAAAAATGTACTTTTTTTGTGACTAGGATCCTGGGATTAACATAATTCTTCTGTAAACATATCCCTGATAGAACACCATGCCACTTTAAGACACCAACCTCTTCATTCTCTTACAAAGCAAATCTCTTGGGTTTGAATTATACAAAATTTATCATTTAACTAACAATGAGAGAAGGAGAGTGGGGTCTGGTCTAAGAGGAAATCCCAGATTGGTACCTGGTTGTTATATGTGGTCTCAGGGACCTTTACAACATTCTATAAATTAACCTCCATGTTCATGACTGGGAAACAGCCTCCGAAAGCCAAATTTACTGTCTCAGTTACACCTCTGCAAACTTTCACAGCCTGTGCAGATAAAGGCATGCTGGAGCTGACCAAGATGACTCGATTTTCCAAGGTTATGGGGCAGTCAATAAATGAGCCAGCTCTGCAAAATAAGGATCCTGGTGTTCTCATCATTAAAATAAATACTAAGTATGACAATTAAGTACATGCATAAAGATGTATTATTGTAATATTTTTAGATCATTAGAAGTCATAATGACGTTCTTAGGTGGCAGTTAAATCACTCACTAAAAGGCAAAGTTCCTTCTATTTCAGAGATGCAAACTGACAGAATAGTTTTCCAAGTAAAACCCACAGACAATGAGAAAGCAGGTCAGCAAATTTTCCCTTTATGCTTCACACTGCCAATTACTGAGGATGGATGTTCGCCTCCTCTTAAACTTATTTGCCTTGGAAACTGTCAGACAGAAGGATGTGAATTCTTCCACTCAAGTAAATCCTTGAAACAATTCTGCATTCTTGTAATTTATATTACAAACCCTATATTTCAGCTAAAACATCTTCACTTTTTATCTCATTTATGTGAGATCAAAGATGGGCAGAAATGAGTGAAATTCCTCTCTCATGAGCTTGCTCTGAAAATCTTGGCCAACCAAATAAACTGTGCAGCACAACTTCTATGTCTTTACTCAGTTTCAACTTTTGTGAACTCTCCCTCTGATCCTGAGAATTAACTTTCCTTCTAGTTTCTCCCACTATCAAATAAAAATGCACAGAATGCAGCAAAAAATTCACAGAGGCAATTAGTGAGGAAGTTTTTGCTGATGTTTAGCTCAAAAAGAGCAAAATCTTGTTTGGGAGCTTTCTACAGAATCTCAAGAGTTTGTTATTCCCCTCATCTAGAATTCTAATTAATTAAGAGTAAGTTTGGAAAAAAAAAGAAAAAAACCAAACTTCTCTGCTACTACCAGAGGTGAAGAAATCCCACTTACTTCCCCTCTTTAGCAGGTGCTGCTCCTCTTCCTTCAGCCTGTTCTGCATAAGACATAGCATGTTTGCTGCTTCCTGCAAAGGGAAAAAAAAACTGGATTGGAAAGCTGCCACACTCAAGTAGCTAACTGGATAATCCTACAACAACAGTTAAAGGCACTCACAGGCAGAATGAGACTAGAAAATGTCAGCATTGAAAATATTTTGTTTTAAAAAGGTCTTGTTTGAAACATGGGAGCTCCTACTTTGACTGTGAGGGTCAGGATAGAGAGTGTGTACCTAGGTCAAATAAAGCACTGAAACACAAATATACATTCCCACTGGTGAAACATCACTTACAACATGGAAAATGAGTTCATTTGTCTTCATCCCCCAGAAAATGACTGCTGTTTTAGCAGGGAAGTGGCTTTCTTTGGAAAGCAAGCTTTGGTAGCTATTTTCAGTCAATACTCCATTAAACACCAGAAGTGGTTTGTGAAATGACTGAAACTTCCTAACATCCCAACCAGAATGAACCCATACATTTCCAAGCATGCAAACAAAATTGGAGCAAATAACCCTTTCAATAAGCCAGGAAAGTACAGCCATATATTATACCACAATGTAGTATTTGGGTGCAAGGAGAACCATTCAAATGAAGGTCAATGACACCAGAAAATCATGGAATCAGAGACTGGTTTAGATGGAATGGACCTTTAAAGGGCCTCTAGTCCACCCCCTGCCATGGTCAGGGACACCTTCCACCAGATCAGGTTGCTCCAAGCCCCATCCAAACTGGCCTGTGCCAGGGCCTCCCACTCTCATTGTAAAACATTTCTTCCTTATATCTAATCTAAACCTTTCCTCTTTTAGTTTAAAACTAAAACCACTCCCTGCCCTATTGCTACAGGCCCTGCTAAAAGTCTGCCTCATCTTTCTTACAGGCCCTCTTTAAGTGTTGAAAGGCTGAAAAATTATATAAAAAGGCCCACAAGGAGACAGGAAGAGGATCCTGGTGGCAGCGGGACAGTGGCATTAGGACAGACTTCTCATTCCAGAATAATGGACCAGTAAGGAATAGTGGCTGGCTCTGTAGACAGTAAGTGATGAAAATAATTCTAATTTCTAGTCTCCATGAACTTGCAGAACATCACAGACCGGGCAGGCTGAAGGCGCTATTTGATTCCTGAACACCACAACTGTAGGATGTGTTTCCCTGAATTCATGAAGTTCTCCATCCAGTTAGGACTAAAACCTAGCAAAGGTGCCAAGAGACTGACTTTTAGGAACTAAGGTTCACTATTTCAATTGCAGCATCAGACAGAAAAATGTATTTTAATGACATCTAGCTTGAATTTGAATTTTGAATAGCAAACTAAACGTGATATAGTAGGTAAGATATGAATGCACAGAATAGGTGCAGATAAACCTACAATACTAAACAGGTGGCAATAGCTGATTGAAGATTTAGCCACAAATTTTGCTAATTTTAGTCTCTTCAATTCCAGTCAGGCAAGGGAAAGCTAACAGTGGACTCAAGTAAGATTTTTCTGAGCCTTTAATTTTTCTGGGCAAAATATAACTAAAAACACCAGTTGCTTTGACATGATCACACCTCCTCATCAAAGTGCATTTGAGGAAAGAAAACAAGGACTCAGAATATCCATGGGACAGAGGGAGAAAAGTCAGAAGAGCATCTGGAAGTGGTTGAATGGAGCACAACCATTTTACACTTTGCAGTGGAAATGTGTTATACCATATGTCTGGCAATGGCACAGAAGCTGAGAAAGAAACCTCCAAAGCCCATTCAGCACATGAGGAAGTTGCTGGAAACAGAGGTCTGGGGACAGACTGGTATGAGACATCACAACTTGGCATAAGTATCTGTCTTGGGGGTTGAAATTCATGCTGGAAAAGCCTGCAGAGAAGATGTCTACAGGTGGTAAGGAGAAGTGAGATGTCACCTGTACCTGGTGAGAAACCCAGCTTGGTGCCTCTTTCAAGGGGACTAAATTCTGATCCAAAAATCTGCTTCAGACAACCACACAAACTGTCCACTCTACAAACTCTCTAATGCTAATAGAGACATCCATGGATACAGGGAAGGCTGCTAATGAATCCTTGGGACCTAGGAATAAACCTGCAAAACTGAAGCAGGTGTGACAGTGTCCAGGGTGATAAAGCTGAAAGGTCAGGATGCCAAATCACACAGAATGAGACACCCCAGCACAACCCACATCAGTCAATATACTACTGAAATCTCCAAACTGATGGACAAATATTCTGCAGGGAGAACCTAATTCGATCCGCAGGAACAAGGAAGGAAAAGTTACAGGCACATCTTTATAAACCACATATTCAGAATATTTGAAATATTCTACTGAGGAAATTGTTTTTTACGAATTCCTTCATAAAGGAACAAAGAACACTGAGGACACAAGAACGTGGCCAAAGATTAAAGGAGAAGGAAGGTGCAAGGATGCTGAGGATGGTGTGGTTATGGCAAGTGGACTAATAAAGGTTCCTGCCTCCTTGATCCAGGCTGCTGACCATGATACAAGTGACCTTTCAAGGCCAGTTGGATGGGGCTTGGAGCAACGTGGTTTAGCAGAAGGTGTCGCTGCCCAGGGCAGAGGGTGGAATGAAATGGACTTAAAGGTCCCTTTCAACCCAAACCATTCTGGGATTCTATGACTGCATGATAAAGCAGCCACACGTGCACAGCTCTGTTCCACTGAGAAGGGTAACCACTACCATTGTTTCCTTTGGTCTCCATAGACATGCCCATTCCAAGGCCTCCCTCTGCAACAGTGGACACAACACTGCTTGATGGACCCTCACAGTTGCTCTCTTCTTTCCCTACCTCTTCATCCCAGTCAGTCACAAGATTTAAATACAGTCAGTGATTTAAGCCAATCTTGCCCCTGCCCCAGCAAACATTCCCAGTGCAGCCTCCCCACTGCTGTGTCTTCGGGACAAATGGATATGCAAGGGATCAATCACCCATCTGAATCTCAACTCCACTGGCTGTTGCGGCCTATACAGTGCATACAGCAAAGAAAGTAAAAAAGGGGACAAAAAGAAAAGGACATTTCCAAAATGTAATGGGGATAAAACCATAAACCCAGAAAGCACATTTAGAATGTTCACAGGCCAGTGAAATAATGGGCACAAATACAATCGTTGCCTTATATTGTAATTACAGGCACACATTAAGTCAGTTAAAGCTGGCAATTCTAATTCAGATAAATAAGCAATTCCTCTGCTCTGCTTCCTGCTCCTTCCCTTCTACCCCTCCTGCTCTGGTGCAGTATTTGTGCTGGGACACAAAAGAAACCTGGTGAAAACTAATCCATCAAAACAAAATCAAGCCAGGCAAATTCTCCACTCCAGCTCAGCATGTGCCTACCCAAACTCCTGACTGGCACAAGGGAGGATGGGGCACTGCAGTCGTGGGGCAAACAGCAGAGCTAAGAAGATGGGGTTTATGAACTTGAAATACAAGAGAAAGGAAGGCTAAAAGAATATTTAATCATACAGATGAACCCTTCTCCCCCTTTCCTCCAGCCTCTTACTTGTGCTGCTGCCAGCAGCTCAGCTGATCTCATTACAAGCCAGCCCAGGGACTAGATGGCAGGAAAAGTGTTGCTTTTCTGCAAGTTTAGGTTTCTGAATAACTTGATGCATGGTCAGTCAAATGCCATTGTCAGCCCAAGGGAGCTGCTGAGCCTATACATCATCCCTTTCAACAGCAGCCCATCCCTCAATCGCTGCCAGGCTACACCCTGCAAAATCTTATCAAAAACTGCAGCAACAAAAACTGTTTTAAAAAAGCAGTCTCAAACCAGTCAGAACCAGGACAGCATCACTGAACTGCTGCTACTGTCCTTAACAAGTGAAATCTTCAAAGAGGGGACAGAAGGGATGGCAGATCGAAAATCTAGAAAGTAAACAGAATTTATCACTTAATATTTTTAAGGTTTTGAATGCCTGCAATCACCAAAGCTGCATTTTTTGGCCTGACCAGCTTCCGCCTTCAATGAAGACACCACTCCCCACACATCACATACTTTTAACAGATGCAATTTACATCAGCTCAGCAAAACCAAGACTGTGATAGTCAGAGGTGTTTTTCTGTTTTAGGCTTGGCACTTCTGTGCAATCCAGGGCTTCTGAGATGTGACAGGGGGGTGATGGACCAGAACGCTGCAGATGCTCTTCCAACACACAACATTGCACAAAGGTCCACTTTCTGTGCAGCCACAGAGTGACAGCTCCATGGAAAAGGAGATGTGGCCTTGACCTTGTGTAGCTCCCACAGGGAACAACCTGGTGCCTTAGGATGCTGGATGAGCAGGAGGCAATATTTAAATACCCTGTTCAACATCTCCAGTACACAAACAGGACTGATTGTACCAGGGAAACACTACGGATCTTACTCTACAAGTGAAATTTACCCAAACAAAGTGGCAGGTTACACTGTGGAATCACAGTGACAAATTAACATAATTTAAGTACCAATTAACAAAAAATCTGAACCAACCTGCACCCTCAGAGAGGACTCCCAGGCCTTTCAGGGTAGTAGAGATCACTGGGATTGAAAATCCTGCTTTAGGGGCAGACATTTCTCTGCCTCATACATTATGCAGCATCCCCTAGGGTGTAAATCTGCCCAAAAGAGTAATCAGATCAATCCCTTTGCAAACAGCCAAGGGAAATGGGCAGCCAGGAGGGATTTGCAGCTGACAGAGACCACTAAAACAAGCCCAGCTGCAAGGGACCTTTGGAAGTCCCAGCCCAACCTCCTGCTCCAAGCAGCAGCAGCAACGGGATCAAATCCAGTGGTCAGGGCTGGAGTTGAATCTTAAAGACCTCCAAGGGAGACACTGATCAGCCTGTCTGGGCAACCTGTTCCACTGGATGACTATCCAATGGGGCAAAAAGTTTCCTTATACCAAATCAGAACTACTTTTTATTCCCAGTGATATGTTCATGGCTTTTGGCACAGGGTTCAGATCTCCTCAGTCACCAGTTCTGTCACAGCTCTCCATAGCAGGCCCTTGTCTGGTGACACATCAACAGCCCAGACATAGTCAACAGCAACAGGAAATACAGAGCCCTTTCAGTGACATATACAAAGGCTTGTAAAACAAATAAGTTTCACCTCTGTTTACAGTGAACTGGCCTTCTTTCATCCCTCTTTCTGTTGTTACAGAAACATTACCTGTCTCTGCAGCATGCTGAATGCACTCAGGACCAATCTCTGGTTTTTGTAGACTGGAATTCAAATGAGACAATACAGATATTCTGTGCCTCAATCTTTAACTGGTAAAATAGATGACTGTCCACCTATTAGCTGACTACAAAAGTCTTTGAAAAACAGCAATAAAACAAGACACATGTCAGAATGTTTTAACATGATCTAACCTATTCTTTACAGACAACTCAAACAGCAATGGTGAATCCCAATGTGCAGGGTCTGGGGTGGGTGGGATTGGCTGGAGATATTTTAGAGTTCAACATTCCCTCCTGGAAAATATCCTCCAGCAGCAGACCCATGGATGGGCAAGTTACTCTGTCACTGACTCAGTGTTTGCCTTAGAGCAAGTGATCCATGATTTCTTGACTGCCATTCCTTTATGATATACCTGATGTTGCTGAGTATTCATTTAAACAATAACATCAAGGTGCTGATGTCATGGGATACTAGACAACCCTCCCCCTGTAGATAGCAAAGCAGCAAAGCTCAACACCAGTAAGAATAAAAATTATGCATTATTTGATAATTTAAAACAGCCCAGAAGTTTTAAGTTCACGTCTAAGTTTTCTTGGTAAAAGTGTGGGGAAAACACCTGAATACAAAGAACTTGTGCCCTGCAGTCAGCTGGCAGGCACGGTTACCACTAAGTAGGAAAAAAAAGGAAAGAACTGGGTGAAATAGGAAGGGGATAAGTCTAAAAGCACAGGACAACAACTGGAGCTCACTGACTTTTGCATATGGATGCAAGCATTTCAATTTTTGCCTAAGCTACTCCTGTTCTCAGATACCCTCCCAAACCCAGAAATTTTCTAGGCACCTCTGTGTCTAACATTCTCATCTTAGCAAGGGAAACACGGCTTTCTTTGGTTTTTTTCTCTTGTGATTTTCTAGAGACCAGTAGTGTTCCTCCTGCTCTTCGCCCTACACACTTGGGGCAAATCAATTTGCTGCGAGATTGAAAGTTTCACCCTCACCTTGATTATTCATCTCGGCAGCTGCACCTGATTTGTTACAGAACAAAACAGCTGAGACTAGGTCCTGCCACACTTACACAATGGCAGTTGTTTCATGACACTGCTGTCACTCATTCAGCAGCAGTGAAATACAAGGTCAAGGAGAAACTGCGGAGAATGTGGCAGTACTCCCAGTGAGAAGAAGCCTGTCAGGGACAACAGGCAGGGAAGAGATTAAAGTTCATGGAAGCACAAGGTACCAACAAACCGGGAGCTGTTCTTTAAGACCAGAGGTGTATCCGAGATGCTGAGCTACTGTTAAATACCTCACACTAAATTCACGTCCAGTTTTAAGTTCTGAATTGGAATATGGCTGCCGTTATGCTTGACTAGACATGACTGCAATGTTAAGGGGTTTGTTTCTTTTTACTCTGTTGAGGAATGAAGACTGGGGGAGAGAGAGAAGATCCACCTGAAACAGAGGGGCAGAAGAAAATTTACCATGAGGTTTGCTGATCTGTGAGGGGGGCTTCAAACAAGGTGGTCAGGGAATCATGACAATTATGGTGATGATCACCCTGACAAGAAATGGGGCACTGTGAACACCGAAGGGGAGGCATTGGAATGTTCCTTGTGAAAGCAGTACAAATGGGATCCCATCTCAAGTGCCTGAACACAAGTTCTTTCATCGTAGGAAACAAAACAGGAGGAATTCGAATGTGCATAGCTGTGATGCCATTAGGATTACAGAATATGGAGGCCAGCTCCCACGTTTAGAGGGTTGCTCTCAATGGATACAGGGATCTTAGAGAGAACAGGCTAGGAGGTGAGGTGGAGGTGCTCCTTCTGCAAAGGAGCAGCCTGAATGCCCTGAACATTCCTTTCTGAGGGGGGAGAGGAGCCATTGGGTTTTGGTTTTTTTAAATCATAGAACTCCAGAATGGTTTGGATTGGAAGGGACCTTAAAGCTCATGAACAAGATGAATTTTAAGGTCCCTTCCAACCCAAACCATTCTGTGTTGTAAGAAATACTCCAGAACTATTCAGAACCACAGGCCAGAGCCAAGGGAGCAGAACATCAGAGGAAACACAGCACTGAGCTCTATACTGAGGATTTATGTGATTGTCAATGTCAGAGTACAGCTCAAGAGAACAGTGGAGAAACAAAAGGATGGGGAAGGCACTGGCAGAGATTGCAACATAAGACCAGTGGAGATCACAGGCCTTTAAATCACCTGCCAGCACTGACAGAAATCTAAACAGAACTAACAAGAAAAGAAGAAAGGGAAAGAAAGACCCAGACTAACATTTTTGCCCAAAATTTTCCATCAAAATCCTCTCATACAAGAAGTTTCAAGTCAGCAATAACACAGACAAATTCCCAACTGCCTAAAATAACCTGACAGAGGATGGACTTCCTCCTGTGAATCAAATGGCAACTCTCCATTTTTCCTATTTGCTTTTGTGAAAGAGATGAATTATAATGACTGAATAACAGTTCATTAAACATTCCGTTCAAGGATTACATTTGTATTGTAGCAAACTCACAAGCAATATTGTTTGGATGTGTAAGTTATTTGAATTAGTGTACGATTCTGTAAGGTAAACCTGAGGTCAGTTTGCAGTGTCTGAAGAAATCATCATCCAAATTAATCTTGATTGGAAGTTGGTAGTCACAGTAGTGTCTGGCTCAAAGTGGCACAAAGTAGCCAATGTCACATTCCTGCTAGAATCTGACACCCAAATTACCCTCCCTCTCTGTTAGAGGCAGCACAACGCCTCAAGTCTTGAAGGGGGGTCAGGGTTATTCACTCTTTTCAGGGACAGTGTTTATTATAGTGAAGAGCAGTTGTTCTTTGTGAACATGACGGTTCCAGGAACTGATAATGGAATCTGCTGCCTTATATCTTGAGATCAATTAGCTCAATACAGTCCACATTTCTTGCAGCAAAGAACCTCTTCAAGAGGTGGCTGACACACACTTTATTTCTTATTTCTCACCCAATTAAGTGGCAGCACCATCAAGCCCCTCTCTATGTCTTGTTAGAGCCCAAGCACAGGAATTATAGCCCTGTTTTTCACCAGGACAATGCTCTACTTACTAGGATGACTGGGATAAAACTATTTTAAAGTATCTCATTGTAGTGGGTTAGAGAAGAAGGCAGTGCAGATGACTACTGATGCAGACAAGTAAATCTCTTTTGAAAGGGGATGACAAGCACTGTTTGCAGGACTGTTCATGCACCAGGCCCTGATTCTTTAACACAAAAGGAGCAGTTAATTATCTTTGGGCCACCAGGAACTACAACACCACCAGTTTTCACCTTACCCATCCTGCTTCTCTAGTTTCCACAACTCTGTGTTCTTCTCCACCTAATAGCAAGGACAGAGGATAGCTTCATTCCAGTTTACTCTACAGATTAAGAAACAGCAACTGTTGGTTTAAATATTCTTGTGGCTGAGCAGGAAGAGATACAGGATGCACTGTCTGAAGTTTTCTCATTACAAGATGGCCACCAGCAGGTACTTGGAGGGAAAGCTGCACTTTCAAGGTGAGTTAGACCCTGATTAACAGGCCAGATTCTGATCAGGTCAAGTTTCTCCTTAATCCTTTCAAAGGTGGAACAAAGCTTGAGACAGAGACAGGCCCACAGTTCTCCAGGTAAGCAAATGTTAAAAAAAAAGAGGGTCTCAGAGCACAGTGGCCTCCACGGGAGTTTTCCATTGACTTCAGGACTACATCACGCTCAAGGTAAGCCCAAATGTGAATGGAAATGGATTTCTAGCAAAATAAATATGAATCACAGCCCTGAGGCAGAAAGGTGTATAGTCTGTCCTTTCCTTGCTCCTAATGTTTGACCCTGCTGCAATTCTTCTGAAATGCACAGCTTGGCCCACTGGGTATTCCAACAGCAAAATCCTCTCAAAGGATCCCAACTGTGGGAAACTGCACCAGGCCTGTGGATTTCTTGACAGAGCAAGAAGAATTTGACCTTGGCCAGACTGCTGTGTACTCGTGAAGATAAACAACTTGCAGAGACTGAGAGAATGCAGGAGAAGCAGAAGAAACCTGGACGAGTTTGTACAGAGACAGTAGTTTGTAACTGTGGCCAATAGATGATTGTTTGTGTGTAATGAGCACCAATAATGTTAGTGCACGTAGACTTAGGAAATATATAAAAGTAGCTGTGTGAAAAAAAAAATATATATATAATAAAGAAAGTTTCCACTTTCATCTATTCGGGATCTTCGCCTGCTTTTTATCGTCCGTCCCAACAACAACAACAACGACACCCAACAATGTCCTGGAGCTCTCAGAGAAGCCAGTGACTGTGCACAGTGCAGTAACTCACATTGACAGCCCATGCCAAGGTTCTGCCAGGACATTTATCCAAGAGGTCACTGTTCACACACGCACAGGGTTCCATTTTCATATGTTTCATTAGAAATTGCTTTCACACAGACAGAAAGCTGAGAATTATTTTACTGTTTAAAGACACACAGCATCTGATGAGATTATGCATGTTTGTGCAAATCAAAATGCCAGTCTCACAGCTTCTCCACTAAGTACTGGCAGTGGAGCATCAACCTTCTCATTTTCACAGACATCATTTTTGCATTACCTACCATGTAATTTGGTGCAAAGCACCAAACATCAGTCCCAAATTTAGAGTTACTTTAGCTTTTTCTTTCAAACAATTACCCCACTTCAATGTTTCTCAATTATTCAAATGTTGATCTCTGGGGAAGAAATATAAATTAACCTGTTCGATCAGTGTGAGACAAATCTCTTTTATTCAATTTAGCGAAGATACAAATATCTGTGAGATAAAGAAGTTTAGCAGAAAAAGGAAAGTTTCTATTTCAGCATGTGCTGGGTGCTCAGGCCACGAAGGTCCGAAAAGCACACACCCACCCCAAAAATCCTGCTTTCTGTATGTCCCAAGGGTCCCACCCTGTTAGCATAATGAGAGGAGTGGGCCTCTTCTGACTGGGTTTGGTGTGCCCCCCTGTGCGGGGAGACGGGGTCTCCTGGTCAGAATGACCACTTTCCTCTGCACACAAAGGGCTTGCCACGTGGCGGGGGCCCATTTCAGCCATATCTTTATCTACTTTCATAATTCCCTATTCCCGAACGCAAATTGTCCCTGGTACCAGTTCCAGACAGGACCTGGTACCTTACAACTCCTACGGTATGCCTAAAGAAAATAATCCCTGAGTTAATGAACTATTTCCTTGTAATAAAACCATGTTTTTTATTTCTCACAATCAGTATTGCTGCAAGTGATCTGATTATCTCCTATTCTGAGGGAATTTCAAGTGGTTTCTGTTATGTAATTCAGACATTTAAAGTCTTTGTGAATATTCAAAAGGATAAGGCAGGCTGGCAGGGAAGGCAGAAAGACTGTAATATGAACAATACACTTAATCATCTTCTTACCAAATGAAGCTGGATAAAGAGACTATGGAAGACTAAAAGGCAGTACATTCAGAATGCACTGATGGTTTTTCTTCTGGAGTGGAGTCACTGCACAAGAAATGCAGTGAGACAAGTTAAAAACTGAATTCATTAGAGATCAGATTATTAGGTGAGTTTCTGTGTTGTAACTGCAAAACTCAGCAGCTCCTCTCCCTGTGCTCCATCCCCAGCTGCAGAGTATTTCATTTGTAACAGAATTAGCACCAATTTACAACAGCAGCAAGAAAGAACTAGACTGAGTAGCCTGTGCAGGGGGTTCATATCCAGCCACAGCACTAAAGTCTGAGGCACAAGGAACCTCTTTCCCTCTTCATGGGCTGCTGCAGGCAGAACGCGAATCTTGCCATTGCTCAGAAAAACTTATAACTGATTAGAATTTCAGTAATTTCTTGTTTCATCTCTAGCTCTGTGATAAAGTATGTTCCAGAGTCTGTCAGACATGAGCTTGAAGCCGAGTCAAACGACCCCAAATCCGTGATCCTAAGACAAGTTTGTCACCCACCTGGCACATCAGATGTCAAGATATTCCTGATGAATATGTGGATATTTGAGCACTGAGTGGATTGATGAAGATCAGTTGAACTGATCTCCACTGTTTTCATTTCCCAGAAAGTTTTCCTGTAGCATTAATGGGCAACAGCATCAACAGAGCACCATGAGCAGGTAGGCACACACCTGCCGCAGGGCATCCAGAGGCCCCTTTGGGAGCCTGCAGCTAGTTGCCATGTTTTATCATTGGTGGGGGACTGCAGTTTTTTTGCTTCAGTGAAATGAATGCACACAGCAACATTTCCATCTTCCCTGATATGGTCTCCACATGCCCTCCCCACCTTCTCTGTATCTCCAGCTTCTCCTTTTAGTGATCATCATTTCTCAGCCAATAATTTCTTTTGTTCTTTTCGCCTATGCTCCCCTGCCCCTACTCTCTCTGTGCATTCCCTTTCCCCTCCTCTAATTTTTTTCACATTTCTCCCCTATGGGATTTGTGTGTCTCAATGCACCAATATAGTGATCCTTGTACACTGGACTAAAGTCCAAAATAGAAGCAATCAACAATTCCCATGCCTGTGCTTACTTTTACATCTGATATTCAACACAATTCAGCAACACTGGACCAGCAGTGCTCCCCTGGAACCTATAAAAATGTTTGAACCAGCCCTAACTCAAATGTACATTAGTTAGACGATTAGAGACTGTAACTAACCACTTTTCCTATTAACCTTCTGCTGGCTATTTCAATAAACAGCCATCACAGTGGGAATTCAATATTTCAAGTGGGAGAGCTCAGTGCTAAAAACAGCAGAACCAAGGTGTATTTCAGACTGGAGCAGAATTCAGATATCCCTATTATGTGCATATTCAGAAGCTCTGATATCAGACTCTGAAAGAATTTAATGAAGAGGATGTTGCAAAGGGAAAGTCACAATACAGTCTATTTACTTGGCTTTTCCTTGTTTAATCATACTGAGAGCCATATCATGGAATCAATCATGGAATGGTTTTGGATTGAAGGGACCTTAAAGTTCATCTTGTCCCACCCCCTGCCACTAGCCCAGGTTGCTCCAGGCTCCATCCAACCTGGCCTTGGACACTTCCAGGGATGGGGCAGCCACAGCTGCTCTGGGGAACCTGTGCCAGGGCCTCACCACCCTCACAGGGAAGAATTTCTTCCTAATATCCACTCTAAATCTCTCCTATTTCAATTTAAAGCCATTCTCCCTTGTTCTATCACTACATACCCTTGCAAAATATGATAATGAAGAAAAGAAAAATGGTTTAAGCAATCCCAAACCAAAGATAACCATCGAGTGGCTTGGAACATCCTCATCACCTCATGGTGTTCTTTAGTTGAGATTTCACAGCATCAGCATAAAAGCAGCCTGAAAACACCTCAGGAGAGAGCAGCTGAAGAAGAAAGTACTTCAGAGATGTCCTCTGAGAAGCACTAGAAAGAATAAGCACGTTCTTTCTAGGGAAAAGAAAAATATTAATGGATATTTCCGAGTTATTCTGGCATGTCACAAACTAATTCCAAAAATACCTTTTTGAACTATATGGTCTGTGTTGTCCTTTAAAAGAGAGGTATTCATTTAAAATTCAGAGAGAATTTCAATGCCCAAATCTGAAACACACTGAAAATTTTTTTCAAAACAGCCAAAGCTCTAATAGCTTTCATGTCTAAACATTCAAGACTATTTAATCTTAGAAACAGCAAAAATGAACCAAGTGTACTGAATCTTTTTACAAAGCAGGAAAATAAATGCAAATATTTGAGGAGACATGGCACATAAATCCCTGACTCAGCACAGAACTGTAGAAAGGTAGATTAATTCCACTAAAGAACAGAAGCAGAATAAAAGAGGTGGCTGGAAGTAAAAAAAGGCAAAGGAAACTGCAAAGACAAAAGGCCCTTGTTTAAATTCCTCAGATCCAAGAATAAGTAGTGCATGACAGTTTGTCAATAAGTGTGAGAAACTCACTCTAAAGAGGAGTCATGTGAGAATTTCTGCCATCTCCAGTTCATAATTGACAAATAAATTCATATTTTTCATAGATTTCAAGTGGCTCCTACATCAGAGGTGCTCTGCAGGAGTGAATTTCATCACTAATTAACTGCTTGGTTCACTCAACACCTTTAAATTTCTTTTATCACGGAGAGTTTCTCAGTCCAGTGCTTGGCAGCAGACTCCCATAGATGGTGCTCCCACCACCACTCCTTATTACCAGGAGGCAAGGGAACAGGAGGCTCAGGACACCTCCAGAAGCTACAAGGCTCTGCTCTCCATGTGACTGAACAACCACAGCATGAAAAAACAACCCTAAAGAGTCCACACCAACCACCAGCCCTGCAGTCTAGAGGGGCTCAATGCCACTTAATTAAAACCGTGTTCTTGGGTACAATCTGTAAATCACTTTTATAATTAGGAAATGCACTCTAGCCCAGGTCATCAGCTGGATGACATCAGCAGGGTGCCAAATCAGCTCCCAGTCCAGCTGCAGAGGAGATTAATCTCATTATTCAGCAATGGTCTCTCCATCAGAATAAACATTCCTCCTGAAAACATGCACCAAGTCAAGGAGAGGGGTCCAGGAACCAGTTCTCAGAGCAGCACAGGCAGTGCTAGATTAATCTAATTGCACTGCTGTTGCTTTTTGCTGGCAAGCTATTTAGCAAAACACACAGAAATGATAAAAGAATTGCCTCACGCTGCTTCTGCAGAAGGTAATTAAGATTTGTTTGGTGGAACAAAAGACAAATCAGGATTGGAAGAAAAATCAACATAATTTTCAGTGTTTTCTGACAGCTGAGAGAGGATATATTAAAATGGGTAAAATGTAATTATCCTCATTACTTTTTCTCTGTTGATGCTGAAAATGACACAAGATTATAAACTTCAGGACAACATTCAGCATAATTTTGGAGCAAACTGGGTTGTGGTTTTTTTCAAGCATGTAATAAACAAGCCACAGTTTTTCTTCACCAAGTAGCTAAAGAAGTGAAGCACCACCTGAAAAGCAGATCAAGACTGACAGAAGTGAGAGACCTACCCTTGTGTTCCAGGCTGGCAACTGACTAATCCAAAACAGTTTAAACAGTGTATTATCTTTCAAAAATAAAAATCAAAGAGTCCCTATCAGTGCTTTGGAAATAGCAGTGCACCAGCAAGTCTCTGGGTTTAGCTGGGACCTAGATGAGAACCACAGAATGATGGAATGGCTTGGGTTGGAAGCTCATCCCATTCCACCTTGAAGTTCATCCTGTTCCACTCCCTGCCATGGGCAGGGACATCTTCCTCTATCCCAGGTTGCTCCAAGCTCCATCCAGCCTGGCCTTGGACACTTCCAGGGATGAGGCAGCCACAGCTTCTCTGGGTAACCTGTGCCAGGACCTCCCCACCCTCACAGGGAACAATTCCTTCCCAATATCCCATCCAACCCTGCCTTCTGGCAGTGTGAAGACATTCTCCTTTGCCCTGTCCCTCCATGCCCTTGTGCAAAGTGCCTCTCCAGCTCTCTTGGAGCCTCTTAGACACTTGAAGGGAGCTAAGGTCTCCTGAGAGCCTTCTCTTTCCAGGCTGAAATTCTTCATCCTCTTTCAGTTCTCAAGTCCTGGAGCTTGATTTTGTGGACTGACATCTCATAACGACTTCAAGTAACAGTTTGGACTGCAGCACTCCTGCAAATCTGGCTGTAAGAGACACACACAACCTTCTACCAAAGCAACAGCTTCTGCAGCAGAACAGTCCTGGCTACCTGAGTCACTGTGTTGCTGCTCACAAAAAGCTGGTCAGAGTTTCATTATTTATATAGTGTAAGTATTTTTAGGTACATGTGATAAAAATGTGCAGAGAAAAACTGCAATTTTTTGTCACAACCTTTTTCACTCTTTATTTCTGTATTATGCTGAAACACCGTTCCTTGCCTATCCCAGTAAATGAAAAGCCAAACCATATGAGTAGATTCCCAGGTGTCTCACAGAAAGAAACAGAAAAAGGAAAATAAAAAATGCTTTTGGTATTCTAATGATGGCACAGCCCTGAATGACAAAGGCTTTGGCTTATTATCTTTTAACAAAAATCCCACAAAGAGCTGCCAACTCATTAACAAACTTCTGTGCATGAATTTATAAGCAGTTTCAGTAGCTCAGTTCAAAGCATTTCTCCTTTGGCTATTAAGTCTCAATGGCATTTAAACCGAAGGAAAAAAATCAGATCTTAGACTTCAAGATTATGATTTAATTGCGGATATGGACAAGAACTAGAAGATTATAAAACAAGACACATGAAAATATCAAGCTGACTACAGACGTAAGGTGGAAAAACATCTCCAGAGACAGCGCTTATAAAAAGCAGGGTTAATAGGAAATTGGTTCACAGTGATTAACAAGTTGTCAAATGCCCACATTATCTTTGAAAAGACAAGTTATTTTATCCCTCAGGTAAATAATGCAGCAAAGTATCTGACACTTGTCAACAGGATACTGAATGGCTTTCCCTTTGTCTAAAAGGCGATGAGGGAAAGAGGAAGCATTGGTTAACAACTGGTTAATTGGTGGCACTGCTGAGGCACCTCCAGATCTGTGGGCAGTTCTGGACCCCTCATGACAACAAGACATTGAAGGACTGGAGCATGTCCAGGGAAGGGAACGGAGCTGGGGAAGGGGCTGGAGCAGCAGGAGTAGCTGAGGGAGCTGGGAGGGCTCAGCCCAGAGAAAAGGAGGCTCAGGGCAGACCTTCTCGCTCTCTGCAACTCCCTGACAGGAGGGGGGAGCCAGGGGGAGTTGGGCTCTGCTCCCAGGGAACAAGGGACAGCAGGAGAGGAAAAGGCCAGGGAAGTTGTGCCAGGGGAGGTTCAGGTTGGACATCAGGAAGAATTTCTTCAAGGAAAGGGTTGTTGTTAAGCATTAGAATGTGCTGCACAGAGAGGTGGTGGAGTCCCCGTTCCTGAAGGTATTTAAGGAATGACTGGAAGCGGCACTCAGTGCTCTGGGCTGGGTGACAAGGTAGTGGTCCGTCAAAAGTTGGACTGGGTGATCTTGGAGGTCTTTCCCAAACTAAATGATTCTGTGATTCTGTAACTCCAAGTGTAGCACACCCACCACACCCAACAGCATTAAGGTCCAAGTGGAGATTGTTCACTGAAACAGGTTTTCAACTGATGCCTTAGGATTTTCATGAATTTGAAGGTTTTTATACTTCTAGGTAGTTTCTCACATATAGAGTAGCTAGCAACCTCTAACCCTGTGCTAGCTGTCTTAAGGGTC
>JAWWTY010000032.1:2050289-2066247 GCA_035222235.1 Margarornis squamiger | reverse complement strand
AATTCTATAAGTAAAAGAACTCTTCCTTACTTTACCCACATAAAGTTGTCTTGGAAGTTTTTTTTCCCCTTTCTTACGGCAACACAGAAAGGGATTAAAAGGCAGTTTACATTAACATGCCTGGATAAACATCCCACAAAAATTAACAGGATATTGGGAAAACCATTTATTCTCAAATACCAAAGCTCATCAATCTAAACATTGTAAAGCCACTAGCAAATTAAATAAAATTAACACAACCATTGTGACTTATCTCTGCTCCCTGCATGAGCAAATAAACCACATTTTTCTTTCAGCCCAACTCATTCTCAGTGGTATCTCCTAGTCAATATAAAATACAAAGAAACTTGACAACTGGGATTTTTAAAGCCTGGCTTTACACAAAGGACTATCTGTTCTTGCTTAAATCTGTTGATATAAATAGGCTTTACTTGAAGGCAAAACCAGCTTTCTAAATTTGCCCAAACACCAGGTATTTCATTACCACTGGCTGTACTCACAATTCCTTGTGCTCAAAAAATGTGAAAATTAAAAATATGGCCTCATTCATCTAATGTACTCTTTGTAATTAGGTGTACTCATCAGAATACACATTATGATACTCCAGAGGTTTCTTTCAAATTAACCATTAAAAATAAAGAGTTCTCAGGAGAGACAAAAAATATAGAAAAAAATTTTTAAAGTGAGAACAGTATAAGACCAAACCTGGTAATTCCAACTGGAAAAAGCAAACCTCCATGAAACCAGAGGTATTCATGTACAAGCTGATTGTTTATCATTTCCCAGAGCTTCTGTTCCAAGTGTCCAGGAGCAACGTGGCTGCAACTTTACCTGATAAATGTTAACTAAAAATCAGGGAAGCCAAGTGTAAAATTATTATCAGTCATGAACTGATTAAAGAAAACACATGAAAGCACACAAGAGACACCATTTGCTGGTGTTGTTACTCTCCCTGGCTGAACTATTTGGTGCTGCGTGGAAAGGCGGAGACTAATTCCTCAAGTTTTGAATCTCACTTTGGACAAAGTCACCTGGCAGTATTAACAATTTTTTGGTTGGTTTAGACTCAAAAACTTTGTTTTCTGTGTAAATGGGAATTCAATTATTACAAAGATTTCTAATAAAAAATTAGCCAATTGCTCGACACAGTAGCACAGAGCCTGGCCTGCCAGGACGTTCCCACAGTACAAGGAGAGTTCACATGGAAGCCAGTTCTGCCCAGATTGCACCAGTTTGGGCATCAAAAGTGAAATTTCCTTAGGGCAAAACTATACTGTCGGCATTTCAGGATATAACACAATCTTAAAGCCTTCAAAACTTCATCTGTGTAAAGGATTTGCTCAACTCAGGTCTGTGTTCCCACTGAGTGACAAACCCTGAGGTCACACACCAGTGAGGGACAAGGCCATGGCAGATTTTGTGAGCAGGAGCCCAAGGCTGTGTCCATAGATACCAGAGGGGCAGCCAGACTTGTGGCAGAAGCCAGGAGCTCAGGTCCTGGTGTTTGCTGCAGCACCAGACTGGCACAGGACCATAGGTCACCATTAGTGTCATTCAGGTGGGTATCACAGCACAGCCTTCTACCAAAAGGTAACGAACCACCCCGTTCATCTAACCAGGAATTTGACCTCACTCAGCAAAAATCCATCCTGGAAGACACAAACACAGAGCCAGTGACCTTATCAAATACCCCTGCAGCTTCACTGCCAGACATCCAGCTGGCTCAAACTGAAAATACAGGGAAGCCAGACTTGTCTTTCCTGGCACTAAAGAACCATTCCACAAGACTCTGCAGCTTTAAGTTTTCTACATGTGGAAACAACAAGGACCTCTCTGCCCCTCCAGGATCCTTACGGAATCTGTATATTTTATTGGAAGTATAGCTCCTTTTAGTGTGTGTATCCTGGGCTGCATCCAAAGCTCCAAGAGAGATGTGGCTGCCCCATCCCTGGAAGTGTCCAAGGCCAGGTTGGACAGGGCTTGAAGCAACCTGGATAGTGCAAGGTGTTCCTTCCCATGGCAGGGGGTGGAACAAGGTGAGCTTTAAGGTCCCTTCCAGCCCAAACCAGTCTGTGATTCCTTCTATGAATTTCTGACCACAAGTAAAATTCTTCCATGTTTTCCAGGAGTTCAAAGCCCAATGAATGCAGAAGTGACACTGCCATAGCTCTGTTCAGCTTCAATCCAGACATTACAGCTCCTGCTCCCTGCAAACAGGTCTGGCAACTCCAGCTGTCCATGCAGGCCATAAAGCTTTCTTTTTGAAGAGTGTATTATTCAGGGAGTTTACTAACACACTGCAATCACCTTTGGCTAATACAGGGAATGGATAATTAGGTATCATTATACAGGAACAGGAACATGAGGGGCATTAAAAATAATCCAGAGCTTCTGAAGGAATCTGACCCTTCCCAAATCCCTATTTTCCCCCTCAAGAGATTAAAGGTACCAATAATTGAGAATTTTGCCGCTGCTTGTTTTCATGCTCATCTCAGCAGTCCTCAAAGGGAATTCAGAGACATTTCCCTACTCAGCAATGCAGAGTCTGAGTCACAGTGTCCAAATCCACTGCTATCCTGACACATAAAAACCATGTCACAAGGAGACCTGAGAGAAGTGACAGGAAAACATACTTTTTCTGTGGACCAAAAAGAATCAGAAAACCTGCCCAGACAAGATCAGAAGCCATCTGCACGTGTGGTTCTGCTGATACAGGAAAGGGAACTTTAAAGCTTTGTGACAGGCGTCAAATTATGCTGCTCTGTTGCCTCTCCACACAGGTCCATCACTCTTCTGGGTCAAGAGTTGATGCCACTGACTCACCCTCAGCTCAAAAACTCCAGCACATGCTTACTGTGCTTCTACACCCTCAAAATCCTCACCTTTAATTTACTTTGTGTAAGGATTGATGACACACTGCACTGGTAAAGTTTAGATTAGTCCTCAGGACTACAGGGTGTAACTTCCTGGGTCCTTATCAGGCTTGGATGACTCCTCGTGAGTATGGGAAGATGACAATGAATGTTTTCTCTTCTAGCAGAGCAAAAGTTAAGCCTTTGAGTGGAATTCCTAACACAAACAGATAGAAATGGCCTTGGGCAGCATGGGCAGTGGGAGATTGCTGGTGGTTTTCAAATGAAAGAAGAGGAGGGTCACCAAAAAAATCAACACAACCAGTCAGGCAAAAATCTTTTCAGCTTCTCCTTTTTATCCACATTTTTCTGCAACAATATTAGAAATGGAATTTCCTTACCTTATATAAGAAAACTTCAGGAAGGGTTATGATTTTCTTAGGAAAAAAAGTAACCAGAAGGAGTGTATTTTTCAGGAGTATCTTTCAGACCTCAAGGACACATAAAGACACCATAGAAAGGTGCAGCAAAAGTGGCAGGAGGAATTGTCCCCCAAAGAGAGAAGGTAAACTTTTCCTTCAGCAAACACTGCCATACAACTTGGGTTTCCATTCCCAGGAAAGCTCAACTGGCAGTGAGTGGAGTGGCTGTTGTTTTCATGGAATCACAGAATGGTTTCAGTTGGAAGGAAAAGTAAGACCATCTCGTTCCAACCCACACCTTCCATGAGACCATTCTGTTTCCAGCAACAGAAATAACAGGTGGCTCACTTTAGGCAGAGAAAAAGGCATTCTAAAAAGCTAAAAATACCTAAAATCATTGTCCTTATGTTTAAGTCAGCATATTTTCCTCTTCTATAATTAAAATTTTTGATATGGCTATACTTTGTGTCTCAGGAATAGCAATAACGAACAACCAAAACCTGACCAGATATTCAGAAGACAGTGTTCCTGATTTAGCTTGATTAAGCGGAACTTCTTGCAAGCTCACACAGGTTTTGACAAATGCTGTGACATACAATAGATGGTTCAGATAGGATTTTCTTTCCTGACAAACTAGAATGGCTTTTTGAAAGTCTGGAACTGAGTTATAAGAATTCAGATCTTCCAACTACCAATGCATTGACACAAGTAGTCCCTAAACCACCAGGAGAAATGTTCCACCCATCAGTTTACAGCTGATGCCAAGTCTTCAAGCTAAATACTCCTGGAAAGTTCGCACAAAATCACTTCTTATATAAAATACACCCACAGACGTTTATATCCATGTAGCAAGCAACCATGGTTATGGATAAAACAATCTACAGGACAGTATTATTCCAACTCTGTATTAGAGCTGCAAGGGTTAATTTTGGCTTCCCACCTTCCAACAAGCCCTTTTCCTCAAATTGATAGGTTAGGTTTCGGTTAAAAACAGGACACTTCAAAAAATTTGAAGTAAACCAGGTAATTCTACAGAGTTCAGGATGGCAATTTCAAGATACAAATTTCCACTACAAATCCTATGTGTGGCAATTTCATAACCAAAGCCCAGGAAATTAGAGAAATTCGTTTATCAGCCTTCCCTGGACAGTGTCTGGTACCCAGAAGTAATATTTGGCAGATGGAAAAATGTTTCCAACATTCCAAATAAACTAATTTTTTTGTAGTTCAGTTCCGAAGAGCTCGGAATAATGCAGCCATCTCTCAAACCACATCCCACTCTCCCCGTGTGGGTATCGAGCTGCAGTGTGAGGTGAAGGCAGGGAGGAAGGGCTCTTTAATGAAAAAGCTGCGAATAAAGAGATCCAAGTTAATGTCCTCGGTGACAACATTTTGTGCTGTAACTAACACTGTCTCACTTCCACAGATGGATCTAAATGCCTTTGGCTCTCCTAAGAGTTTAATTCCAGCATTTCATGACTGAAGTCAGTAACAAGAGTCTCAGTGACTTCCATCAGTTTTGGAACAAGCTGTGGCATCCATAAAAATAACACTCAGAGTAATGCCCTGTACTTACCTCAAAATTCATCCTCGAGTAACTGGGAAACACTTTATCTGGCTGTTAAGAGCATTAATCTACTAAATTCAGAAATTATTTTATTTACACGAGCCAATACAGAGAATAAACAGTTTGTTCAAGGTCACAGATAGAATGCGCCAAGAGGAACATTAGAAAACAAACCCTCTGCATTCTCTCTCTTCAACACAAGCTAAATACCCTAAAAAAACCCCCAGATTATTTTCATTTTTCTTCAGTTTTACAGGCCTTAGAGCTAATTAAGAGGTAAATAAAATGCAAACAACATTGAGAAGGTCAGGAATCTTTCTCCCTGCCACCGGCAAAAAGGCAGTTTTCTTCTGGAAATTTTTGCTTCATTATCTTCCTGTCTCTAATAATTCAACAAGTGTAAGCAAGGCAGCTTCCTGGGAAGCTCCTGCTAGTGTGGTTAGAGGACCTCTGGCAGATGTGGAGTGGGAGGCACTTAAGAGTCAGGCAGAAATTAGAAATAACTGAATTTTTCCTTTTGGATGTTTAGCGTAGGATAACTCAGGAGCACCCATTCCTCAACTCACCACAACTGACTTTAAACGGCTCATTACTGCTTTATTTGGAGCTAAGGAATGATTGGGATCACCTCATCACTCCTCCCTCCCCCCAGAAATTAATCTGGCCATTTCCCCCACCTTATAATTTTTTTAGGATATGGAGTACTACTGGATTTTCCAACATCTTTGTCCGTGTCCAGGATAGCAGCACTCAGCTGTGTAGGTCCCAAATCCCAAAGTGAATCCATACGGAAGTAGTACTGCATTTTACTCAAGTACTGACATTAATTCTGTTGCTGCTTTCCTTGATTTTGGGTTTGGCAGCCTTAATCACAGACTATTCTCAACTTCTACTTCTTTTCTTCATTCATTTAGTATAGTCTAGGAAGACAAAGAAAGAAATCCAAACAAAACTTCCCATCCCCACCTCAAATCCAAATCAACCTCCATCTTTCCCATCCAAAAAGAAAACCCTAGAAAACATACTACAGAAAACCAGAACTCAACATGCCTAGTTACTCCTCCAAAGCTAGATGGAAATATTCTGAACATTAAGGTTACACAGCAATGCAATGCAGAGAAAGTGCCCCTGTCATGAAAGGAAGCAGTGAAGACAAAGACAAATTTCTCTGTACAAGGAATTTGCTTTTCATGTAGGGATCTCACAGTGTGGTACCAAAACTCATTCATCAGCTCCACTATGCCTACAAATCCTACTTTCAATTTCTGTGCTCCAAGATCTGGACCAGCAACACTGGAAATTGAAAACTACCTTCCAAATGTAAGGCTTATATGCATTTTAAAATAAAAATTCTGTGTATCCAGCACTGCACTGTCACAGGACACCAATAACCTACACTGTTAGGTATACTCACCCACAGGTGAGTTAGGTTAACTCACCCACAGCTGGGCTGAAAACACATGGCTCCCATGGAATTCAATAATTATATTGTGATTTTCATCTGATGAGAAGACTATAATTTTGGGGGTTGTTTTGGTTTTTGTTTTCAAAAAAAAAAAAACCTTAACATCATAGTCTGAATTCAGCAAAAAACCTGCAGGTCTTGTTTCTTTCTCTGTCCCTAATTAAATGTTCTTCTTTTACGCCATACATTGACTTTGGAAGCAGTTTACATATACAGAAGAACTGTATTCACACAGGGAATAATGTATTTGAAAAGGAATCAGAAAGGCAGAGAACCACGTTTCCACGAAAACAAATACAGACTTAAACACTTCCCCAAAAATATGCACATACATTTACAGCATATCTATCTCTAATACATCTAACAGAACCACTGCCTTAAACTCTTCATCAGCTGAAATTTGTTTTCATTCAGAAAGTAATTTATTTTAGAAAAATGTTTCATGACTTGGAGCAATGAAATTTATTTAATATATAAACCTTTTCTACTCAGTTCCTATACAAACTGTCTGCAAAAAGGCTCCAGCAGGGAAGGTAATGGTTGTGGCATAAATTAAGAGTCAACATTTCTAAAGGAAATAATGAGTTTTACTTCACTTTTCCCCAATAATCTTTTCCCAAAAGCTGCTCAGATTATGAAAGCAGACCTAGAGCAACCCATTAGTGCCAAATGCTGGCAATTCCTTTATAGTTTCTGGAAAAGGAAGCCATTTTCACTTAGGATAGAAATAAGATACATCATCAGCCTGTGCAAGCCTAGGTAGGAAGAGCCTTCATTTAAATATTTGGAATTGAATGGATTGAAAAAAGAAAGAAAACAGAGGTTCAGGGAACATAAAACTCCCATGTTTTCAAATTCATTTAAACATTCTCACAGCTGTTGATGCATTTTAGTCCATGAAACAGGTATCAGGAGATAAAACGGAATGAAAAAATAAACCATACTCTTCTGACCCCCTTTAATGGTATACATCCTCTGCCAGTGCCATTTACTGTCAGCGTTAATTAGCCATGCAGTGTCAAAAGAAAATAACCAATGGAAATCAATAATCTGCACATTAAAAAAGAATAGAAGTAACCTCAGATTAGTGGCAACTAATTTAATATCTACCAAGAAAGCTCTGATTCTCCACACAAAGCCAGAATTAACTGCAATTCTCCTTCTGCCCACCTGCAACCAGGTGGGAAGGGCGGGCAGAGAATGCCGTCCCTGAGATCTTCTAAGCATCTCAGCAACCCTGTGAAGGATCCAGGGAAGATGTGGGAGATGCAGAAGGGCAATTCCTTACTGCCCTCAGCACTGGCTCTGTGACAAGAACCCCAGACCCAACAGCGATGGAAGAAAACAGCAGCAATTTGTTCTAAGCCTCTCCTGTGATGAGCAAATTTCATCCTTCAAATGAAAGGCAGAGCTGGGGGCTTGTAATTAAAAAAGGAAAACTGGAAAAATTTCACTGCAAAACTGGTTACTGCAGCATCATGGCTTTTAACCTGAAACCTGTTTGCTTTGCTCCAGTCTGAAGTCCCAAGTTTGTCACATGCTTATGTACCGAATGTGTATTTAACACACCAGCCAAAAGAGGGTCCCTCAGGTTTACCAAATCACCGAAGAAGATTGGAACCAGCCACAAATCATAAGGAACAGAGCATGAAAGCCTCTTCTGCTGCCCTCTGGAGGTTCTCACCATGGTGTCAGAGTCACTTTGTGCCTTTAGGAGATACACTCAGAGCTAATGACACAGAAGTAAAGGTCATCTTTCCCAGGACAGGATTTCTTAAGGACAAGTTCCATCTGTCAAACCTTTTTGCAAAATACCGAGGCAGGATTAGTTTTTCCTGTCTTGTGTGCTCAGCCATTGTGTCAAAAGAAACACGTGCTCGCTCCTCTGTCTAAGAAATACCATCCTTTTAGACACGGCACCTTTAAAGAGTCTTCCATTGAGGATTTATTAATGGACCCAGTGAAAAGTGGCTGCACTTCAGGACTTCCTCATCTCCTGATTTTTCATCCCATGCTTTCACCACACTGCACTTCTGCCTGTCCCTTTTCCAGGGCCCAGTTCTAGAGTCAGTCTTCTAAAAGTTGTGATTTAAAGTGGCTAAACAATGCCCAATTCCAAACCAGTGCTTGAATACTTTTTAAAAATGATGACTTATACTGACCTATATTTGACTTTGAGTGGAATTGCAGGGACACGGTACCCAGAACAGAAGGGGTCAATGCTCCAAAGCAAATATTAACACATCAGGTAGTGTTTGTGTGAAAATTAGAGAATTAAGCAAACAATGCAAGATGACAAGTAACTGATTAACAGTTTTGTGATAATTGTGTGCAATGAATTAAACTGGCTTATCACTTCCATCTTTTGAAATATTAATGCCCTTCACACTGCTGCATTACTATGCTGATTTACAGATCCAGCAGCTAAGGTAGTGTTTCATGGATTACCTTCCCAGTGCATCACCCACCCTTTGAAACACTTATACTCCATCAGACAAGGATCTGGGAGCATTAATTGTGGAGGCTGACAGTTTACAGCTCTTAACGGTGCACTTCCTGCAGCTCAGGTACTGCAAATCTGACCATTTCCAACACCGTGCAGGGTTTCCCTTCTTTAAATGTTCATTTTCAGAAAGAGTAACCTCCAGCATTGCAGATAAGTGCACTGAAGAAAATAATTGCAAGATTTATTGGTAGTGTTTCAGTACACCTCCCTGACTTCATGCAACAGCTTGTGATTTCACAGCTAAGCTGAAGACCACGTACTCTTCAGGCTGTACCCTGTGAGACTTTCAGCTACTGACATGGAAATAATGAGCCTAGCCCTTGAAAAAATAAGGGCATTAATCGTTTATCTTTATGAATATATCTATCTCCACCATTACAATATGCACATGAAGTTAGTATTTCCAAACAGTGCAACAGAGAGTATTTCAGCTTCCTGCTGAAGAGAAAATGCCAAACCATTCTCTCAGGCTTTCTGTAATCCAGGCATGAATATGAGTGGGAAGGAAATACAAACTGTCAGACCCATTCCTTCAAACTCACAGAATATTCATGTCAGAAGCAACCAGTAAGAACCACTGATATTTTTTTCACCTTTTCCTTTGCAGCACCCAGTGAACAGAAGTTCTTCCACACTCTCCAGCGTGTACTTACCCTTAGTTCCACTTCTTTGCCAAGTAAGTCATATAGAACTGCTCCTTTGGAGGTGATTTCAGAAGCAAGCTGTCTAGCTGCCTTCAAGTCAGCAATCTGGGAACACACCAACAGCACTGAATAGCAAGAGAATTCCCACTACCACAATGAAAATCCACAACATTTACCATTTTAATATTGAAATTGCATAAGAGGTCAAAAAATTTCCATAGTATTGAAGAAATTGAGCAGTGCAATCAGAGTGAACTCTTGGCTTTAAAATAGTCTAGATAAGGCACTCAGATACAGGTTTTGGGATGAAATAATCTGCCACTTAAGGCCAACAAAAAAACCCCAACAAATCTCCTTAAAACTGTGACTCAGCCAGTTTGTTGGTTCACGTGCTGCCCAGGACAAAGAGAAACGTCACCTTTTTCATAAGCAAAAGTACAAATTTTATATACCAAAAGGTCTGTGACCAGCATATAGCATAAGTAATGAATATTGATCATCTACAAGTTGGGTTTTTTTTATTTTTTCAGAGAGACACATCAGATTTACACAGAGGAAGAATCACCTGTGGGTCTGACATTTTCTCAAGAATCATGGAATCATGGAATGGTTTGTGTGGAAGAGACTTTAAAGTTTATCTCATTCCACCCCCTGGCGTGGGCAGGGACACCTTCTACTAGACCAGGTTGCTCCAAGCCCTGTTCAGCCTGGCCTTGGACACTCCCACAGATGGGGCAGCCACAGCTTCTCTGGGCAACCTGTGCCAGGGCCTCCCCACCCTCTGAGCAAAGAATTTCTTCCTAACAAGCAGACATGACACAGTGTAACTATAAAAGAATTTAAAACCTAAAAATATTAGAATGTAAGAGGTGCTAAAGCAAACAGAAAGCAGTAACAGGAAACCCTCTTATTTAGCAAAGTGTTGGGCTATTGTTTTTTTAGTACCTAGAAAAGGTGTTTTATAAATACCTTAAGAAAAGGTGTTTTATAAATACCTTAAGATGGCATTTATTTTAAGTGCTTGAACAGCTTTGATGTCTGTTAGGGTAACATGAAGATTAGATTTCCCTTCCCTTCAGTGTAAATGGGCTGAAAATCAACTTTTAGCCAGTATTTTGCAAGCTACTCTTGTTGTAAGAAGGTTAGGAGGGAGATTTTGCGCCACTGTCGCCTTGTATTATGCTTCTGGTTGAGAGTTCCCAGAGATCAAAACACATCATAGCATCACAAAACCTCAACTACTGAAAGTCTGAGTTAAAATCACACCTACTTACTACCTTCCAGAACATTCTCTACTGACGTTTCAGTTAGAAAATGGATTTGTTTTTCCCTGTCCAGAACAAGAGTACAAGTTTTCCTTACTTTTGAGCCAAGATCAAATTTGAACTTGCTGCAGTCTTCCTCACTGAGGTCTACACACTCCACTCCCTTGGTGTTCATGGCCCCATAGAGCACAGAGGTGACCTTCAGCAGCTCCTTCACAGCGTAACCATCTGCCTGGTACAGCTTCTTAGTGTTGAGCTTGATGTGAGCTTTGGTAGCCTTTGGGGAGAAAGAACGAATTTATCATTCATAAGAACAAGGTCTTCACTCCAAAGCTCTTTTCAGAGTCATCATGCTTGACATACAGAAATAAATCCCCCTGTTTGGACACACCAGTTTGCCTCATCACAATCCTGGTATTTCTAGAAGAAATGTTTCTGAAACCTGTGCCCTTTCTGCATGTCAGAACATTTGCAGAAAAAAGTCAAACCATACATTACTTCTTTTCTGCATGAAGAATAGCAAAAGCCCTCTGCACCACTTAAACTAAAATTAAGTTTAAGTGGAAAGTAAGTGCTGCCCAGGTCTTGTGATGATGCTGTAGAGAAGTAAATTTCATGCATAATGAGTTGTAAGAATAAGATCAATTATCCTAATTTAACTGTCTTCTCTTCCAGCACCATCTTCAAAACATGTTATTGCTTCTCTCAAATTTTTCCCTGCTATGATAATTAGTGATTTTATTCCCTTGTCTTCCATCTCTGAAAAGTACAGACAGACCAGTAAGGAAAAAAACATTAAAAGTTATAATATTATCTTTTTATACTTCAAAATAATAAAGGGTTTGGAAAAGGAGCATCTGTCACGGAAAGGACACAAATGTTGTTCTTGAAATTTCTGACAAGTTTGTATTATAAATGAATAGTCATAAGGAGCCAACACCAGATTTCAGATTAAACTTTCCTGATGGCATAACTATACAAGGAAGCAAACAAAAATTGATCACCAGCTGCAAATACAAAAATTACATTTAAAGATGACACACTAAGCACAAAAATGACTTAACACCTTCTTTTTGGCATATTTTTAAGATTAAACTTCTGGTAAAATATTTATCCTATGGGATATCCTACTCAGTGGCAGATTGAATCCATCCATGAGTCACTCGTGGTATTATACAGCTTTGGTATATTACAGTGCTACTAGAGGTAATTCACACTCCCCTCAGGCTCTGACACAGCAGGACCTGAGGTGAGAGACTCAAGTATTACAGTATTTGGTACAAGTCTTGCCCATAACCTTCACCTTACAAGGTTCTGAATGGAGCTTCACTGAATAATGGACTACAGGAAAAAATTCCTGTGAAACTAAAGAGAGAAAGGACCACATCTCAGACCATGGATTTAGCTCCAGCTTTTCAAACAAAACAAAGGAAATGGATGTTGGCCCATGTTTCTCCATATACATCTTGTCAAACTTCCTGACTTTGTGATTTTAACTTCCAATAAATGTTTTCCTCTTGCCTGTCTCATCCCAGAATCTTAACCTAGCAGAGGAAACTGACTCTGCATCTGCTTCCAGGAACAGAATCCAAGAGAATGGCTGGAGCTGCGTCAGGGGAGGAGGGTCAGGCAAGATATAAGAAGAAGGTTCTTTGCGCAGAGGGTGGTCGGGCACTGAACAGGCTCCCCTGGGCAGTGGTCACGGCCCCAAGGCTGCCAGAGCTCAATGTTCCAACTCAGGATCTTCTGTAATTCTAAGATTCCTGAAAATTGAAGTCCAAACTTCCAGAACAGGTTACTGACATTGTATACCCTGAGTTGGGGGAATACATGACTCACAGTACGAAAACAACTAATTGCTTTTGAAATTTTTGATCAGAATGACCTCAAATGAGCCAACACACAAAGTGGAAAGCCAAGTATGTTCAACTCCCTCCCCTTTCGGTGGGAGAAATCTAAAAAACTAATGGTAGAAACAACAGGTATTAAATTTTAAGAGAAATGGCTCATTAAATTGACTTACTCTGTTAAACATCCCCTACGCAAACATGACTGATGCCCTAAATCATAAAGGATATTGTTAAAGGCAGAAATTATAATTTCAGCTCCACTCTGCATCCGGCTCTCCCAAGAGAGAAAAATCAATGTCTAGTAAGAGGAAAAAAAAATGGGTTTTGACTCAAGCACTACTTAATAAGAGGAAAAAATACACAGACTAGTACATATATTTTTCAGACTGGCACAACGGCACTGCTTACTCATATTTGAAATACTCACCAATTTTATATCAACTCTAAAGAATCATTAAAATTCACCTCTATTTATTGTGAAGATCAGATTATCAAAATGCAATAGAAAATATAAATATACAGAAATGATGCCATCAGCCAGATTTTTTACTTATTATTATCATAGAGCCAAATTTTGTCTGTGATATCTGACTCTTCCAAAAAAATTTGGTACCCTGGTTTGCTAAGTAAGTTTTCATTAATGTATTTCTATGAGATGAACTCATGAGTGGCTTTTTGTTGCACTGCACTTCAAATTTGCATCCAAGTGGGATCAAGTAGGAGCCAGGTATTGAGCCCGAATACCTAAGGCAGCTCTAGGTGGGCAAATTATTAAAAACCCACCTAAGACAACCCTGCAGACACCTTGGGAACTTTCGGGTCTGGAAAGGAGATATTTGGCAAGTTCTCAAACTACCAGGAACACAGAACAACACATAATTTATGTGGAAAATTAACACCTCTTTAGGTCTTGTTCAGTAAAGGGGAGCAAAGCTCCAGTTGTATTTCATGATGATTAATCTATCCTGATAAGCTCTTCTCAGACAAATCTGTCTCCATCAAATCTCACATGTGCCTACAAATGCATATACCTATTAACTCCTGAGGAAGATAACTGTGGATTCCATGGACAGTGAATTATTAAGGAAATGTCTAAAAGCTCTTCTCAACCTGAAAATGCTGAACATCTACAATAACCCCCACATTAAGTTATAACATTAACTGAGACTAAGTGCAGCATGATTGAAGAAATTTCCATTGGTTTCATTTTTTGAACCATAATATGTAATTCTCCAAATTCCTTGGAATTTCTTACATTAAATCAGCTATTAAAAGGCAAAAGTATGGATAACATCATTTCTGCTTCCATATTTGTCCCTTGTAAAACATGCAGATTTGGACTGTCCTGTAATTCCAAACAAAATAGATCTGTTCCCTATACCTGGTGATGTTCCAGGACTCAAAAGTGCATTCTAATATATACAGAAATGTACCGTGCTCCAAATACAACAAAATTAAGAGAATTTATGATGCACACCCTTCACAAATGAGAAGGAAAATATAGTTACAATGCAATCTTAATAAATTTTAATTTTTTTTAAGTACTATAATTAATCCCTGGTATTAGCATAAAGGGTTCCATTGCTTCCAGAGCCACCTGCAACCCAAGTAAGTTCTTTTCACATAATTAAGTGTTCTCTAAGTGTGTGATAACAGCAAAGATTCATGCTGCACCGAAATAACATGAATTATATGAAGGACAATGTTTTTTACTCCATGAGACTAAAAAATTTGATGGTCCAATGTATGCTCATGCATAGAACATTTGAGCTGAGAAAAACATGTACCTTGATCCATGAGAAGGTTCATACAACATATACTAATATATGATTCTGTATCATAATGAAAACATCAGAAGTTATGACTATTCAAGCACACAAAAGAATCAGGCACCCAAACTTAGCAACAAATATGACTGGATCTCTTCTAAAATAATTTAAATGGCTTCAAAACATTTCCTACCTATAGCAGTATCTTCTGTTACCTTTTTATAAGTAGTGTGAGAAATGCTCATGTTTATCAATAAAATTCAGAGGGGGACAAAGTCGTCGAAGCAAAACTAAACTTTTTAACATATTCAGCTGAATTGGTGTGTCCCCCTAACCTAGGAGACAGACACAGGCCAGCAAGAAACAGAGGTTTTTATACCCTATCCCAGGTGAGGGGGCGGGGGGAGGGGAGGTCCTTGCTTCCGTTCCCACTGGCCAGTACTAGGAAGCCCACAGCCTGGCCCAAATCCACCTATGCGCCCGAGACCCCCACACCCCTCAAAAAGGCGCAAAAAACAGGTTAAAACCACCAAGTCCCAACTGCCAAAAACTCAACTATCCCCTCCTCTGCTCTTTACCCATGCAATTCCTCTGGCTTCAGCAAAACCCCAACTCTATTTCTAACAGTAGCAAGGGATAAGGATGAATATTTTTTTGGCTTTGCAGGAAACTGTAAGGGGTTAAGAAAGAAAGCCCTAACACTGACATGGAACCAGGATTTCAGATATTCATATTTTTAGGATTTCAGGCCAAGCACAGCTCCTGGGCAGACCTACCATGAACTGAGCCACAGCCTTAATGAGGAAAACCCGATCCTGTTCTGTCTCCACATCAGCAGGAATATCAGTCTGAGGTTCATACCTATAGAAAGGGTGTGTAGAATCAGATAAGAAAACATTAATGAGATTGGTTAATTTGTGAGGCAAAGATCAAACAAAAAAAGCATGGACAAGACTGGTAAATAAATTTTTAGCTGCTGCTGCAGACTGGAGACCCTGGAATGCAGACAGTGGGTTTGTGCACAAACTGCAAAACCTGACACACTTCACAAGTTCATACTCAGACATCCCTTTAACCATGTTACTTTTAGAAACAAAACTTACAAAAAAGCAAAGTGAAAGACTGTAAAATGCTTTAAAAAGACCAGGAGTGAATGCAGAAATTTCTAGAAGTCTCCAACCTAACAGACGAAGAATAAAAGTAAATTCAGTAATTTGGACCCGCAGAGTAACAACAGCGTTTTAAAGACTATTTAAGTAACTTAATGCAAGTAATTTCGAATGGTTCTAAATATTTCCCTATTTCATTACAACAGTATCCAGCAAATTTCTAACAGCTTTGTGAGAAATAAAAGAATATGGTTTTATTACAAGGAAATAGTTCATTAACTCAGGGATTATTTTCTTTAGGCGTACTGTAGGAGTTGTAAGGTACCAGGTCCTGTCTGGAACTGGTACCAGGGATAATTTGCGTTCGGGAATAGGGAATTATGAACATAGACAATGATATGGCTGAAACAGGCCCCCGCCACGTGGCAAGCCCTTTGTGTGCAGAAGAAGGTGGTCATTCTGACCAGGAGACCCCGTCTCCCTGTACAGGGGGGCATGCCAAATCCAAT
>JAWWTY010000032.1:2011869-2046699 GCA_035222235.1 Margarornis squamiger | reverse complement strand
CATGTCAGCTTTTCTGTTTGTGTCTTCTGTCAAGGACTGGTTTTTGTGCCCAGTGGTCAGATGTCCATTCCTCCATCGCTGGAATGTGATCATCCCAACAGTCAGTCAAGACTGTAAAATACTAATTTTCAGAAGGAGCTGAAAAAATAGCTGCAGAAACGTCAACTAACAGCATCCAATATGTGCATGGGTGTATTTCCCTTTGTCACACACACACCACAAACACGAAACACAGAATTTCTCACCCTGCTACACTGATCAATATATACTCTTTCAGATCCCTATGGTCAGGCCTCTGTGTCTCTCCCAGATTTCCCACTGTAATGAGTAATGGGGCAGAACATGGCTTTGCCAATGCCAACACTCCAGCTGAGTGCTGCTCTACCTCATCCTTCACTCAGAACACTTAAAGTCAGTTCAGATGGATGCATGTATTTCTAAACAAAGAACTGGGAATATTAAAACTGGAAATATTTTATTGACTATTTGCTCAAACTATCATTTGTTCTATTACTCTCTATATTGATGCTTAAAGGTTTGGTGTGTATTTTGTAGATGTTTAGAGTTTTAGAAGTATAGGTTTTCTTGCTCACATATTAAGTGGTGTTAGAAGTTACTAAAGTGATTTTCTCACATATTCTCAGGCTTTCTGAAGGTCATGATGTTTTGCAGAGACACCTGCAAGATAACTTGAAGTCAAAACAATAGAAGAGCCCAGAAACCCTTGGAGGTGGTCCAGGGGGCATAGCCTAGGACTCTGATGGGTGGACCACCAAGAGAATTAGAAATGATGATTGGTTATAGATATCTAATATGTTAATTGTTTGGAAGGGTATAAAAACTGTAACCTTACTGAGGGCGGGGTTCTTCGGGGATTTTTGGACGCAGAGATCCTTGTTGAAACAATGCGTGTTTTGTAGGCCCAGCAGAGGCCCAAAGCCTCCGAACTCCCAATGAAGGTATTGTCTATCTTTCTCCATTAACGTTTCTCTGAGTGCCTGTTTTCCAGGATTTTAGGCATCAATATTGTACCAGAAAAGTGTAGCCAGATGGCAGTCAGCATCTTCTCCCAGGCAACCAGAGAAAGAACAAGATGACAAAGTCTTAAGCTTAAGATTTAGGTTGCGCATAGGAGGAATTGCTTCCAAGAAGGAGTGGTGTTCCCAGGGATCTGTACTGGGCCCTGTCACTGAAAACCAGGAAATAAACTCTCTAACCAGTTTGTTAGGGTAGAAAGTTGACATTATTTTATTCAGCACTGGAGGGACATGGGGATAGCTCTGCAAAACATCTACATCACTTGTCAAAACTTTTAACTAGTTCTACATTTTTGCAGCTAACAGAATTAGTGTTCATTGGCTTATAAGTTATGGAGTTCTCTTCAATCCTTTCTTCTACTACTCTGACAGCTTGACCATTTCTGCCTCCTCCTTTGCCTGGAGCTGGAGACTTTCCTCCTGCTCGGTCCTGCTCGGTCCCTCATGATCCGGCCCCTCTGGCCCCTCATGGCTCTACCCTTTCCTGGCCCTCCAGCCTCTCTCCAGCGTGTGCCCAGGTGGGCAAGAAGGCCAATGGCATCCTGGCCTGTATCAGCAATAGTGTGGCCAGCAGGAGCAGGCCGGTGATTCTGCCCCTGTACTGGGCACTGGTGAGGCCACTCCTGGAGTGCTGTGTCTAGTTCTGGGCCCCTCAATTCAGGAAGGACATTGAGGGGCTGGAGCGGGTCCAGAGAAGAGCAGTGGAGCTGAGGAATGCATGTCCTGTAAGGAGCAGCTGAGGGACCTGAGGTGGTTCAACCCTGAGAAGAGAAGGCTCGGGGGTGCCCTTCTCACTGTCCACAACCCCCTGACAGGAGGGTGGAGCCAGGTGGGGGTCAGCCTCTTCTCCCAGGCAACATGCAATAGGACAAGAAGACACAAGGACCTGCCTGTCATCGAATGTTCGTATTGGGCATTTGGAGGCATTCTTTGACAGAAACAATGATTAGATATTGAAATGGGCTGCCCAGGGAGGTGGTGGTGTCACTGTCCCTGGAGGTGTCTAAGAAAAGACTGGACATGGCACTTAGTGCCATGGTCTGGTTGACATGATGCTGATGGGTCATAGCTTGGTCTCTGGTCGATCTCAAAGATCTCTTCCAGCCTCATGGATTCTGTGATTCTGTGCCATCCCAGCCTTTGGGGACAGTGCAGTGGTGGCTTCGAGGCTCTGTCCTTGCATTGCCTTGCCCATCTCCTGGGTGCCAGGCAAGGGCCTTGTGACATCACAGCCTTTGTGACAGCACGGTGGTGGCTGAAAACCATCCCCACCCTGTGCCTGTGCACAGAGCCCAGGCAGAACTTGGCTCAGAGTGATGGCCAGAGACCATGCAGAGGTGCCAGCTCGTCCTGCAGCAGCACGATGGGCAGCCAGGGGCTCTCGTGGCTCCTGAGGCTCTCTGTGCTCCTGCTCTTGCCTGGCAGACTGGACCCTTACAGTTGTCCTGCCAGCGACACAGTGCCATTGCTTCCTGAGGACCTGGAGCAGTAGGACCCCTTGGGGGTCCTGGATGTGGTTTCTTGGAGCTGCTCAGCCCTGGATCTGCTGATAGCTAGGCTTTTCCTTGGATGGCACCTTGGTAAGAGGGTCAGGAGATGCTGGAGAGAGGTGAGGGAGGGGCATCAGGCCAGTGGGATGGTGCCAGGGGGGCTGGGAGCTGGGAGCTGCCAAGGCCTTGGGTCAACACGGAATGGGGCAAGGACTGACAGCCCCCAGAGACAAGGAAACCTGGACAAGACCAGAGGGTCCTGGGCCTTTTCTTTGCCAGCTCTTTGCGCAAGGCCCAAGGCCCCAAGGTGGGCCTCAGCCCCTCGGCAGAAATCAGGCACAGGCTAAGCCCTAGGGACACCAGGCAGAGGTGGCCTGAGCTCTTCTTGCCCAGGGCAGTATAGCCAGGTCTGAGGCTCTCCAGGAGAGGCCAAACCCAGCCAGAGAGGGCTTAGCCCCCTGAAGCCCCTTGGCCCCTTTCATCTGACTCCCTGTGCTCTGTCTTCCAGGAGGAGGGCCACACAGCCTCGGCCTCTCCAGGGACATGCTGCCAGGTACATGATGGCTCCCAGGAGTTGATCCAATTGCTGAAGGAAAATTGTAACCTGATGAGGATGTGCCTGCACCTCCGCTCTCTACACAGGGCATTGCTCAGAGAGGAGAAGGAAAGGGGAGACTTGGAAGAGGAGGAGACTCCACTTCTCCCCTTTACCGTGAATCCCCAGCTCCAGCAGGGCTTTTCCCTGCAGAGCCCCACACCCATCAGCCCAAAGGAACCAGGCAGCTTGTCCTCGTCTCACTCCAGGCAGCGGATCCTCACTTCCTCAGCCATTGCTGGGGGTCTCTCCACCTCTTCTTGCTGCTGAGTGGCCCTGGCAACTCCTCTTCCTCCAGTTCCCTGCACCATGTTTCAGCCAGTCCTGGCACAGACTGTGTACCCCCCTGTCCTCAACCAGACCCAACTCTGCTGTTTGGACCCCCCCCCTAAATCTGTTAAACATAGAGTTTAGAATTGGAGCCTTATGGTTGCTGTTTAGAACTCCCCCAAGTTTATTTTAGGATGTTCCTCAGAGTTTAGAATTAGGACCCTTTAGATTGTTCACTGTATATAACATACATCAAAATTGAAGTATACTTTATCAAAAACAAAGTTTGACATGCCAAGTATATAAAAACACTTAGAAATCCGGCTTCTTTGTGTGAAGTGGTATGTCCATTTTGTTCAGTGAGTGTTTGCACACTGCAAAGTGCAAGAAGAGAAGGAAATCAGCTGATGTTGTGAAAGCAGATACATAAAATAAGACAATTTAGGGTCCAAGACTTTGCCAAGAATCCCAGACATTTTCCGGCTGGGATTAGTCCAGTTTGGAAACGGCACTGATTGGAGAAGCAGGCTTAGATCAGGGACTGAGAAGTGCTGAAGGGATCCAGTGTCCTGTAATATTTTCTTCAAGACATCTCTGCCAGGGACATGCTCAGGCCACACCAACAAGGTCAAAGCATTCTCAGGAGATGGAGCAGATGAGATTTTATCCCAGGTCTAGAGTGCAAATGGACACACCCCATTGAATTTTCCAACCTAAAGGGCTTTCCTCTGACATTGTGCATCAGGTGTTCTCTTGGGAGCCATCCCAAGGACCCCATAAAAAGTCACCTTCACTGTTCTGCAGTTGTTCCATAAGCAGGAATTTAAGCATTTGACAAGAGAGTGGAAACCGAACCAAGGACACAAGAAAGGCCTTGTATGTATTTCTATAGCACTCCCTGCCTCCACAATTAGCAGGGCAAAGTGTGATGAAGAAATGAAGATGGAAGTCCCGGGGGTCCAAACAGGCACTTCTTTCCATAGTAAAGTGAATACTGTAAGGTGAAGGGGGAAGCATTTCACAGCCCAAAGCCAGGGAAAAGTTCTTGGCAAGTGTCACTGAGGGAAGCACCAGCATGAAGAAAAGATGGAGATCTAAAACCTATTAAAAAAATGGAGAGAAAAGGCACAAGAGTAAAATGGGGGTAAAGGGGCTCCAGGTGAGCTGGGTACTGAAGGCAGGCCAGCAATGGAGGGTTTTGTGCCATGGGAGAAGAGGGCCTCTGTCAGAGACTGAAATAGTTAATGGTTTAAACATTGTAAGATCACCAAAAGACTTTTGCCCCCTCTAGCAAATTGAAAAGAAACAGCTGCTCACCCAGCAAAGCCTAACCCTGCCTGAATATGCCTCCTTTGAAAGGACCATCAGATCAGACAAGTGGATGCAATTGGCCAACTATTCCAGGTGCAGAAGGGTGTGCATACCTGAAGCTACAAACTGGATTTTCAGGTAAGGGAAGAGGCTCATAAGAGGTGAATCCTGTGAGGTGGGATAATCCTTATCATGCCAATGTCCTTCTTGCAAAAGGAGGACTCTGCTGTAAAAATCCCTCTCAGGAATCTTGAAAACATTTTGCATCTGGCCTGGGCTATTCATCTCAAATGTTGGACCATGATGAATGCTGAAGTAATAGGCATCTGTAACATCATAGGAGGTGTCAGAGACTCGGGACATGTCCCCAGGACATGTCCCATGACACTATCCATTTTAAAACTCCCCGCCCCAGGGGAGGTACGAGGCCTTCCCACCTGAACTTGAAGTGCACAGTAACTAATGAAGTATGAGTTTTGGGGGTGGTCTTCCCCCAGCCCCTGTGGCTCAAGACCATCACTTCGAGAGGACTGTGACCACCAGTTCAACCAACAGATATGGAAGCTGCAACTACAGAGTTTCAACACTGGTTCCAGTTGGTGGTGGCTATGTATTTCTTAGGACCCTTATCCTTTCTTTTGTTTTCTCTCCCTTATACATTTTCTGAAGTGTTATTTTTATGCTTTAATATTGCTGTATTACTATAGGTGATAATACCCAAAACAGCAGCATACCTGTTTACCTTTGAAACAAAATTGTTCCAAAATAAACCTACAGATGTATGTTTACAAACACCAATTATTTAGCCTCATTTCACTCTAATCCACCCCAAGAGATTTATTAAGAAGAACCTGGGTTATCTTCCCCTCCTGGGGCAGATCATAACAGCCCCATTCTCTGGGATGTGCTTTGGGAGCAGGGCACAAGGAGGAATGGTGCCCCCAGTCATCACCTTCCACTGGAGCACCAGCTGGCGATGGAGTTTCCAGCTCAGTGGTGAAGCCTCCACAGGCAGTATTGTCAGGATGGAGTGGGCAGTACTTGGTATTGCATTCTCTGTGTTTTGTCCCCTTTTCTGTCCCTTCTCCTCTTGGGCTCCGGCTGTGGTTGAATGTGGTACATTGAGCATCCAAAGAGTCTAGCAGCTTTGCCTTGGAAATTTTATTGCCATTCTGTTTGAGCTCTGTGTGCAGGTCTGCCAGCTCAAGTGGTTCGTAGAAGGGAGGCCCCGGCCCATAGAAGGCTGAGTCAGGGGAGGTTTCGGTTGGATATTAGGAGAAATTTCTTCCCAGAAGGGTGATTAGATATTGGAATAGGCTGCCCAGACTGGTGGTGGAGTCACATATGAGGTGCTTGCATGACCCTGGCCCACCAGGGAATGGGCAGGAGCATCCCTGGGGTTCTCCAGGAGACACACAGAAGCACTGCTGTTGCTGGTGGGCAGAAATATCCACAGAAATCAACATCCCAAGACCAACCAACATGGTTTTTTGTGATTTCTCAGCTCTTACCCACAACTGATGCTGACTGATCTTGTCAGCAGCATCATAACAAATTTCTTCAAGGTTCTCAGTGTCCTGACTTTGCTCCTACAAACCCACAGCAGTTTTCATGTTGCTGCCCCAAGTGAGAACAACTTGACAGCTTCTGTGCTAGCAGTGGTGATGTGAAATGGACAAAGGAACAGGAGCTGTGACCATGAGGCTCTGCAGGAACGAGGCTCTGGATGGAGCACCTGCAGCTCTTCCTGACAGAGTCATCAATATCTCAGGGTGGAATGGGCTGAAAACAATCTCAATGTCAGGCTGATTTATGGATATCTCAGGACATTTTCAGATCAATCCACAGTTTTTCAGTTCTGACTGCCCAAGCGTATGAGACACATAGACATGGAGTCTGTATTGAGCAGTGCCCATCCACATGATTGAAAAAGTAATCAAAAGCAAGAAAACAGCAATAAATGCTGAAAGAATAAATATTGAAATTAAGTAGTTACATAAGAAAATAGGAAATGTGATTAGAGACTGGGTTTCTTATACTAGAAAGCCATGAGACAGCAAACCTTGAATAATTCATTAGTTTAAGAGTGTATCAGCCCTCCAAAAATTTGTTCAGAGGGATCAAAGAAGGAAGGAAACATTCCCCTGCTCTGCTGCTGATTTATGTTGACTGGCAGGTGGGATGAAATACTTGGGAGAAAGCCAAAGCTGTAAAAGAAATTAAATAAATTGAAGAGCTGAGGTAAACACTGCACTGGCACTTTATAATATATAAATATTAACTAGATTTATAATGTTAGGCAGCACAAATGTGGAAGTGGGGTGGATGTAGCTTTGAACTAAACAGGGACTCAAAGCAGAGCAACCTGCAGCCATGTAACCAGGGCAGGAGCTCAGATCACATCCACGAAAAATAAACCTTTCTCTCTGCCCCCTTCTCATCTCTAGTAGCCCACACCTGAAGGAAAACACACTTCTACTTATTCCCTAGATGCATGAACTACCCTCCATGAAAACAGCTCCCCATTCCACATCCCACACTTGAGAGATGGAGTTTGTCGCCCCCTCCCATGTCACCACTACAAAAGTGGAAATTTTGTTGGAAAGCAAAGAAAACTGGAAATTTTGGTGCAAGTTTTTGTGGCAGTGGGTGAGCCAGCAGCTCACGCAGCAGGCTTTGAATGAAGGCGGTCATATCTTCCCCTGCACATCAGCAGTGCCTTTTCTCCATCCAAACCTCAACTTTAATTTAGATGAAACTTCACTTCTTCAGGGCTGTAGGAAGCCACAACTGCTGCTGGGGTCCTGGTAGAGGTGCAGGAGGAATGCACTGGGGATGGTAACACCATTCAAGGGTGTGTAGACATCCAACAGCATCAACTGCCCCTCAGGCTGATTTCTAGCAGGAGGTGGTGGCCCCACTTTGCAGCCTGAGCTGCCGGTGATGAAGAATTCACAGCCCCTGTGGTGAATGGCTTTGCTCTGAAATACATCTAGGTACAACAGAATCAACAGCTGGTATTTCCTAGAATCATAGAATTGTTATGGTTGGAAAAGCCCTCAAAGATCATCAAGTCCTACTATTCCCCCAGGTGCCACATCCACATAGCTTTTAAATCCCTCCAGGGATGGTGACTCCACCACTGCCCTGGGCAGCCTATTCCAATCCTGACCACCCCTTCCGTGAATAAATTCCCAATATCCAACTTAAAAACCTCTGCTTGCACAACTCGAGGCCATTTCCTCTCATCCTGTTGCTTTTTACTGGTAGAGGAGACCAAGCCTCACCTGGCTCCACCCTCCTATCAGGGAGTTGTAGTTTGACACCTCATGAAAAATAATATCCTCTGCCTGTTTCTTATGCTATACATACATACACTGGGCACTCCCTGGGTCACTTGAGGGCTGGCAAGTTCTCTGCATGTTGCAAAGTGGTGCCAGGCAAACCTGTTGGCATCATCCTGTTTACAGCCTCCACTCTGGTTTCAGGACTGCCAACCCCTTTTAGCCCCTCTGGCCCCCATCCATCCCCAAATACACCACTGAAGTCATCCTTTGGCTCATGAGCATCCATTAATCAAAGATTTCGTTGAGAAACCATTGACCTGGGCAGCTGAACATCACTAATATGCCATGGGGTCCCTTTTGATTGCTGCAAACGTGGTTAGCACAAAGTGCTGGGAGAGGGGAGGGTTCAGCCTCAAGAAGAGAAGGCTCTGAAAGAGCTCTGAAGGGCACCGGAGAGCTCCTTCCAGTGACTAAAGGGGCTCCAAGAGAGCTGGAGAGGGACTTGGGACAAAGGATGGAGGGACAGGACAAGGGGAAATGGCTTTCCACTGCCAGAGGGCAGGGTTAGATGGGATATTGGGATTGAATTGTTCCCTTTGAGGGTGGAGAGGGCCTGGCACAGGGTGCCCAGAGAAGCTGTGGCTGCCCCATCCCTGGAAGTGTTCAAAGCCAGGTTGCACGGGGCTTGGAACAATCCTTCTGCAAAATGAACTGCAAAGCAAAGAAAAAAGCTTCAGGATTTTCCTGCTCTTTTTCTGACATTGTCTTACCTGGTTATTCTGACACTTCAAATTCCATCCTCAATCCCAGGGCTGTAGGTCTTGACTGGGCTGGGACATAATGTGCTGTTGAAAATATGATCAAGTGAGAAAGCTAATAATTTTTAGCATTATTTCTCTGGGGTTTTTTAAATTAGGAAAAAAAAATTGAGTTGAACAGGCATTTTTCAGATTCTTCAAGCACAAAAGTCAGAAAACACTCATCTGTGCCCTTCCTGTTGGGGAAAAAATGGGTTAAAAGTCCTCAGGTTTCTTTTGCATCCCAGAAAAACCCTCATGTGAAGCTTCTGTACACTTCAATATACTCTTAATACTTTTCACATACTGTAAAAAAATTGAGAGTGATCACAAAGGTGGAGAAAAGACCTGTTTCTGCCGGGTTGTTTTCCAAGGTGCCTGTTAGATAAGGTATCAGCTTTACAAATAGCTTGAGAGATTGGGAAGGGATTCTACCAGAGCCATTTGCTCAGAGAGGGGCTAGTAAAAAAACCAACCAACCAACCACAAAAAAAAAAAAAAAAATGGCAAGGTAGGAAATTATGAGGTTTTCATTTCTTTTGGCTGGTACATGAAATTGTCATACATTTTTTGCATCCCTGTCTGGCTTTTACTTGCAAGCTCGGGAAACTTGAAGGTCTGGGGAAGGAAAATATCCAGAAATGTCACATTCCCTATAACTACATTGCAGAGCAGCTCTCCCTGTTAACAGGCTGGCATTAGAGAAGGATTCATATCCAGGATAAACCACAGCCCATGTATCAAGCAGAAGGGGTAATAAATCAAAAACTGCCCTTTAATCACTCAGCAGACAATCAAGAAAAGCTACTTAAGGTGAAAAAACACCCTCAAGCAAGTAGATTTCCAGATCCATCTCAGTCCGTGTCTGACAGGTCAGGAGAGATTGAGTTCTCACTTTTATGCAGCGAAGAACAAGATTATATTCCCCACTGCCATTAGCTCCCTGCAAAGCAAAGCAGCATTTGATCCACCCAAAGCCAGCACTAAGCACTTATTTCCCAGAATCTGCCTAATTTCTGGATGACCAATTTCAGATGACACAGCACAGCTCGGTTTATAGCCGACACAGCACAGCTCGGTTTATAGCCAACACAGCCCTCCTGGTGTTCCTGGGAGCAAAAAGTTCAGCATATCTTCATTATAAGGCAAAAGGATCCAAAAATCATTGTTTTCTTATTGAATATGTTGAGTTGGAAAGGACCCATATGGATCACGAGATGGTTTGGTGTTTTTCACCATTTTGGTTCCTGGCCTACCTGGAGGAAAAGGTGCAGAGAACAACCAGCCAAGGTGACAAGGACAAAGAGTCAAAACAGGCTTGGAAGAACACTGTAACAGTAACCCAATTTTACCCTTCTTTATAAGGATCACAAGGAAAATGTTGCTCTCTTGGCTGAGGAGCACAAGCCCTGCACAGCACAAGGGTGAATCAAGTCCTCCTGGCAAGGTTCTCTTCTCCAGGCTACCATCTTGGCAGAGCTCCCTTGTTTAACTAATTGCAATCACAAAATCATTAAGGCTGGAAAAGCTCCCTAAGACCGTTGACTCCAACCATTCCCCCAGCATTGCCAAGGTCACCACTAAACCATGTCCCCAGGTGCCAACACCCACTGCATGAAAATGTACAGGCTTAAGTACACTGCAAGAAGATTTTTCCCCCCCACTGTTAAGTGGTTTATATCCACAATAAATGAGTGCAGTCTGCATTTGGGCAGACCACCATCAAAACTAGGGACACAAATGAGTGAAAGTGAGAGCTCTTCCAGGATTATCCCTAATACTCCTTATCTTTGGAGGTACCACCTTTGCTTAGTTTTCAACCCTCTCTGAGTCTCAGCTCTCAGGGGGAGTCTTGAATAAACAGACAGAGCCATGCCAGTCTGGGAATTTTATGTCCCTGTGCTGGCAGAAACATGTGATCTCGGCAGCAGAATTAAATGTTGCTCTGTTAAAAGGTGAAGGGAGTTGGTTTATGTTCAAACCACATAAAAATAGCTGTGTGTCAAGGAAATGTTTGAAGTGGAAGTGATGGAGGGGCTTCAGGCAGGGGCTGGTGAGCAAGAGGGAGTGAGAGATCACTGGGGGCAGGGGGAGGGGTACTGGCCACAGCTGGGCTGGCAGGAGATTTTGTAACCCAAGAACCCCATTACATACAGGCAGGTTCGTGCCAGTGCCCAGGGAGGGGATGGCACTGATGAGTCCTCCTGTGGAGGTCCCAGCAAAGCAAAAGGGATCCTTGAATCCAGCTGTATCTCCTGGCAGGAATCCCAGCCAGAGCAAACCAGGTACAGTCACAAGGAGACCAGCAGGGTCACACCTCACCTGGAAATAACCTCTTCCTTGTAACCACCTTTTTCTCTTGCAAAACTGCCCTCAACTGTGAAATTGAGTCCAGAGGAGGCCTGGATGAATTCAGCATCACTCCCAGCAGCTTCCTGTACCTCAGCTGTGCTACCTGCCTCTGCCTGGAGACCTTATAACGTCGAAGCAAAAGCTATTACACTGCAGTTTTTATGGGATTTGAGGAATTATTGTCCCACTTTAGTTCAGTAATGAGGATCTCTGGCTCTCTGAGCAGGAAATAGATTGTTTTCATTGCAGGCTGGGTGCCTCCATTGGTTGTTAAGCTGTTGGGAAATCTCTGGTCACATGAGAAAAACACTCCTGATGAGAATAAGCAGAGCTGACAAGTACAGCCAGGAATCTCTATTTACTGGAGCTCCAGAAAATATATCACACTGCCAGCAAACCCAGGACCCAGCTTCAGATTTCATTAACTGAAAGAGAAGTGAATGCTCCTCAAAACCTAGTCCAAAACCTGTCATAGGAGGATGGATTCCAGGGCAGGAAGGCTGAAGAACAGAAGTTGGGGTGATGTCAGCCTGCACCTCATCAGTAGATGGGTTTGATAAAAGCACATCCCTACACATGGGTGTTCTGCTCTGTGCAGCACCCTCATATGAGCCCCTGGAGCTGGTGATACCCAGCAGAAGGAGCTCAGATACGTTGAGAGCTAAAAATCTCTGTTCCATGGAGAAGACAAAAGCTGCTGAGGGAGAAAGTGTGTAGTCCAAACTGCTGCTCCCAGAGAGCTTCCCTGCAACAGCAGGAACAGGAGTGGGTTTGGAAGGAGCAATAACTAGGGACTACACAGCCTTGACTTTTTATACTAATTGTCTTTTTTATTATCATCAGAAGAAAAATCACCCACAAGCAGCTCTGGCTGCCACAAAACTCCAGTGGGTGTTTTCAGCCCAGCTTGTGGCATCTATTGATACCTTAGATACAACCCAAACCTGCACGTTTTTGTGAAGATTTTGCACATACAGAAAAAAAAACTGATTCCAGGAAGAACCAAGAACTACAAGGTGCGCCAAGGCCCTGGCACAGGTTGCCCAGGGAAACTTCGGCTGCTCCATCCCTGGAAGTGTCCAAAGCCAGGTTGGATGGGGCTTGGGGCAACCTGGGCTAGTAGAAGGTGTCCCTGCTCATGGCAGAGGGTGGAACAAAATGACCTTTGAAGTCTCTTCCAACCCAAACCATTCCATCATTCTGTGATTCACCTCTGAGCTTCCAAGGAGAGCTGTGTTTGAGCAGAAGAGCATCTCCCTGCAAACAGCATGAAAAGAGCAGCTGCTGCTCTGCTAACCCCAGGGTGCCACCCAGCCTCAGATCTGCCTGCTCCACCAGCTAATTAGGAAGCTCTTGCAGAAACACATGCAAGGACCTAAGAAACCAGGAAGTTGCTTTTTTACTTCATTTTCCCCAGACTGAGAGGGAGAAGGGAGCTTTCCTGGCAAGTTGAAGGTAAACAGCCAAGAGTGCTATGATACAGCACCTCACAAACACGTGGACTTTGGGCAATTCCCATGGAATAATGCTGGAGAAGATGCATCATGACATCTCCTCCAGTAGCTGGGCTTCCAGCATCTGTCAGTCCCCCCTGGAATGTCCTGCCCCATGACAGAGCACAGCACCTACGCTCTTGATGCCTCCTTTTCCCCAGCTCTAAGCTGTGTTACCCTAAGAGGGGTTAGAAGCCTTGAGGTAGTTTTTTTTTGAGCCTTTTCAGATCTGCTATCAAGAGGGAAATGCAGAGCACGTCTCTCCCCTGGCAGGTCCAAGTGACTTGAATGCTTTACTGAGCACAACAGAGCCCTGACAATTACAGACCAGGGTAAAAATACATTTTCATCCATCACATAATGCCATAAGGTGGCAAACATCCAACATTTGGGACAGCTGGAAGGCTGGGAAGGACCCACAACCCACTGTAAGACAAAGCAACTTCTTAATCCCTCAGTTCTACAAAACAGGATGGCAAAGATTTAGAAAATGTGTCTGTTCTCAGAAGAGCTACAGCACACCCCAAGGTTCTCCTGTCACAGATCCCACAGAAGACGTTCATCTTCTCTCCTCTACTTGCATAGGAATGGCTGGAGATGCCTCTAGGCTGGGAGAAGCTGGGATGCAGCAGCAAGAATGGAGTCTTCACAGGCAGGACTGAGCCCTTTTTTCCTCAGAACAGCTTGAAACACATTTTGGCAAGCAGTAAAGGAGCTCTTCCAGACTGCCAAACTTCCCCTTGGAAATCTTAAGGACCAACCTCCCTCCTCCCCTGAGTTGGCAAAGCAATAGCATATTCCTGTGAGCACATAAATAGCCAGTGGGAGGTTCTGATGAAGCTGCCTTTCAGTGATTTACACCTGGGGTTAACCCCAACCCTGCCCAGTTTAACGATGATTAAGATAAATGACATTTATTGGTTTCACCTGGAGAGGAATCAGCAGGGATGGAAGTGAAGATACAGGTCATTGCTATGCCCAGGCCCTGTGGTGGCCACAGGGGACAATCCCTGCCAAATATTTTAATTAATATTGGCCCATTGAGAGGAAACTTCTGGGTTCACTTTTCCTATGGATTAGGGAAACAGTGGGATTTTTATCAGTCATCTTCAGGGCTGTGTTTCAGCTTCAGAAAGTCATCTGTATTTCCACCACGGGGCTGTAAAAGCAGCTGGGTGCAAAACAAAGCACAGCTCCATCCCCATTCTCATCCTCATCCCCATCTCCACATGCACCACACCCATGCAGGAAGGTGTTGACCACCCTTATTTCCACACCAGCAGGTGAGATGCTGAATGTGGCTACACAGCCAGTCTGGATAGGAAAAAAGACAGGGAGGTGGCAGATCACCAAATCCCAGACTGGTTTGGGTTGAAAGAGACATTAAAACTCATTTCATTTCACCCTCTGCCATGGGCAGGGACACCTTCCACTAGCCCAGGTTGCTCCAAGCCCTCTCCAACCTGGCCTTGGACACTTCCACGGATGGGGCAGCCACAGCTTCTCTGGGCAACCTGTGCCAGGGCCTGCCCACCCTCACAGGGAAGAATTTCTTCCCAGTTTCCCCTCTAACCCTGCCTCTGTCAGTGGAAGCCATTTCCCCTTGCCCTGTCACTCCAGGCCCTGTCCCAAGTCCCTCTCCAGCTCTCTTGGAGCCCCTTTAGGCACTGGAAGGGGCTCTCAGGTCTCCCTGGAGCCTTCTCTTCTCCAGATGGACACCCCCAGCTCCCCCAGCCTTTCTCCAGAGCAGAGGGGCTCCAGCCCTTGGAGCATCTTCATGGCTTCCTCTGGACTCTCTCCAGCAGCTACAGCCAGGTTTTTATTGCGCTGGGGGCCCCAGAGCTGGATGGAGATCAGGCCAAATTCTTCTTAAATAGGTGGTAACAGAAGAAGTTGCAACCAGGCTCCTAATAAGCAGGGAGGAAATAAAAGATGCATCACTCTATCTGTCCTTGAATTCCTGGTCCTGGGGTTATGTGAACCCCGGGGTGGAATATGGATGCTGCACTGCCTACCAAGGCTTTACATATGGAAGAGGGGAAGCCGTGCCCCTCGGCAGAGGATGGGTACAAAGAGTCCAGCCCTAGGGCAGGATGTGAATATAGATGATGTTCAGAGACGTTCTTGATCTTACGGTTTAGACCTTTGGGCTTGAATTAGGTGAGAGTCCCGACAGAAACCAAAGAGACTTAGTCAGCTTTGAACACAGACTTGCAGCCCTTGTGCCCACGGGCTCGCTGGAGGGACAGCAGCTGCCGAGGGCCTCTGAATAAGTGCCAAATCCAATAGTGCATTTACGAGCTGGGAACAGTCATTGATCATGGGATGTGGAAACAGCAGCTTGGAAATTACCTTTGCTGTTAAACAGTGTGATGGAGTGGGGTCCCTGGCTGCCAAAGCCTGGGGGGATGGAAACAGGATGGAAATGGGATGGAAATTAAATGGAAATGGATGCTCCCATCCTGCAAACACTGTGCAAAACCCCAAGGTCAGAGCTCTAGGTCTCATACAGCCCCCGCAAGGTGCTGGCTGGGGGCACCCTCCAAGGTACCTTTTAGGATGTGACTCACAAGACTTTTCCTTTTTTTACTCAAAACAGCATCTCTCCCTGTTTCTCTAAAGTCCGTTGTCCCTCAGTATCTCTTAAAACCAGCATTTTTCAGGAATAAATGTCCAAGTATCTGATTCCCTATAAAATCTAACTGGTCACAGAAACTGGCTGGTTTCTGGCTATGGATAGGTTGACATTATCATGACAAGCTGACTTTATAATCATATTGTAACAGACTGTGGCCATCAGGCAAATCCTCAATCACATAATAGATTTCATTTCTCATGGTATTTACAGGAATAAGCTTCAAAGCAGGAATCTGGAGGTGAGTTGAGATGGGCCAGCCTCACAGTGATGCCAGAGTGCCTCGGTGTCCCGCAGGTGGTCATTTCTCTGTTGCTCTGTCTCTGCCCTGCAGAAGGAGGTTTGGGGGCATTCACATACTGATGGATTTCTCTACCTAGTAACTGCTTAGCCAGGCTTTTCTGAGAAGCTCACTGAATAATTACAAGTCAGGATGTGTTGACGAGTGTTTCTGTTCTGCGAATTGCTCCTGTATGGGGAACAAAGCAGCTTGATTTGCAGAGCCTGCAATAATACACACGGATAAATTTCCCCATTGTTAATAGTTTCAGAATCTGCTACGGAATTCCTTCTCCTACCAACACAGAGTCTGAAGCTAATGCTCAACCACACACTGTTAGTTAACAAAAGGGATGGCTGAGCACTCGCATTCCAACCTAATGGCTGAGGGAAGGGGTGAGGGGGAAGGGAGAGAAGTGTTTATATTTTTGCTGTGTGCTGGGTTGGGAGCAGTTCGTTTTTCTCCGGCAGCTGCTGGGAGTGGAAGCATCTCAGGGAGCCCCTCTTCGGCTTGGCTCCTCTTCCCCCCGCCCCGCAACCCCTAGCTCTGGGCACCCTGTGCCTTGGATTTGCGACAGACCTTTTTTTTTTCCTGACGGGCCGACATCAGCGGAGAAGCTGCTGCTGCCCCCTCCGCGCCACCCCCCCCGAGCCCAATGCTGCTTCTCTGGAACAAAGGACGGGAACGTGCCTGCTCCGCACCGCGGAAAAGGTTCCACATCATCCCTCTGCCCCAGCGATCCCATGGGAGCCTATCCGGGACCCGCCACAGCTCCATCATCGCCACCGGCGCCGCCGCCGCGCCCCCGGGAGCCAACCCCGCAGCCGGCCGGGCGCGACATCACCACCTGCGGCCCGGCCCCTAAATATAATTGCACCCGAGTGCGGCAGAAACTTTAACCTCGTTCAAGTGTTGGTTACAAACTGTTTTGCCCGGTTCTTTTTTTCCCCCTGGATATATATATATATGTAGATTTATTGTAGTTAAGAACTGTTATCCTTTTCTATACATTTTCCTAATTAAAGTTTGTTCTAAATTTAAGGGAGTGGGGTGGTTATTTTTGAGGAAGAAGACCCCTTCCTTCTCCTGATCAACATAGACATCTTAGTTTCCTTTAAACTAGCACACCCATCAATAATAAATAGATAAAGTGAAATCTGCCTTCAGGAGGTATTTCTGCTGGTAACAGTCCTTCGAGGAAGGAATTTAGCCCTGTAGGATTGTCTGGTTCAATGCCTAGCCTGTGAAGACACTACCAGGTAACAAGTGACAAGACTGGAGGAAATGGCCTCAAGTTGTGCCAGGGGAGGTTTAGATTGGATATTTGGGAAAATTTCTTCACTGAAAGGGTGGGCAGGTGCTGGCACAGGCTCCCCAGAGCAGAGGTGAAGTCACCATCCCTGGAAGTGTTCAAAAAAACAAGGGAATATGGCACTTGGGGATGTGGTTTAGTGCTGGCCTTGGCATTGCTGGACTCATTGATCTTAGAGGGCTTTTCCAACCTAAACCATTCCAAGATTCTATGTTGGAGGACACTGGAAGATGCTCTTCCCTTCCTGAGCACCCCTGCAGCTCTCAAGTTGCCCTAGAGGCACCAACACCTTCAATGCCTGAGACCGTTCTAATTTTCCCAGCTCCAACGATGAACTCTACCTTTAACATATAAATTTATCACTCATGTCTCCTTGATGTCAGCTATGTCTCAAACACACCCCAGCAGGAGAGCAGCTTTTGGAGAGCGAGGGGCCTGTCCCAGTCCTCTCCCATGCCCACAGGGGGCTCTGCAGCACCCCATGGATCAGGATGTGGCCCTGGCTGAGTTGCAAGCACTGCAGTCGCTACGGAGACCCTGCCTGAAATTCATCAATATGGAGAGGAACAGCTTGTTCCTCATGTCACTATTCAAGAGACCAGGGAGAAAATCCCATCCAGATGGATCCTCTGCCCTGGTGCTGTTTAGGAGGGTCTGGAGGATTGTGATCCCTCTATGGGGAATTGTATGCACATGCTGCAGCCCTGGTCTGTCCTCCAAATCCAGCATCCCTATGAGATGAGTCCGTCCCATGCTCCTGCTGGCATTAGATGGATTCACACAGGGAGTTCTGCGGGGTGAAGACGTAGGATGTCTGGGTATGGGAAGGGGGACATGGCTAGAATCATCCTCCATAGGTGGCACCGAACCATGTTATCATCGAATCATGGAACGGTTTGGGTTGGAAGGGATCTTCATCTCATACCACCCACCCTCTGCCATGGGCAGGGAGAGCTTCCACTAGTGCAGGTTGCTACAAGCACCATCCAGCCTGGCCTTGGACACTCCCAGGGATGGGGCAGCCACAGCTTCTCTGGGCAACCTGTGCCGGGGCCTCCCCACTCTCACAGGGAAGAATTTATTTCCAATATCCCATTCCTGCCCTCTGTCACTGGGAAGCCATTCCCCCTGGCTCTGGCACCCCAGGCCCTTGTCCAAAGTCCTTACTAATGAACAAACATCAGAGTGCTGGCTCAGGCTGAGAGAGGTAACTGAGGTCTCATTTTCCCCCAAAACAGCAAATCATTACTCTGGGCTGCCTCCAAAATGAGTTATTTGTCACTTGGAATAACCAGACACCACTCGCATCGCTGGAGCAACATATGTGACTCCTCATCTGTGGGAAACTGCACCAGGCCTGTGGATCTCTTGACAGAGCAAGAAGAATTTGACCTTGGCCAGATTGTTGTGTACCCGTGAAAATAAACAACTTGCAGAGACTGAGAGAACTCAGGAGAAGCAGAAGATAAGAAACTTGGACGAGTTTGTATAGAGACAGTAGATTGTAACTGTGGCCAATAGGTGATTGTTTGTGTGTAATGAGCACCAATAATGTTAGTCCACGTACACTTAGGAAATATATAAAAGTAGCTGTGTGAAAAAATAGAGAAGGAAGTTTCACTTTTATCTATTTGGGATCCTCACCTGCTTTTTATTGAGTCCATCCCAACAACAACACTCATCCATCTGACCCGTGTGTCTGCTCTGAACCCACTGCAGCAGTTTTGAGGAAAACAGCATTATTTTTTCAAAATAAATGCATTCTCTGGTGCATTCAGGCAGTTTTGGGTTATGAACGTGACATTCTGCTGCAGGGCAGGGCCAGCACCAGAGGTGCTCCACTGCTGGTGTGGGGGTTTGAGCCTAATCCGAGCCATGGCACCAAAAACTGTGGTGGTTTTGCCCTGGCTGAATGCTCAGTGTCCAGCCAAAGCACTCAAGGCTTCTTCCCCCTTTTCACCTTCCAGAGGGAAAGAAAAAACCAGCTAGCTAGGAATTTATGGTTAGAGATAACACCCAAGACAGAAGCTCTGATTAATTACCACAGGCAAAGCAAAACTCAGAATAATGCTTAAATTTATTACTAACAAGCTAAGAACTAGAAATAAGAAATAAAACAGTTTAGACACACTTTTCCAATCACCCCCCAGAGTCAGTTGTTGATTTAGCTGCTTCTAACGAGGAAGTCCAAGACCATCTTTTGGGCAGCAGTTCTTCCAAATCTGCTGTCTCGGGGGTCTTTCCTGTGGGCTGCAAGAGGACATCTTGCCTCACCACAGTCGTCACCAACGGTCACAGGGGAATCATAACTCTGAGTCCTTCCCCTGCTTTCTGTGCCCTTCCCATGAGAGAGATCCTCTGCTCTGTTGTGGGTCATTCCACTGGATGCAGTCTTTTATGTATAAGCTGGCTGTACCTGCTTAGCGTAGGTTTCTCTCTCCACGGGCCCTGGCCACAAATCTCTTGCAGGACTCTGCTCCATCTTGAGGCCTCCCATAAGGTAACAGCCTCTTTCATGCATCCCCACTCCGACAGGGGGGTCTTTGCACCCTGATGGATCTCATGGGTTCGAGGGGACAGCTCATAATCACCATGGTCATCACCATGGTCGTCAGGGAATAATGGCTTTGAGTCCTTTCCCTGCTCCTATGGGGTCCCACCCCTGCTTCTCCTCCTGCACTGACCTTTGTTGGAGACTTTTGGGCTGAAGACACCTTCAGCCTGGGAAGGATGCAGCTGTGAGCATGGGAAAGTGGAGAAAAACAAGTCTATGGCCTTGCAGTGGCATGGGAAAGTGGAAGAAAGAAGGAAAACAACTGAGAAAAACAAGATATGCTTTGAGGCTTGCCAGCATGAGGAGAGATGTGAACTACCTATCAGAAGATGGTCTAAGACTTGTGGACAGAAATGCTCGACTAATGGTGCTTGACTATGTATGCATGGACAAATAAGAAAAAGTATAAAAGAGAAGCCTTCTGTTTATAAAATGGTTGTTGTTGATGGTTCATGCTGTCAGTGTGACTCTGTCTCTGTGTGTGTGTGTGTGTGTGCGCTCACCGCTGTCACAACTGGTGCCCCGTGTAAGGACCCGAAACTGCCCTGTGAAGAACCGAAACCGCAGAGTGGAGATTGACGGCAGCGCAGCACAGTGTGGCCAGAAGCCAACAGACCTGAGAGCCGAAAAATCTGTACATAAAGATTGCAGACACCTTGGGAAGAAGGTGGGCTGTTGAGATCGGACATGGGGGCGCATATGAGCGCAGAGGAGTAATCCATCCTTACTATCATGACTAAAATATTACAGGAACGTGGAGTTAAGTTTGGGGAGCGGGTGCTCCGAGCTTTACTGCTCTGGTGCAAAAAGAATGGGGTAAATGCAACTACTCAGGACCTTGATGTCTCCATTGTTAATGCTGCAAATTTTTTCAGCTGCGCAACAACCCCTATTCTTAAATGTCTTCTCACGCAGGGGCATTACTATGATTCAAAAGCAGGAAGTTTTCCTCGGAGCTGACTATCATTGGCTCCACAGAATAGGGGAAAACTTCGAGCAGCTTCTAGCAGAAGCTACTCTTCTTTTTGGCAGAAAACCTGATCAGAGAAATCCACAACAGCTGATATTTGGGGGGTCCCCAGAGGAATCTCCTCCTCTTGTTCCACTGATGGAAAATCACCTTCCTCTGTTCTGCCCGTGGTGATGCACAGACCCTCTCCCTCCCCACTGCCAGGACGTGAGGAGACAGTGTGACCAGGACCACCAGGCTTGTCCCACAGCTTGTTCCTGCCCTTGAGATTTCCCTGGATGGATGATGGGACTCATGGGCTGTTTCCCTGTACTGGATCCAGTATTGTCCTTTGAACCCCTTGATCCCCAGGGGAGGGTGACCCCCAGCAGCCCACCCCACCTGTACAGGGGCTGTCACCATGACAGCACCTCACAGCACCCAGCCCAGGGAACAGCCAGAGGGACACCAAGCCTGGAAGGTGAAGACCCCTTTGACTCTCCCTAGGGCTGCATAATGAGGAGGATGAGGCTCTGGGAGAGACTGAAGGAGTCTGGACCCTTCATCTGATCCCTGTGACCCACAGTCTGAGGGCTCGACTCCCATCCCTGTCCCTACATGATGGGCTGGACCCCCATCCCTGTTCCTCTGTCATTCCACCAGGGAAGGACTCCCGACGGGACTGGACCTGGACCTGGATCCTTATCCCTATTCCTGTATGATTCAACCAGGAACCCTCGGTGGGGCTGGACCTGGACTCCTATCCCCATCCCTGTGTGATGCACGAGAGGCTCCGTGGGTCTGTGCTGGAGCGCCGTAGGCCCTGAGGCCCCCGAGCCCCCCGAGCCCCCGGGGGCGGTGCCGACCCCAAACTCCCCTACAAACCCCCCCGAAACTCCCCTAAAGCCCCACCTCCCGCCGGGGCACGGCGCTGGCAGGAGGCGGCTGCGCCGCAGACGCTGCTCAATCGGCGCCGCGTTCTCTTCGCGGAGTGGGGGCTGCTCGTAACAGCGGGAACAACGGGAATACTGGGGCTGCAGGGCTACCGGGAACACTGTAACACCGGTGCTGCCTGTAACACCGGGAACACTATCAGCGGGGCTGCCAGTGACACCGGGAGCACCAGCAGTACTGGGAACGCCGTAACACCGGTAACTGCCCGGGCTGTCGGTACTGCGGAGCCGGGTAAGCGGGCGGAGCAGGCGGCACAACCCCGGCGAAGCACCGGGACCCCCGCAGACACGGAGTGGAACCTGCTGGGGATCCCCGGCAGGGCACAGACCCGGGGGGGCCGTGCTGGAAGTGGGGGCCCGGCCTGGGGTCATCCCCCAGGAGGACCGGGGAGCCCCGGAGGGGACCGGGTTGCTCCTGCGCCCGAGTCCCCCGACTGCGTTGTGAGTGGTCTCTGCGAGCCGGATCGGGGCGGGAGGTGATGGGCGCGGCTGGTTGGGGGGTCCCACCCCCTGGCAGGCAGCGGGGCAAGGGTGTTCCAGGGGACCCTTGGAGAGGACTCCCTGCCTCCTGGCCCTGGAGCCGTGGCCCCTTCCCAGGTCACCCATGCGTGCCAGCCACCTGCTAGGGTGGTGGCGGTGGCACTAGGGCTGTCTCGGTGGCTTTTGCTCCCCTCCACCATCGCAGCCCGGGACCGGCAGCGGTGGATGGAAGCTGGTAAGGCTCGTCCAAGAGGTGTGATCCAGTTACACCCCGGCTGCTCTGCCTGGCGCTCCCCGAGGTTTTGGCTCTAGCAGGGAAGTGAACCGGGGCTGTGGCAGCCCAGGACACGCCCAAGATCTTCTCCTCCACTGCCTCGAGAAGCACATCTCCTCCACACCATTTTGGGTGGCTGGCAGAGCAACGCCATGCTCATTCTTCCATCTCTCACTCAGGATCCGGGTCCTCAGCTCAGCCTGAGACGCACCTCGGCACTGGGAGCACTGGTTGCAGGCTGGTGGGAGCAGCCATGAGGGACATGCTTGGATCTGGATACCTTTGGAGCATTGCCCAGCTTGCCTGGATGTGCCTATTCTCCTCTGTGCCGGTGAGGGCCAAGCTGGGGCTGTGGGGCAGCAGGGTTGGCACTGCCAGACCTGTGGGGAGTGGGCTCCATCCTGTGTCCCTGCCCATCCCAAGGATGCAGCACACACGGAGGGATCAGGTTGTGGGGCAGGAGGCTCTGACTCAGCTCTGGGCTTGCAGCACAGTGGGGCCAAGGTGCTGGAGAAGACATTTGAGGAGTGGCTGCGGTACCGTGATGAGTGTTTGAGGAGGATGGCAAGCGAGCCCTACCCAGCAGGTATCCAGTCATGCCCATCTCGGGGTCAGACACAGGGTACACAAAGCCAGGGCTGGATTTTATCCCTCTTCCAGCGTCCTCTGCACTGGTTACCCCCATGGACTGGGGGACTGACAAGGATCTCCATATCTCAAATGGGATGCCCAGAGCTGGTATGCATGGGGGGGATCCAAGGCTGGTGTGGGGTACCACAGCCCATTCAGGGTGACACCACCCCACTCAGAGGTGCTGGGATGGCAGGGCTGGATGCAGCCGTACCACCAGCATCTGACTATCCGCTTTTCCTCCCTTGATGCCACTGGAAGGGCTGTTCTGTAATCGAACATTCGACATGTATGCTTGCTGGCCCGATGGGAGCCCTGGCACTGCCGTCAACGTCTCCTGTCCTTTCTACCTGCCCTGGTTTGAGAAAGGTGAGGATGCCCTTCGGTCATCCCACCACTGGAAGCCAGAGCTGAGCATGCTGGGGGGTAGAGGTTCTCAGGGTTCCTCTCCTGCCTGATGATGGGGGGAGAGAGACCCACAAGCAGACCTGGAGTAAGGGGCACCAAGCAGAGCCAGCTCATGCCCTGTTCATGCCTGCCATGGAAGAGGGTCTTTGGGGCTGAGCAGGGTCTGACCTATCATCCCAGGAGAGGGGTTTGGAGAAACCCAAGGGGAACACGTTGGTGCTTTGTGTCCACAGTGAAACATGGGCTGGTGAGTCGCAGGTGCGGTGCCGACGGGCAGTGGCTGACAGTGAACGATAGCCAGCCTTGGAGGGACTACTCACAGTGTGAGGACGAGATGGAGGTCACTGCTGAGGAGGTGAGACCCTGGCCCAGGCGCTGGGCAGGGATGGACAGGGCACCCTAGCCAGGGATAGACAGGCACCCTGACTAGTCAGCAGGTGCCGCCTGCCCAGGCTCATGGGCGCTGTGCTCACCTGCAGGAGGGTGCCCGCAGGCTGATGGTGAGCTTCAAGGTGCTCTACACTGTGGGGTATTCGCTGTCACTCCTCACCCTCATCTCTGCCCTGCTTGTCCTCACGGTCTTCAGGTAGGAGTGCAGGGGGGACACAGCCCTGTCCCTGGTCCCTCCCAGCTGGTGACAGCTGAGCCCAGGGGTGCCCTGCCTGACACCTGGCACTTGGCAGGAACCTCCACTGCACCAGGAACTACATCCATGCCAACCTCTTTGCCTCCTTTGGGCTGCGGGCGACCTCAGTGATGGTTAAGGATGCGCTGCTGGAGCAGCGCTGGGGCATGGAGCTGGTGCAGGTGGCTGACTGGGAGACTCTGCTGAGTCACGAGGCAAGTGCTGCCCTGGTGTGACCCTGATGGATGCTGGGCTGGAGGTGGGGTGAGGATCCTCCCCTCGGGGAGGGATGTGCAGAGGGTGTCAGTGCTTGTGCAGCCCCGTGTTGGCGAGTGAGCTCTTGGGGTGCCGGTGCTGCCCATTCACCTGATGGATGAGGTTTTGGGGTACCTGTGCACCTGATGAGTGAGCTTGGGCCTGTGCAGTGCCCTGCATCTGAGGCATGAGCTCTTGAGGTGACTGGGCACCCTGTGGATGAGCTCTCAGAGTGCTTGGGGTGCCTGTGCAGTACAATACATCTGATGGATGAGCTCTTGGGGTGCCCACACACCCTTTGGGTGAGCTCAAGGGTACTTGTGCCCCTGTGGGTGAGCACTTGGGGTGCCTGTGTAACACCGTACACCTGATGGATGAGATTTTGGGGTGCCAGGGTCCTTCTGGTAAGCACAAAGGGGCATCCATGCCCCACGAATGAGCTCTTGGGGTGCCTGTAAAACACCACACACCCTCTGGGTGAGCTCTCAGGGTGCCCACGTCCCCATGAGTGAGCTATTGGGGTGTCTATATAAGACCATAACACTTGATGGATGAGCTCTTGGGGTGCCTGTGCCCCTGTGGTTGGGCACACAGCCAGCCCTATGATGGCTCTCGTGTGGCAGGCAGCGCTGGGGTGCCGGGCAGCACAGGTGCTGATGCAGTACTGCATCCTGGCCAACCACTACTGGTTCCTGGTGGAAGCCATCTACCTCTACAAGCTGCTCATCGGGGCCGTATTCTCCGAGAAGAATTACTACAGGCTCTACCTCTACCTGGGCTGGGGTAGGGACCACCTGGCTGTGCAGTGGGGAGGAGACGGTACCCAGTGTTGGGGAGCACCGTGGTCCAAACCAGCCCCGGAAGGGTGCAGGGTGGGGGCACTGCTGAACCTGGGTGTCCCCACAGTGCCCCCACCCCAGGGCTGGTTTCTCAGCTCAGGAGGGTGCTTGGTTTTACAGGGTTTGCTGTGTGACTTGCAGGGACCCCTGTGGTGTTTGTGGTGCCCTGGATAGCTGCCAAGTACCTGAAGGAGAATGCAGAGTGAGTGGGGCTGGAAGGGAGTCCCTCGGGGATGCTCAGCCCTGGGCTGGGACTGGACAGAGGCTGCTGAGGGTCCCTGAGCCACCTGGCTGGGGCTGGAAAGCTATTGGCCTCATCCTCCACCCCTGGCACTGGATGATGGTGCTGCTCTTTGTGTCTCCTGGGGCAGGTGCTGGGCACTGAACGAAAACATGGCTTACTGGTGGATCATCCGCATCCCCATCCTGCTCGCCTCCCTGGTAGGGGACACCCTTCAGCCCTATAGCCTTTTTGGACAACAGCAGCTCAGCCCCTGGCTTTCAGCCCTGGGCAAGGCCATGATCCCTTGGGGAAGTTCCCGGCAGAGTTTAGGAGGGAGGGTTGGCCTCCAAGGATCAGCTAAATGCACATGGGGTTGTTTTTTTAACAGCAGTTTGCCCACCCCCAGGCTCTAGGGGTCCATGCAGGAATGGGGGTGTTGAACCTCAGAGAAAGGGGTTGGGGGGTGGCCTCTGCTGCTTCCTAGCCAGGATTTTGGGATGGCAGGAAGGGAGGGGCAGCAGCAGCCTTGGCAGTACAGGATGTGCCATCTCCTGCAGGCCCTGAGGGTGCATATGATGGCCAGGGTGGGCTGCGAGGGGTGGGGGTGTTGTGTTCTGTGTGCCCGTGCACTGTCTCCCCCTCCCCAGATCAACCTGCTCATCTTCATGCGGATCCTCAAGGTGATCCTGGCCAAGCTCCGAGCCAACCACAAGGGCTACGCCGACTACAAACTGCGGTGAGCTGGGAGGGAGGGTGTGGCGAGTCGTGAGTCATCCCTGGTCCTGGGATAACACCATATCCACGACCCCCACCCCATCCATCCCACCCTGCAAGTCCTTAAATGACCACCGTGACATTAACTAGATTTAGGGTCCCCTTACACTCTTCCAGGCTGGCCAAAGCCACCCTCACCCTCATCCCCCTCTTTGGGATCCATGAGGTTGTCTTCATCTTTGCCACTGATGAGCAAACCACAGGCATCCTGCGCTATATCAAGGTGTTCTTCACCCTCTTCCTCAACTCCTTCCAGGTGAGGCAAGAATGTGACATGTCCTTGTTCTGAGCACATCATGGAGCAAGAACTGGGGGGGGGCCTCTTCCAGCTCAGTCTCCCTGTGGTACCTCCACGGGGAGGGGGACACCATCTCTTCCACCCTCTGCCCTGGTGTTGAATGTGTGGTGATGCCTCCTGTGCTCTCTGAGGCAGCAGTGGCAGGGGGACCTCAGCCCTAAAAGCACCCAAAAATGGTCTAGGGGGAGACTAAGCCCATCCCAGCCCCAGGAAAGGGATGGTAGTAGGGGCTTACTCCCTGTTCTCCCTCCAGGGTTTCCTGGTGGCTGTGCTGTACTGCTTTGCCAACAAGGAGGTACGTACCCACCACAGTATCTCCTGCCCACCTTTCCCGTCCCATCCTGTGCCTGCAGGGAGGGCATGGCCAGGGATGAGACCCCCCCTCTCCCCTTTGTGCCAGGTGAAGTCTGAGATGAAGAAGAAGTGGCAGCTCTGGAAGCTCGACCACCCAGTGCTCTGCTGTGCCCAGTGATGCAGTGACTGCCCCACAAAGCCAGGGCAGAGCAGCTGCTGCCCATGACAGGCCAGCTGGAGGGTGGGGGGCTGTGGGAAGCTGTGCTGGGCAGTGCCTACCCAGGATATCCAGGCTGGGACCAGTGTCTGGCTGTGCCACACTAGAGCTGCTGGAAGGGACATCCCCCCACTGTGGTCCCAAGGGGAGGTGAGTACCCCAGACTTGCCAGGCATCACTGCCCCCTCAGCAGGGCCTCACCTTGCCTGGGCTTGGGGGCTGCATGGGCAGCGCCTAGTGCTTCCTACCACCACCTATGCCCCAGCAACCTCTGCCAGCATCCACCAGCTGTGTGCAGGGGAACCCCTTGCCTGCCCACACTTACCCAGTGGGAGGGCAGCTGGAGGGAGCCTGGCCCTCAGCAGTGGGGAGACTTTGCTCAGCCTGGCACTGCTGTGTGGACCTGATGCCCCACCGCCCAAACCCTCCTGCTGCACCAATCCATTAGGACAGGCATCCCTGTACTCCCCTCCTTGTCCTACCCAAGGACCATCTCACCAGCTCCCAGACATGCTGTAAGGCTCTTCACAGTGAGCTGCTGCTTTGTCACCTTTTCTCCACCCTCATCATGGACACAGAACATGGCACCAGCACCTGCCCCTCCTTGCTGCTCTTCAGCTGCACAAACCACTTGGTTCCTCCTCTCTGAACCCCTTCTGCAGCAGGCCCCCCCATGCCGTGGGCAGAGCCAAGGATGGAGCCTCCAAGTCACACAGGAGTAAAGGATTTGAGAATATCAGCTTGCTGGAGCCAAGCCCAACCTTCTGCATCCCAAGTCAAGCATCCAGCCCAATCACCTCCTCTGCTGGGGGAAAGGTGGGCAGACCCAGACAGGAGCCACACTCAGCTCAGGAACTGTTTTGCTGGCAAAAGGCTGAGATTCAGGGAGTTTACTTTCCAGTGAGGTATCAAAGCATCAACCCACCATCAACAAGCAGCCTGTGAAGCCCAGGAGCACCAACACCTCTGCCTTGGCAAGGGAAGCATCTGAGGGAGAGTGGTTTCAGCAGGACAGCACATGCCTGGCTTCCAGCTCCTGTTCTGGCCCTGTCTTCCCCTGGAAGAGCTGGGAGCAGCTACAGTCACCACCATCACCCTGGCTCCTTGCTCTTACCCTCAGGAACAGGACAGAGACACTCCTGAGTGCTTGCTCTCATGACACATTCCTTCCTTTCTCTTGCAAAAACCAGGCTGGAGGAAGCAGCTGGGACTCTCCAGAACATGCCCACAGACAGACACAGGGGGTGCTCCAGCTCCTGCCCCTTCCCTGACAGGTTGGGGTAGCCTCTTGCCGTGTCTCACGGAGGGGGTGCCTCAAGCACACCAAGGAAAGAGGCCGTGCCAAGCTGGAGTCACACAGTAGTCATCCTAGACCAGTGTAGCCCCTGTGAGACCATTTTACACATTAACGCTCTTTTCAGATGTAAATAAATGTTTATTTTTCAGCAAGCAGAGCCTGATGCTTCTGTCTGCTCTGATGGAAGGAAACAGATCTTCAGCACCCAGAGCTGAATCCCAGAATGGTTTGGGTTGGAAGAGACATTAAAGCTCATCTCATTCCACCCCCTGCCATGGACAGGGACACCACTAGACCAGGTTCCTTCAAGCCCTGTCCAACCCGGCCTTGGACACTTCCAGGGATAGGGCAGCCACAGCTTCTCTGGGTAACCTGTGCCAGGGCCTCCCCCCACTCACAGGAAGAATTTCTTCCCAATTTCCCGACCAATCCTGCCCTCTGTCAGTGGGAAACCACTCTCCCTTGTTCTGTCACTCCATCTCTTGTCCTAACTTCCTCTCCAGCTCTCTTGGAGCCCCTTTAGGCACTGAAAGGGGCTCTCAGGTCTCCCTGGAGACTTCTGTTCTGCAGGCTCCCCCAGCCTGTCTCCAGAGCAGAGGGGCTCCAGCCTTTGGAGCATCTCTGTGGCCTCCTCTGGACTCACTTCAGCAGATTCACAGGTGCTGATTTGCTGCTCTTTGCTGGGTGCTTTGTGGTCCCAATGGATTCCCACATCACCCACCCAGGTAGTGCTGCAAGGGTGGCATCTCTGAGAGGAGCCAGGCAGGGCTGGGAAGCCAGGGATGAGGCATTCTCAGTCTCCTGAGACTGCAACCACCTGGGAGAGGAAGCTAGAAAGCACTGTATGTATTCCCCATGGCTCTAAATAAATCAGGGAGCTTATTCATCATTCCTTAATCCAGCTCCCTCCAGAGAAACCCACACCCCACAAACAGGTTCTCAGTTTTTATTCTTTTATCCAAGTCAGCAAATACTATTTTTCTCAGACATCTTACCTTACGGTAGCACCAGGCTCCCTGCTGCCTGCGCGGCTAACCCTGGGAGCAAGGAATGCTGGTTAACATCCTCTGTTTAAGGAATTGCCTTCTCAGGGAAACACTGTTGTAGAGAAACCCCTCTCCAATGTCTCCCTTGTCTGCTTTCACACCCCCTGAAGCCTTTACACCTGGGCTCCTGCAGCACGTTTTCTGGGGCCTCTTTTCCTTCACACACACACTGCCATAGCTTGCTCTTCTTTTCCCAGGCTCCCAAGGACTACAATCTATTGGATGTACCATCTTAAACCCTCCAAACCCATTTTTTCCACCCTAAGACTGAGCAAAGTCAGACCCAACTCTGTGTAGTCTCCTTATAGCCATGTCCTGCACAGACTACCCAGTTCTGAAGGCACTGTTGAGCCAGGGATTCCCTTGCTCTCCAGGGGCTGCCAGGCCGCTTTCCTGAGGTTTTTTAGGGTGGTTTTGCCTTAAATCCAAGAGACACAGCACTGATAAACCTGTACTAGCGCAACTAGAGGCACTGCAACACGTAGGGAGGCCTTGGGACTCCTCACCATTCCTCGAGTCACAGGGAATGAGGGACAAAGTCCAGAATACTCTTCGCAGCACAGCTTCCATACTCCGGGGAATTCCCAGGGATGCTGCCTTAGGAGAATTAGCTCCACCTTATCCAAATTCTTCAGGGTGAAGCTCCTGCAGTCTTGTTCTGCAGCTGGCACTGGGTGCCCACGTGTACTGTGGCATTTGCAAAAGATGACAAAATTGCAAAAGATGGCAAAAGATGTTGTGGCGAGTTTAAGAGTTAAACACAAGCAGAAGGCAGCACCCCCAATACACAGGGGGGCAGGGTCAGAGAGGGTCATACCTGCCTAGTTGGGGGTAGTGGGTGCCCCAAGGCTGTCCCAGGAGGCAGAGACCCCCAAGTCAGACCAGATGTCCCTGTTACACAGGCAGACTTGCTCTCAACCCTGCCTAAAGGACTCCTTGGGCAGCTCATTATAAGGGGTGACCAGGTCAAAGTACAGAGCCCAAATGGATTTTTATATTTAGAAATCTGTGATCAAGGTCCAAAAATTAGAGGGACACAGTTTCATCCTCTTCCCCAAGAGACTTTTCCCAACTCATGAAGGCTATCACTCACAGACCTGAGGTTTTGATCAGTTTTTTCCCCCCCTCACAAGACTCAGTAATAAATGGGAACACAGATTTGTTGGAAACTATTTTACACCAAGCTCCCTGTCATCAGAGCCCTCTGTGGCCCAGCTCCCAGAGACAGGGCCTTTTCCTGCACTGCCTGTCCTCTGAAAATGCCCACACAAAAATGGCCTGGCAGAACTATTTCCAAACACTAAAGCCTGAAATCAAACGCAGGCAGTGGTGAGAACCAAAGCTGTGCACCAAAGGTCCATCTGGGATGTGGTTTCTTGTGCCCATCTGCCATTGGGAGAGAGCTATCCTTCAGTTCCCACTCTGCTGCCCTGGCATTTTGCTGCTTGCCCGAGGCATAGGAGGTTCAACAGTCCCAAGATCTTCCTTCTCTCTCATGTCCTTCCAGGGGAACATTTGCCTTGCATCCACTGCCAGTCCTGGGATCTTGGCACAGACAAACCAGACTAACAGTCTCTGCTACAAAGCATTTACCACAAGAACAAGCTTTTGGGAATGGAATAAAGTGAACCAGGACAGGGTTAATTTTTGCAGTAGCCAGGAGGGGCATGACCAGGATCAGGAGATTATTCTGTACTACCTCCTACCATACAAAGGGGCTGGGGGAAAGGGATGCCTTTCAGTCAGGGAGGTAAGAATTGTTTGCCTCTCTTGTACCCTCTGTTATTAACATTGTTGCTGTTACTGTTCATTTTCTTATCTTATTGCTGTTTCCAGTAAATTGTTCTCATCTCAACCCCTGATCTTTCCCCTTGGTGCCTCCAATTCTTCTCTCCAACTGACCACAGGGGAATAAGTGTGGTTGGGAGTGTTTCAGTGGGAGCACTACACTGGGGAATTTCATTCCTAAACTACAACATGTGGTCACAAGCAACCCCTGAGGAGGGCAAGAATCTGAAGAGAAGCAGGGTGAGCTGGCTGAAGGAAGAAGCTTTGAAGCCCAGATCTGGGATGGCAGTAGAGCAGACATTCCAACTAGGAACACAGTTGCACAAGCTTCAGTGCAGCTCAAAGAGCCAAACATTACAAACGCCACTCACTTCACTCCTTCACAACAACCTGCCTTCCTTATGGCCTCAGATATATCTTCTGTGCCACTCCACGTGGCACAAGAGGAGCCAGGGACACGTTTCAGAGGCCGTGGGGAGGTTGGGATGCAGAAGAGAATAGTTAATTGATTGCTGCGTGTAACGGTCAACTTTCTAACACCACACAGACCTGAACAACAAGGACTGAAGGAAGCTTGAGGCAGATAAAACTTCTGGGTCCAGAGCTTCTCCTCCTAACCTAAACCTTCCGGTGTGAACAAGGATCCTGAGAATCCAGACAGCAGCCACACCAAGAGAGCTGCTGGTTGTCCTCTTCTGCTGCCCCTTGTCCTCCCACGCATGTTCTCTGGTGACCAAGACCTCCTTCCAAGCCCTGCCAGCTGCAGTGGCACTCAGCAGAGCTGCGGTGCTGCCCACATGGCCCTTGTGCTCACTCTCCCAGGCACACTCAGCTTCCGGGTGGAACAGTCACCCGACGTCAATATTCCTGCAGCCACCAGGAAAAAGAGGACAGTCATCCCTTGGAGGGACAGAGAGACCAATGGACTAAGGGTTTTCCAAAGGGAAATCCAACCAGAGGGCATGTAAGGACTAATTAGAATCCAGCCCTGGTGCCTATGCTGTGAGGGAGCACTAGGGATGTACAGGTGGCTGGGAGCAGCAGTAAGGGGTGATGTCCCTCAGTGCCACAGCCTGTCCCTGTGGATGGATGGCAGTAATTTCCACTCACCCTCCTGCTTTGTCACGGCTCTAGCCAGCTCTGCCCGATGTGCCCCGGGGCTTGGAGCCTTTGGAGGTTTTGAGTCACAGTCTCCAGAGCTTTTCCTGAGAACAAACCAAAGGGAAAAATGAGCATTAGGGCAGGAAACAGGGAAAAAACAGGCTGCACTCAGCCACTGCTGTACTGCCTTCCTGCTGCCTGCTTCCCTCTGCAGGGGAAACAGAGTGTCTCTGCTCTGTCTGTGGCTGGGACAAGTTCCTGTCATCAGGAGAACAAGACACAGACTTTGGGAACCACTTCCCAAGCAGCTGTGACCATTGGCCAGGAGATGCAGGGGCCACATACACCCTGTCTCAGCCTGGGCCTGTCAGCAGAGGATGAGGCAGAGCCCAAGATCTGCAGTGAGTGTAAGTGCAAGAAAATGCCTGCACCACCTACAGAGCCTGGAAACTTCCCTGAAAAATTGGGGTTGTTGGGTCCCTCTCAATTACCATTCCAAGCCATCAGAAACCCACCCAGCCAGGGCTTCCCTGGACACAACACGTGTCCAGAGTCCTTCCCTCCTTACCCATCTCTCCCACACATTCCTCCAGCACAGCTGACAGCTCAGGCAAGCTCAGGGACTTCAGGGAAGGTGGCCACCCTTCCAGCACTGCAAGGACAGGAACCACATAGTTAATGCAGCTGCATTCTCTCTGTGACAGAACAGAGACAAGCAGTTGATGTTGCTGGAAAATATTCACACCCAAAGTAACTCCAGTTTGTGGGTTTGAGTCACATGGGAAGAGAGTTGGAACTGCCTGTGTCAAACTGAGGGAGTTTTCTGGCAATTCTACCACTATGAAACTCATGTTTTTATACTAGTTGGATAATATTTAAAAAATCTCAGAGATGAAGTGTAGTGGACAGAATTCAACAAGCTCTCTATCTCACTGCAGAAAAAAGCATGTCACGGGCAGCAGGATCACAGAATCACAGACCGGTTTGGGTTGGAAGGGATCTTAAAGACCATTTCCCTCAAGGGACTTTAAAGACTCTATCCCCCTGCCATAAGCAGGGACACCTTCCACTAGGTCAGCCCCACCCAATCTGGCCCTGAACACTGCCAGGGATCATATGCTAACTCTTTGGGATAAGGAGATGCTGGCCAGGCCTGTACAGGTGTACCGGTGTCTGTCCCATAAACTGAATAGGAAAATCCTTCAAAATGGGATAGGGAACAAACCACAGCTTCTGGTTCAGCCCCTGCTCCAGGGCACAGCGCGGTGACACACCCAAGGTGCAGCCACAGGCCCATGAAGCAGGACTGTCACTGAACACCTGTCCTATAGCTCTGCATTTCTACCACAAGCACCACCCAGACCCCAAAACTTCCCATTTGCTGAGAACCAAAAGTTGCTGTGAAACTCAGCCACAGCTAAACTCCAAACACCCCAAGTGCTTTAAATGTCTCTCCTGTGCACTTTTCAAATTCAATGCAAGGGTTTGGTTGTTCATCCATTTCCTACTTTCTGACTTCATGCTTTCAGCAAGGAAAGACAAGCATAAGGCTGGCTCTGGAGCCTCCTGCTCCCCCCTCCTTGCACCCATCTCTGCAGTTTGAAGTGTTCCTCACCTGGGCGCTCGCTGGGCCGCCGGCTCTCTGTAGTGTCTGGCACTGTGCTGCCCACCCGCTCCGGGATGAGACGGGAGGACAGCTCTGCCTGGCAGCTCCTGCCGAAGAAGACACAGTCCATCAGCAGAGCACAGGGACTCTCCTGGGGAAAACAATCTGTGCGTTCCTACCACCTGAGTACCTGTGTGTGGTGCCCAGGGACAGCCTCTAAGGCCCTGGATTACAAACTGCTCCTTGCTCCTTCCCGGGAAGAGAAAGACATGCCCCAGCCAAAACTCAGGGCACTCATCACCAGACCCCATCTCCATCCACAGCAATCTCTGCACCATTCACAGAGGAGCTGAGGGGGGACAAGAGAAGGAGGGGCCAGAGTGAGCAGGAAGAAGCCCAAGCCAAAGGCTGTGCCTGGTTGTTGTGAGAATAAAGCCTGATCCAAAGTTTCTAATGGACAAAGGAAGCAACTTCAGGACAGGCATCAGAAAGGCACAAAAGTCCTCTGACTGTCATCACCATCCATCAATTCCAGCAGTGTATCCTCAGAGAATGACAGGGCCCTTCTACCAGGCAGTCTCAGCTCCTGCATCAGGGAAAAAGCCAAGCTCTGCCTCTTGTACCTGGGCATATTGCTCTGCTGTTCTTCTGGATCTAACCCCAGCTCAAACAGTACACCCTACTCCCTGTTGGGCTGAAGTCCATAAGCAGCAAGATTAATGCCACTTTCAAGGATGTGCCTGTTCTATCAGTAGACAGAACAAGGCCTGTGACAGGAGTCCATGTGGGGTTGAGAGAAAAACACAATAAAGGCAATAAAAGGTGTGTCAGGAGGTGTGGGTGGACAGGGCAGGATTTTCTGCTGGGTGTCAGACTTGCAAGGAAAGTTTTCTTCACTAGCCAGGGCAAGACACTGGGAGTCCTTTGACAGGGTTTGGAAGTTAGAAACTGCTTTCTGCATTGACCTGATCACAAAGGTACGTGCTGGGTAAGCACAAAGCCCTCAGCCTTTTGGTTCCCTCCAGTTGAAAAAGGACCACCCAGTACCCCCAAAAAGTCAGGTGAATTACAGCTCATGCATCTGATTAAGGCTTCAGATCTGCTCCAGTGGCTGTGGCTTTCCACCAGGGAAAGGCAGGCAGGATCCAAAATGCGCTCAGGTGTGAGGTGAGCTCTCCTGCCTTACCCTGAGCATCACCTGTACTGACTGTCAATATGACCCCTGTTATAGTTTCAACAATCTGTTGGAATTCCTTCCAAAACGCTTGGAGCCAACAACACTAGTAAAGATGGTTAACAAAGGGCACAATGAATATGCATATCCTGATGTTAACTACTTTAGCCAGAGCCTTTTGTTCTG
>JAWWTY010000032.1:1998557-2011769 GCA_035222235.1 Margarornis squamiger | reverse complement strand
TTTCTGCTGCTTTTCTTTCGACATCGATTTCTCACGGGAGCTGACCTGGGGACTGTGCCTGCCATCTCGCCTGAGAGCAAGCCGAGCCGGCCGGCGCTACATCGCCACCTGCTGTCCGTTAATATAACTGCAACCCCTGAGAGCGAAGCCAGTGACTGAGGCGCAAGATCGCCACCTGCTGTCCGTAGATATAATTGCAGCCCCCCTTTTTTTTGGGGGTAGCCAAAAGACATTTTAACTGTTTGCCTTGTCGTTTGTGGGGGGGGTTTATTACAAACTGTTGTTGTTTGGTTCTTTCTGGATATATATATATGTGTGTATTGTGGTTAAGAACTGTTATCCTTTTCACAGACATATATATTTCTAATTAATGTTCTGTTTTCTAAATTTAAAGGAGAGGGATTATTCCTTGGCCAGCATATATATCTTAGTTCTCCCCTTGAACTAAGACAACCCCAAATCCCATTTCCCAGTAGCCTCAATATCATTTCCTGGGAATCACTTACTTGATCTGATCCAGCAGGACTCCAGCATCCTTAGTGATGGCCTGAGCCTCTCTGAGCTGGCACTGGATGACGTTCCAGGTCTCATCCCGCTCCATCAAGCAGCTCTCAGCCACTGCACGCAGCTTCTGCTCCTGGCACACTTGGCCCTTCATCACCTCCACCTCTTCACACCTCTGCAGCAGAGCAGAGCGGGGGATTAGGCTGGAAGTACTGCATATCACTGTCATCCCTGCTACTCTGGCATGGCTCTGGAGTAATTTTAATGGCTTAGGCAACCAGAGGATTCCTTTCCAGTTGGAAAGGAAGGATAAGGCTTGTACACTGAGTACAGGTTCTCTCCATACCAAGTCCAGCCCCAAAATTACAATTCCCCCTTCCTCTCCATTTACAATGACATTCATTAGGCCAAATTTCCCAAACCAATACAAGTCTGTTCACTGATGGCCACACAACTCCAACATAAAAATAGCATTGCTGGAAAGGAATAGGGATTCACTTCCTACCCCTGGCTCCTATAGTTCTCAGCTGGATGGGAAACACAAACAAAGGCTTCACAAGCATGGAGCACAGAGAATGAGGAGGACCCAAGGAAATAGCCTGAAGTTGTGTCAGGGGAGGTTTTGGTTGGATATCAGGGAAAGGCTCTTCCCTCCTAGTGTGGCTGGGTACTGAACAGGCTCCCCAGGGCAGTTTTCACAGCACCAAGGCTGTCAGAGCTCAAGAAGTTTTTGGACAACGCTCTCAGGGACAGGGTGGGATTGTTGGGGTGTCCCTGTACAGGGCTAAGAGTTGGACTTGATGATCCTGATGGGTCCCTTTCAATTCAGCACATTCTGTGAGTTGATAAGCTGTACCTGTGGTGTTACCTTACCAAGTGTGTCCACTAAAAGTTATGGCCTGGGGTAAGGGAAAAGATATTAGAGGCACAAGGTAAAAACACACTGTCAATCACTTCTTGCAGTGTGTGAGGCCCTGAGCAGCTCACAGCAGCCTCACCTTGTGCAGCTGAATGGCCAGTTCCTGCATCTCGGCCTCCAGCCGATCTGCATAGGCCATTTCCAGTGCGTCGCTGGGCGGCCGAGCGCTGCTGTGCCATCGGGCAATGGCCGAGGTCATCTTCCTCTTGGGTCCAAACAGCCTGGGAGGAGAGTGAAAACCCTCAGGGATCAAGCCCTGCACCACCTGTCTCTAGGCCCAAAGGGAAAATGAGGGGAAACCTCACTGGAGTTACAACTCCTTGGGAGGGCAGGCACTGATCTCTGCTCTGTGGGGACCAGGGACAGCACCCAGGGAATGGCCTAAAGTTGTGTCAGGGGAGAGTTAGGCTGGATCTCAGGAAAAGGTTCTTCCCCCAACGGGTAGTCGGGCACTGAACTGGCTCTCCAGGGCAGTGGTTACAGCATCAAGGCTGAGTTCAAGAAGTGTTTGGATCATCCTCTCAAGCACGTGGTGTGACTTTTGGGGATAGTCCTGTGCAGGGCTAAGGGTTGGACTCAATGATCCTTGTGGGTCCCGTCCAACTTGGCACATTCTGTGATTCTGTGAATACCAGGAGTGCCTACAGCCAAGAACTAGGGGGTATCAAAATTGTGTGGAGGCAGCCAGGAGAGAGCAGCACTCACCAGCTAAAATTTCCTGACCCCATTGTGCATAGTTTGTAAGGGGAAAGACGAGAACATGACAGACACTCACGTGATGCCTATTTCCTTCAGATCACTCTCTGTGAGGGTCAGGAAGATCCGCAGGTCAACGTCTTGCTCCTCAAACACTTGCAGATACTTCAGGCACCCAATCTGCTCAAGGAGTGTTGCCAAGTCCTGCAGTCCATCCAAAATGAACTCATTTACACCCTCACAAAGAAAATTATTAGCATTTCTCTTAGGTATCTGCTTCGTCATGTTGCTGTAATGCCTTCCTGGGTTCCAGCAGCGACCACAACTTCCCCTGGTTCCCTGCCCTTTTCCGGAGTCACACAACAGGACAGGATTGGCCTCTGCACTGCAGCCATGGTCTCTTCTAACAAGTGCAGAGAAAAATGACACACCAACATCTACCCCAGCCCACACCACTGCCAGGTTTGGTAGCACATCCACAGGCCTGAAAGCTCTAGAAAACTCCTCTAAGCAGAAGCAACACCTAAGCAAACAGCTCTCTCTACAAGAAATTGCTGTTTCAAAATGATTCAAGTTTGGGCAGAGGTTTGGAATCAAAGGTGTTTTGGTGACAACTTCCCTTTTGTCCAAGAGAGCAGCTTAGGCAACCTTGGAAAAGCCTCCCACGCCTGGTACTGTGACACAAGCTGTATGACTGACTGGGTGCAGTTACCTGTGGCCCTTTGTAGGCAGGGGGCTCAGGAAGAACTAGGTGCGGAACAGAACCCCCAGCCTTCCCCAGGCAGTGGCTCCACTGGCTGTCACTGCTGCTGTAACGGTTCTTGATCTTAAAGCTCTTGGCTTGTTTCCGACTCAGGAGACTGTTTGCGTGGTCAGAGTCCTGGAACAGAAAGAAAACACCCATAAAATATAAAGGCCAAGGATGCTTGTACAAAGATGTTAGGATCACCAGTGCAGACTCCTTCAAGACCTAGGGGCACTTCTGTACATCAGTCCCAGAGCTGTCTTGAACCGTGTGAGCTTTGAGTTGAACCATGGAATAACCTCCAATCTCTTTCTCTTTCTTGGTTTTCTTGTCCCTGTAATAACATCTTTCCTTACCCAGACTGGTTCGACAGCCTCCCACGGAAGTAGATCTAGAGTAGGCTGTGGAAGGGTGACAGCATTGGCCAAGCTGAAGGCAGAGGAAGGATAATTGAAGACCCTACCTCATTGCTTTCCAAAGAGCCTTCACTGCTGACTCCCAGGGCTCTGGTCAGGCATTCGCTGCTGCTGCTGCTGCTCCTGATGGTTCCCAAGTTGTTGCTGGAGAAAACATTATCTTCTGGCCAGGAATAGGAAAAGAAAATGTTTAAGGTCAACTTCAACTTCTTACATTCTGTTTTTGCTACATAATTATCAGCAAAACCTCCTGGAGGCATAGTCAACAGAAATCAGCAAGTCAGCAAGGCTTCATATGCAGCACTCATCACACAAGACAACCCTTAGACAGAAAAATCACATCTGACCCCAGGTGGTAATCTTTCCCCAAGTCTGTTTATTACCACAGATACCACTGGAAACAGCCTAGCTTCATCTTCTTCACACACTCCTTCAGAATATTTGTACAAATTGATGAGATCCCCCCACACTGAGCTTTGCCTTCTGTAGCTATACCATCCCAGGTTTCTCTGTCTTCCCTCAGGAGAGATACTCCAATCTCAACATCTTAGTGGGAAAGGAACATGGAAAGCAAGGGTTTGACTCACATCCAGGTGATGTGATCCAGGCACTGCAAGCTGGACCATTTTCTAAGACAGTGACCTACCCCTGCTGCTGCTGCTCTCCACGTCCTGCTCATTGATCGGAGAGGTGACATCCCGGTTCCGGATGTCACCTCCTTCACAGCTGCCATCATCACTGAAGGTGACATAGCCCTGAAGGGGGACCTGCTCTGTGTGCAAGAGGAGAGGAAAGGAGAACACACTAAGACAAGGATGCAAGTGAGCAGGGAGGCTCCAGCAGAAAATACAATCACTCAGGGATTTCAAAATAATCAAAATAAGAGACTGTTTTCTCAACTGGCAGGTTTCATTCTGAAAGGCACAGAGAAAACCTGAAAGATGCAGATGCCTACAACTCCCTCACACAATCCCACAGCAGCTGTACATCATTTACATGGTTGCATTGAAAAAAAGTCAGAGGAAACAGACTCATAGCAGAGATACACCTTAAATAGCAGCTTTCAGCATTTCCTCTCCTCTTCACACCCAAAGTATCAAAGGGCAAAAATATCTGCTTAAGAGATTAAGGTGCCAGCTGTGTCCCATGCCCAGCCCAGGCATCCAACCCACTTGCAGCTGTGCTGAAACACCAGGAGCACCCCACTGTCATTTAAGAAGCCCACAGCAACATTTTGATACAGAAAGGGCCTGTGGGATAATATGCATCTGTATTTGAGAGAATGACCTGAGCTTTGAACATGATTTGAAGTCCATGTCCTTCAACCAGGTAATCAGCCTGACAAATACCTATGATACACACAGGAACACAGACTTTACACCACTGCCTCCAGAAGTTGATGCCTGAGCTGGTATTTTCTGTCTCCTGGCCTATTGCAAAGGCTTTGTAATCTCATTTTTAGCAGCATTGCAAGCACCAGGGAAGGCAAAAAACTCATAGGTCCAGGAGCAGCAAGTTCACTTTCATGATCAAAGATTTCCTGGCCTGTGTGACCACTTCCTCTGTCATCAGCTTCAGAAGGGCTCTCAAACTTTTGAGCCTGCCTCAAAAAGGGAAGCCAGGCAGTTCTCAAGTGTCAGGGGAGCAGTCATTGAGGCAAGAGCAGGGAAGTGTCTTACTCATCAATATCCAGCCTTGACAAAAGAGTTCGAGGGGTTTTCTTTCTAAACCACAGATTGGATAGCCTTGTATGATGATGTTCACTACCTCTGTTCTGTACAAAACACATGAATCCGAAACGAAGAGAAAAAAATTGCTGGCTCAGAAAGGCTTCAGAGAACTCCTAACTCTTCTCACCATAGTGAGACAGCTTCTTGCCCCCAATCCCAACTGCTGTGATCTTTGCCAAAGCCTGAGGCCCATCATGGATGCTGGGACCTTTCGTCCTACGAGCAGGTCTCTGTCTCTGGGGAGCAGAACATGATTCATCTGAAGAACTCAGCTCTTCATATTTTCCTGTAGTTCAAACACAAGTCATTAGTAGCACAATAAGTCATTTACCTACTTTATTTTCTACTGGTCCTAAAAATGCAGTTGAAAGAAAAAGAGAAATGTTAAAGAGGGAAGGTGAAACAGCTGAACTAGGTCAGAAAAGGGCCAGCAGACAAAGAGTTTTGGATTTATGACTCTTCCATCCTCAGAAATGCTGGAATTTCCAGGACAGACCAACTAGCGCTACACAAAACATCAAGCACCTCGCTTCAGGTTCCATCTCAAAATGAACAAAGTAAAATATCTGTTACCTGGACCCCTGCAGAAGACCTTGGGCACTGGGGCTGCATGCAAATCTATCAGTCCCACAATCTTTGTATGTCCATACTTCATGGCCAGTGTCCGTGCTGTGGCTCCAGTGTTATCTCTGACATCTGCTTTCACCCCCTGTAGCAAAAATCTGTTTAAATGCACATAGCAGAGGGCACTATATAAAAACCCCAAGGATTGTCTTGATTCTTCCATTAGAAATACAGGCTCACCTTTGACAGACAGTTCAAGCTCCACTAATACCTCGAAGCCTTTCTAGATATGCACAGTCTCCCCAATCCCTGAATGCCAAATAGCCCAGGTATATGGATTTTGTGCACTGCCACAGGGAGCTTGTCTGTTTTATCTGAGAAGTGTTTTGTACTGCTGCCTCCCTCTGGTAGGATGCTGGACAAGTTAAAAGGGATGTTAAAACCAAATTGCTTAAGAGACATGCATGCTCATAAACTTTTGGAGGCAGAACATGCCCACCAGCCTGAGCATGCAAGCCTGTAAACACAGTAGAAAAATTACAGCTTTAGCTGTTTCCTAATTCAGTCATTATTCAATTAAATCTGGACAATCAGACCTCAATGCTACTCCTGTAAGGCCAGTGTAAAATCACAGTATCAGTGTGCAGAAAGCAGATGCTTTGAAAGCAATCCTGGAGGTCTGAGACTTCAGAAGTGACTGCCATCAGGGATTAAACATAACAATGCAAAAAAAGGCTGGTGTCAAACTTGTGGTTCTTCCTCTGAGGGCTGGAAGCAGAGACTTTCAGAGAACTGTCAGGACACGTACATGATTGAGAAGGTACTGAACAATTATCTCATGGCCAGAAGCAGCTGCTTCCATCAGAGGTGTATATCCATACACTGGCTCCCTAGAGAGAGAACAAACACATGGACTAGAATAATCACAGCTGAACTGTGCTGCAGTCATTGCCATAGCCTAACAGAACATCTCCTTTCCTCAACCTTTGCTGATCATAAACTCTACCATATACTGGCTGTTCTACTGCATTCTGGTCTACCCCAGAAAAACTCCCCATGGAGATTCAGTGTTACTTGATTGGCTGCACAGCAACAGATAACTCTTCCAGCTGCAGATCTGCCTTCCAGAGGCAACACTGGTTTTGCAGGAGCTAACAAAGCAAGAACCTCTTGTTGACCTCAGGCAATTCCATGTGCAAAAACGTACAGCAGTTCCCAAGGCACAGGAATGCACTGCACACTTCAAAAGCCAAACTGCATTCTAAGTATATAGAAAATTCAACAGGAAGACTTGCAAAGTGCACTTGAGTTCAGAGTTCAGGTCATAATTAAACAAGCAGTAAATATAATTTCTCTTGATCTTAGTAATAAACAGCAACAACATGGGCAGACCACCATTCAGTTTACAGTTTTTCCTTTTATCAGCTGTGCCACACCTCCCAAAGTACAGGGGGAAGACAAAAGCAAGTATCTGTGTCTGAGTCTGTTCATGCACTAACTGTTGCTTTCATATCTGCATGAAAAATGACAATAAAATGAGAGATTCCTCCTTACTTGCAGTTGGCATTTGCCCCATTCTCCAGTAAGAACTTGACCATCTGCTGGTGCCCAGCACTGGTGCAGTGGAACAAGGCAGTCCAGCCATGAATGTCCTTCATCTCCAGCTCTGCACCTTGCTTCAAGAGAACAGACAACGTCCTTTACTGCACCCCCTCTGCTCGGGCTTTTACTGCCCCTCTGCGCTGACATAGCAAGAGTTTAAATCCCTGCATGAAGCTGAACTCACAGCACAATGTTGCAACATCTGGACAATCCCACCCTGAGCATTTAAACCATGTACTGCGGCTTTACCTACTTATTACGGGATACACACCTGTAGAAGGAAGTAAGCAACACTCTCATTCCCACAACTGGAGGCCAGCATGAGTGGGGTCTGGCCTTCTGGTGTTGGGATGTTCACGTTTACTCCTGCTTCCAGCAGCAGGTGCACAATGTTGTCATGGCCAATGTAGGAGGCATACATCAGTGGAGTCCACCCCCCACAGTTCCTCTGGTTTAAATCCCGATCTCCTCTAAATAAGAGAGGAAAAAAGGCAGATTACCACGGCCAAGCTGCAGGTCACACTCCCCTTGCTAGCATCACTGTACTGAAAAGAATTCTAGCACTGAAGCCTGCAGGGCAATCCCTTCCAGCTCTAGCACAACTTTAACCAAAGCACAGAATCATGGAATGGCCTGGGTTCGAAGGGACCTTAAAGACCATGTTGTTCCACCCCCCTGCCACGGGCAGGGACATCTTTCACTAAATCACTAAGGAAATAATTCTTATCAGCAGACTTGCCCCTTGTGCCCAAGAACCCTTTGGGAGTTCCAGGGATGTGTCCCTGTTGCACTCACCAGTGCAACAGCCTGTGAGAACCACACTTGACAGAGGTAAACCCAGAGCTGTGCCCTCCCCAGCCCCTCTCACCGCTGAATGCACTCCTGCACCACTTCATACTGCCCGACAGAGGAAGCCGTGTGCAAGTCCAGAGGGACATCCAGCTCTTCCCGACAGATCATCCCGACCCCGTGCCACATGGAGAGACTACGGCTCAGAAGCTCTGACTCGCTGGCTTCATCACTCAGCTCCGACATAGCGCCCTCAGGAACCAAAGCAAAGCACAACATTTAGCTTCTGATCCCCATTTTCCGTAGAACAAGGCATCATCCACTGGAGCTACAGCTCCAAGGTTCCAGGGGCTTGGAAGGTGAAGTCAGTTCAGAGCTGTGGTGTTTCAAATCCCTACCTCTACTTTGATCCACTCCTCAGCCAGAGGCAGTAACAGCTGCTGAGCAGATTTTGCTGAAAGTTCTTTCTTGCTGCAGGGGACTCTGGGATTTGAATATGCTGAAAAAATAAAAGGCAATAATGCTAAACTCCATATCTTTCAAATCTTAGATTAAGATTCCAGAAGCACTGGCTTTATTTCCTCCCTTTCTAATCCAAACATGCCTAAGGAAGCTTTGGATACTCTCATCAAGAGAAGACTAAACACCTATTTAAGATGCTTAGTGTTACACAAAAGGATGTAATTCTTGCTCTGCATGTTTTATAAGGTAGAGAGAGAATTAAGAATGCATGTGTCAGACACTCCTGGTTTTTCTCCAACTGTCTTCTATTACAGGATGGCCCTGCTTAAATTAACACAGAGTCATTAATAATAATGACTGCCCACACTGCTCCCAAAAGTGGTTCATGTCACCTCAACAGGGTTCACACTTCAGTATCATCAGGTTTTAAGGAGATTGTTTCAGCTCTTCAGAAGCAGCCCAGCCCCATCTCTGTGAATTCTGGAAATTGCTGAAACACTTGGAGCAGCAGCACCTGCCAACTCATTATAGGAGCATGCACACCATCCTGCAGACATAACTTAATTACACAGCTCCTCCAGTTCCAGCACTGCCTGGAAGGTTTATTCCCAGCCTTAGGGAGCAATCACAGATTAATCACTAAAACCACTCACAGGAGTGCTCTTGTTTGGCAAGTCATGTAGAGCTGTTCGACACAGCTGCATCCATCAGCTTCAGTTGCAGCTCCAGGCACAGAATCCTGGAATGGTTCACATTGGAAGGGACCACTGGACATCACCTTACCGAACCTCCCTGCTCAAGCAGGGTACCCCTGAGCACATTACTCAGGGCTGTGCCCACGTGGGTTTTAGTGTCTCCAGGTGATGGAGACTCCACAGCCTCTCTGGGCAGATTGTTCGTCAATTGCATGGGAAGTGCTTTCCCCTCCCTGAAGCATCGTTGCCCACCATCCAGCACTTCTGGGGTTTGCTTGGTCCCACTACATATTCTGCTGAACAGCTAAGCCAATATAAAGAGGTCCTTCTTCTACCTGGTGATTTCTTGCAAATTTAATTCTTCAGATTGATTCAGTCTGAGGTTAGGCAAATACCAAATTTGGCATAAATAAAACAGGAATAAAACAGAGCAGAAACAGGCTTTTCAGCAGCAGTTGCTCTTTAGATTCCCTCAGTTGTAACATTTCAAAACCATACTTACATTTTCTGATCAACTGGGAGTCTTTGTCCTGCAAACAACAGCTCCTTTTCTCATAACATAAGAAACCACCTTTAATTCCTACCTCTTTAGTCCCCATCCTTCCTCTCACACCTTCCATCTCTTCCCCTCCTTCTCCTTCAGCTCCTTAAGACTACATAAGCACCATCTATTCTACTTAATCAGCTGGTGATGTTTCCTTCCTTAAGATACCCGCAAAAGTATTTATTTCACTTAATAGCAGCAGTTTGTATTACACGGGGCAACCCAGAGGTCTCAGGCAAGAATATGCAGGGCAGAGCACAAATGAAAGGACTGAATATCTCAAAATAAAAATACAAGGAGACAGAGGTGGATTTAAGTGGATCATAAGGAGGAAAATAGGAATGTTTCTTACTACAGCACATTAAAGCTGCTCCTGGAAGGCAAAAATGTATGGGAAGGGAGGTAAAATCCAGGGAGGTTTGTAGAAGCACATTCAGATGCAAGTGAAGCTCGTTGTCTCTGCAGCCCTGCTTATTAATTGGATACATTAATTATAAACCACATTGGTGTTTGGTGTTTGTTAGAGTCAGTCCCACTCAGGCACAAGGTACCAACACAAGCTTGGTGAGGTGATACAGTCAACAAGGCAATACTGACAGGACAGGTTATGCCAGACACCAGAATATTCAAGGCACTCAGCCTCACTCCTACCACCTGCACTGTGCCCTAACTGCCTCCATCTTTGTTTTTATATTTTTTTATTTTTATTTTTTTAAAACTCTGAGACTTCACCTGAGACTGAACTGGAGCATGATGTAAGCACCTCTGTAAGCACTTGAGGACAGTGGCACATAACCTATAGAACAACAAAAGTAATCAGAGCCCTCAGGGCTGAAAGGAAAAGATCTGGATGAAACAAAATCAGGGTTGTCTGGTCCAAAGGAGGTGCCTGGAAGGGACATGTGACACCAGCCTCAAATACATAACTGCAGAGAGAATAACAGAAATAATCCATTCTTTGTGGCCAGGATGAACATCAAGGAATCATCAAATGGTGTGCATTGAAAGGGACCTTAAAACTCATCTTGTTCCACCCCCTGCCATGGGCAGGGACACCTTCCACTAAACCAGGTTGCTCCAAGCCCCATCCAACCTGGCCTTGAACAGTTCCAGGGATGGGGCAGCCACAGCAGGACCTAACAGGCTCAAGTCATAGCATGGAAGATTTCAGTTAAAACCCACAAAAATCCTTGAAAAAGTAAACTCAAGAGTACTGAGGGAGATTCAGTTACTAAGAATAAGTTTGACAAAGATCTCCTGGACATTTACAGGCTGTTCTTTTGCTTTTGGGCAGAATAACCAAGTGAACATTGTGAGAGACCTCCCTCAGCCCTGTTATCCTAGTTTCAGCTGGGACCAAGTTCATTTTCTTCCCAGCAGCTGATAGAGGACCGTGTTTTGGATTCAGGCTGAGAATAATGCTGATAACACACTGGTGTTTTGGCTGTTGCTGAGCAGTGCTTACCCTAAATCAGGTGTTTTCAGTTTCCTATGCTCTGCCATCGAGGTTTCCAAGAAGCCAGGAGGGAGCATGGCCTGGAGAGCAGACCTGAACTGGCCTGAGGGATATTCCATACTGCAGGACATCATTCCCAATGTATGAAAGCTGGCTGCAAGGGGCCAGTATTGCTTGGATATGGGATGGGCATCAGCCATCAGGTGGTGAGCAATTGTATTGTTCATCACTTGTTTCTTTTGAGCTTTATTTATTTTTTTCATTATAATTATTATATTTTATTTTGCTACAATTATTAAATTGTTCTTATCTCAAGCCATAGGGTTTTTTACTTTCTTTTCTAATTCTCCTCCTCATCCCACTGAGATGGTGCAGGGAAAAGCAGCAGCCTGGAACTTATTTACCAGTTGGAGTCAAGTTGTGACACCTGTGAGGCTGCTGCCATTATTATTAAATTTATTCCATCAACACAGAGCTATTTATCAGGATATGAACTCTACAGAGCTAAGGCTCAGAGCAGGCAGCAAACCTCACACTGCCCTAGATTCAGAGTTTGCTGTTTGCACAAACCAGAAGGCAGAGAAAAACCCTGAACTACAAAAACATAGTACTTGATGTACCTTTTTGGAAGATAAGCCAGTAGATGGAAAAACAATGGAACAGCCATACTAAAACAAATGGGAGGTAATTTGAGAAGCAACTGAGGCAAACAATCCCCAGCACAGAACAAATCCAACTCTGCTCAGCAATCATCCCTCACCACTTCAGCTGCACTGGTTCTATTCAATTCCCTCTCTCACATCCCCTTCCACAAGCACAGTGACACCCACATGGGTTCTTCTGTCCCAAAACACACGAGACACTCAAGACAACAAAAGCATGGAGGCTGTTGGAGCTTCCAACTGAGCCTCCAAGCTGATAACAGAGAATCATGGAATCTCCTCAGTTAGAAGGGACCCAGGAAGGATCATCGAAGGATCATTAAATCCAACTCCTGGGCCTGCACAGGACACCCCAACAATCCCACCCTGTCCCTCAGTGTTGTCCAAACACTCCATGAGCTCTGGCAGCCCTGGGAAGCCTGTTCAGTGCCTGACCACTATCTGAGGGGAAGAACTTTCCCTAATATCCAGACTAAACTTTGCTGGCACAGCTCCAGCTGTTGCCTCTGGTCCTGTCGCTGCTCACACAGAGCAGAAATTGGAGCTGTCCCTCCACTGCCCCTTGGGAAGAAGCTGCAGACCCTTATGAGGTCTGACCTCTGCCTGCTCCAGCTGAAACAGAATAAGTGCCCTGAGTGGCTTCTCAGATCCTTCACCATTCGTGTCCCTCCCAAATAGCTTTAGAACGTTCTAGTATTTTGGCACCCAGAACTGCTCACAGGACTCGAGGTGAGACTACAGGAGAGTAGTGCAGGAACACACTCCACTTCTGCTCCTGGCTTATTTCTATCTCCCTTAAATCCAGCAATAACCTACTGTAGGGAATAAGAAGCCTCGTTACATCCCTGCATAGGTACAAAGAGTTGTTACCAGCTCAGCCATAACAAGAGCCAGAACGTCTCATTTTTGCACTGTAGCATCTGCTGACTGACTGCTGACACACGTCGAAGCTGCAAAACCCACATCAATTTCGAGAGGTAAGTGGTGTGACAGAAAGTATTCCTGGAATCATCGCACCTAGGTTCAATGCTACTTGTACCTGTTGAAAATACACCAAGTTCTTAATCTTTTAAAGCTGGGACTCAATGACCTTAGAGGTCTTTTCCAACCTTAGTAATTTTACCACAAGCCTGGCACTTTCGGGCACGTTAAAGCACACAATACAATCTCAGAAAGATGAGATACGAGGCACAAACGCACTTAAGGCGTCCAATGGCTGGACTGTGGCTGCCAAGGCTACCGGACGCGGCACGCCAGGGCTCGGTGCGGGCAGTGCCGGGCTTACTCACCGACGCACGTGCAGAGGGACCAGCGCGGTCGGGGTTCCCAGCGAGTTTCTCTCGCCAAACGGTTCCCACATCTGTCACGCGCGCACCGCCCCCGAGGCCCTGCTGGGGACGCGGCCTCAGCCCCGCGCGCCCGGCTCAG
>JAWWTY010000032.1:1906449-1992720 GCA_035222235.1 Margarornis squamiger | reverse complement strand
TCTTTTCTTTTCTTTTCTTTTCTTTTCTTTTCTTTTCTTTTCTTTTCTTTTCTTTTCTTTTCTTTTCTTTTCTTTTCAGTCTGATTGCGAGAGTGATGAGGAACTTTTCATCTTCCAGAGGGAATTGCCAAACTTAATTCCTGACCTGTCAGAAGAACTGATGATGTTTTCCCTGGAAGACTCCAACATGCAGGTTGTGACTGTTGTGTGGGGGCTGTACTCCTGTCACCCCTGTCTTCTGGATGTCTCTGGGCAGCTGCTGGTGTTGGACCTATTTGAACTGTGTGATGGAAAAGCTTAGTCCCTAGTACTTTCTCCCACTAGAAACTAGATCTTTCTTTATACAATCTCTCTTTAAAGTTTTCTCTGTTCTGGAGATTTTAGACTTTTTTTGTCCTATCTCCTGGCAGTTTTTGTTGTCCTTTTGCTGTTTGTTTTTCCAGTGCATTAACAGGGCACACTAGCCCTGTGGATTAATGCCTGAATTTTTCAGGGTTTGAAATCGTTTCAGCTACCATTTTGTGTCTAGAAAATGAATTATTTAGGACAGTGCAGAAATGGGGACAAGTATGAAGTTTACTCCTTGAACAGCTTTTCTGGGAGAAAATTATTACTTTGCTCCTGCAGTGGTAAAGATAAACTCATAGAATCCCAGAATGGTTTGGGTGGGAAGGGACTTGGAGCTCATCTCATTCCAACCCCCTGCCATGGGCAGGGACACCTTCCACTAGACCAGGTTGCTCCAAGTCCCATCCAACTTGGCCTTGAACACTGCCAGTATCCCATCCCTAGAAGATTAGCCATCATGGGAAGCTGGAAAAGGAGCTAACTGACCCTACTGTTCCATCATGGGAAGACTAAGAGTGTGCTGCTTTTTCGCAGTTATTTATTTTGGTGTGAGAGATGTCCTTTAATGAGCATGTGTAAGGACAGGTAATTTCAAGGATGTTTAGCACTTCCAGAAATTAAAGTTTCTGGAAAGTAAACAGTCTTGCTGGGTTTTTTACATGATGGGTGTGGTGTGGGTTGTTTCCATATGGTGCCTGAGTTGGAGCTGTCATGTTCCAATCACTTTGTTTTGGTTTATTATCTGCTTCTAAAGCTCAGGGACATATGACTTTCTGCATGTGTGTGCTTTTTCTACCTGTAGCAAACCCAGGAAACAGAAAAACAACCATGGGAGATCTGGAATGGAGACCTGGAAAGTTTTGGCTTTCAGGAAGAAACATACGGTGTCCAAGTCATTGCAAAAGATGTACGAATGATTAAAGATGAGACTTCCAATCTTGCCAGCCAGACTGAAGAAATGCCACACCCAAAGGGAGCTGTTCTTGAAGAGCCTCTTGCTGATTCCACAAATGACTGTGAAGAGAAAGAACTAGGCAAGAGACAGGCAAGGGAAACTGGGAACTCTTGGCTTAATACAGCATTGTTTGTGGAAGAGCTGCACAGTAAAAAAGAGAGGAAAAAGCTGATAGAGACAAAGATATTCTCAAAAATAATTTTGGAGCCATCTCTAGGCCACCCAGACCAGGATGTCAAACCTCCCTCCTGTGGCATCAACGACAGTCTAGAAAGAATTGCAAAGGGAGAAACTTTCTCAGATGAGCATCTTGGAGAACTGACCCATTTGTCATCACAGGTAAGTGGTCCCAAGAACCAGCTTTGGGAGGTGCTGCTTGTGGGGTAGGAGCACAGTGCATTGTGTGCAGAGTCCTGTAAAGCAAGGAACTGAAGTGTCAGCTTCTGCATACATAGAGGGTATGTGTTTTTTGAGCTACCAAAAGCTGTCTCAGAGCTATCATTACAAGTCTATACTGGAGGCAACAACCATGGATCAACAGCATGGTTCATGGAACTGTTCAGGAAACCCAACCACAGCATCTGTTCCTAGAAAAGCAGGAAACTCCTTTGGTTTCAGGCAGGCTTTACATTAAAACGGGGGCTTTCTGGCCTTCCATTGTTCCTTCTGGTCTTTCTGTAGTGCTGGAGGTGAGAAGAGAAGGTGGTTAGGATTGTTTCTGAAGTCCTAAATCTCTTCCACCTAGAGCAGGTCCTTAGTTCTGTGGAATGACCAGCTCTTGTGTTAACTGGGATGTGGTCCAGCATGGAGAGGGGTTTCTCATCAGTACTGTAGTTATAGATCTTCCTGTATTGATTTTTGAGTTCATTAGGACTTAATCAGCACAGAACATGACCTGGTATTTCTGTTCAAAGCCTTCCATAGATAGAGTACAGATATTTCCTTTCCCCTTTCATCTACATTCATAAAATATACTTTTTGATGTTAGAGCTGTTCCAGTACAGGCAAAGAATGCAGCTGCTTGCCTGTGTGTTAAATTGTGCTGCATCATTGAAGGGAATCTTTTTCAAGTGATTCTGGGTTTAATTCCCATCTCACCTCATATAAATCTGTTGCTATATTAGCTCAGGAGGCATGATTTGCCTTTCAGAACCTGTTTGGTTTCAGTGACTTCAAGGAGCTGATGGTTCTGGGTGAGTACTGAGACCAGGCTCAGTACATCCTCACTTTGATTTGGAAGGTGGTTGTTGCTTCCCAGTTCAGCAAGGTACCTCATTTATGTCAAGTTGTTAAAACTAATGTACAGTTTCTTCTTGATTCCTGTCAGTTCATTGGATTTTTTTCCTAAAGTTCCTTTCTGTATTAGAAATGGAATTGTACAAATCTTTACTTCTTTTCTTCTGGACCTTGTCCAGTACCTTCCAACAGTGCTGTTGCTAGTAAGACTTAGGGGTCTAAAGCTTTAATAAAGTGGGTTAGATGGTAGTTTGATCTTTGTTATTATAATGGTTTGTATTTCAACACTATTATTGAAAGAGAAGCTTAGTTCTAACTGTATCATAAAAAAATTAATGTATATGTTTTCTTTCTCTTTGGGCTGTTTGATAAAACAGTACGTGTGCTGACCTGTGATGTGGTTCTCAGTTGTCAGTCCTTTCTCACTGTTCAAGACCAATAAATAATAGCATTGTTGAACCAGTATTAGCTTTGTATTGGTGAAAGACTTCAGCTTGTGACTCTCGTAAGACTTTTATCTTCCATCAGTTGCAGTGTGTAATGTTAGAATAGATCTAGTCAGGGTTCAGGTATGTGTGAAGATTTATTGCTCAGGAAGGAGGGAGAATCTTCTTTAAAATGAGAGGGGGAGATGACAGGTTTTACAAGGTGAAACTTCAAGGTCTGGAATCTGCATCTGCTTTCTAAAACCTGTGAGTGCTTATGAGAAATGCATGTTTGTTGTAGTTGTGACATCATTGTAATGATTGACATCCCCCTTCCTTTTAATAAAAGTCATGAGTACTTCTAAGTTCTGGTGATGATATTTCAGATGGATGTAAATATTTTTAATTAAACCTTCAATTTCAACTAATGTTCAGAGAGGAAAGCAATCAGTGTTTTACATGCATGTGGACTTGTCATGGCAGCCTAATTCTCATACCTGAGTTAGCAGTGTGAGTGTACCCTGAGCCAGGTATGTGGGATTCCTAGCAATGAAATGAATGATCCTATATTCACTGTGGAATAAGCAGCTGTGAGATTGCATCTGTACCCGAGATTGCTGACTGTACCTAGAGGAATGTGAATTTACCCTGGTCAGAATTTGGAGTGGGAGACAAAGGCTCAGAGCCTCATCTCAAAGAACTGAAAAGTCAGAATTTCTTCTGTTGTGAGTGGCAGTGAGAAGATTTCAGCATTATTCAGGATCAGAATACATGTGCTTGGTCTTGGATCAGGCCATTTTTTAATGTTTCACTGTCTCCATGGATTTTTTTGTAGCCTATTTCAAAAGGATTCCTGATCCTCAGTGAAAAAACCTCAGCAGAAGTAGATGAAACAGCTGGAGAGATGCATTGGTCAAAGGGATAATAAATCATTCCTTTCCTTACAGCAGTTCCTTGTGGAGCTGCTTAAAGCAAGCTGTCAGTGAAGTTATGGATGATCTTTTGGGAGTGAACTTTCCATCACATTTCCATTGTCTTCTTTCAGAATATTGAGAAATGGGATCTAGACAAGAATATTGAGGAGCTGGAGCAGCAAAGAGATAACACTCATGCAGAAGTTGCTTTCTCCTCAGCAGATTATGGTAATATTACTAAATTAATACCAACTTTGCTGAAAGCGTATAAAAATAAATAAAACTCAGGTTCCTGTGTTTAAGTCATTCCCTGCAGCATAGTGTTGAATGTTGAAATCATAGTGCGGTTTTTTAATGCCTCTAAAACATGTTTAAGTAGCTTCTCTCAAGTATTCTTCAGGTTTTCTCAGCCTGAAGCCAGTGCTTTGTGGCCTGCCATGGCCTAGAAGTGGATCAGACAAGCTGGATGAATGTTTGAAGGGAGTCAAAGCCAGATGCCAATATTATCTTTACCCTTCCCCTTCTGACAGGCTGTAGGAAAAGGGACAATATAAAAATGAGGAACGGGTGTATCGGGTGATCCCATGGCAGAAGACCATAACGGGATATTCCTTTTGTTGCTCTTCCATAGAGACCTTCAGGAGGAAGTCTGAGAATGAACTCCTGGAAAAGCTGGGAGAACTGTGTGCCAGTCAGTCTCCCCCCTGCAGGTGGCTGTCAGCCAAGTTCTGCTCCTTTCAAGAACAGCAGGACAATAAGTAGGTCCTTTTCTGTCATATAGACCAGGTAATCCTGGCTGTCAGTAGGGGTACTGGGAACTCCTGGTCCTGTAGGTGCTGTTCGCTGCAGCCACTGCAGAGAGCTGATTCCATAGTTGATATATGCTACAGAGATGTTAATGGGAAAAATTAAGACTCAATCATTGATATACATTCGATGATAAACACCTCAGCATTCTCCATCAACCACGACCTTTTTCTAGGCCTTACTTGAGACAAATCGGAAAGGCAGGCAAACGAGGCTAAGCTAACTATCATCCTCACATTTTTTTGTCATCTAGGGTAACAATTTCTTTTTAATGGTACCTCAGTTTAGGTAAAATATACAGCATGATTTTTTATGGGTAACAGTGGAGATATCAGTGCATTGTGGAGGGTTCTGTGTGAAGGAAGTGGATTTTCAGGCTGTTCAGAGGGAACAACATCCAATGGTGACAGCACAGAGGAAACAATAGTGAAAAAGCCTGTGGAGGGGAAGGTGTGCAGTATCCTCATTGCCAGAGGAGGGAGAGCCGTGAAGATGATTTGCACTTCTGTGCTCTGGTGGATAGTATAGAACCGCCAAAAGTGGCAGAGAGCTCCTTGGTACCGTTACTGCCTGCCTTTGTTCTACAGAATGATTTGGTGGTGTCAGATTTTGAGAACTAAATATCCCTTATCATCTTGCCTGTGATCTGTGTTCCTGGGGGAAGCTGAATTTTTGAATTAAGCTTTGAAAGGTGGTGGATAGTAGATGAAAGCAGAGTTGGAATCTGTATGGTAGCCAAGCACAAAGCTCTTTTCTTCACCCAGTTTTGATCCTAATCCACACCCTGCAGGACTTCTTGTTTGGATAAGGCAGAGGACATGCTGAAATGGTGTTTTCTATACATAGGGATGTTGCCTTATCATCCTCACTAAGTTCTCTGAAAAGGAACATGATGAGATTACAGCCTGCAACTGTGTACTTAGATTTAAGAGGTGCTGAAATACAGAACTCAGTGACATTCCCTAAAGAGGAACAAAGGTAAATCCTGGATTTATACTACTTTATTGGTAGTGAGAAATAAGTAACAAAAAGTGGGAAACTGAAACCTTCACTCTGCACTACATGGTTGTGAAATGTAACTTTAAAACTGTTCTCTTCTTCCACACTGTCATCAAAAGAAACCTTGTAGCTAATAAACAGCTAATAGATAATAAGGAGGTTATACATTTTGATCTGGTTACTTGAATATTTTTTTGCTAGAGTAATAGTGTGAAGAACTATCCATAAAACCTGGAGTTCTTCTCTGAAAGTCTCTCCCTATTTCCTCATTTTCTAAATTTGTATTATATATATTTTTCATATATATATTCAATATAATTGATGAAGAGCCAACACCCATTTGGAACAGAGTTAACTCATATGGTCTGATGTCTTTCACAGTTCAAGCGACAGCTCCACTGAAGAAGAGGAGACTGTGACAATTAAGGATGAAGCAGAAAGGAGAATGTAAGATTCTTTACCAGGACCCCAGTTCAAGCGATAGGATGCTCATTTTTTCTGAAACTAGAATAATTGTCCTAATGGTGATTTGAGTGAAAGCTTGTGTACTGAAATATCTCCATTTCTGGTCTTCACAGCAAAAAAGCCCAGTAATGAAAGTGTTTGTCTGGCCCCAGGAGCTCACTTTTCCTGTTGAATGGTAAAGGTACCAAAAGGTAGAAGATAGTTGTTGATCCTTGAGGCAGTGCAGCACTTGCACCTGTACAGCTGCATAGGAACAACTCAACTGGAGTAGCCCTAGATGGCTGGGAAAAGTGACTCTTTGTCCAGACCTCTTTGAGTGACACGAGAACTGTCCTTTAAATGACTCACAACCAATCTTTGAAAATGTTATAGGGAGTTGACTCAGACAAACCTTTATTTTTTAGAAAGAATAAAATAGGCTAGAATAGATAGAGATTAAAAGAGAATGTTGAATACATTGTGTGGGCAGGGATGCTCCCAGTTCTCCTTAATTGGAGGGAAAAGGGAAAAGAGTGTGATGGATGGAATCCTAAACTGTGAATTCCTCAATGGGCACAGATGTCAGCCTTTTCCTGTTGCTAAACTGGCTGCTTGATTCATACCCATAAGTTCTTAGACATTTGTTTAATGTGAAGCAGAGATGTCAAGCCTTAACGATCTTCCTGCATTTATGCTATGGATTAATTTGGAAGCCTTCTGCGTGTAAGTTCACATCACAGAAGTACAGAGGACCAGCAGAACAAATGGATTGTTGTGCCAGCCAATTACACTTTTTTTCTAATAGTTTGAAAAAAGAAATTATTTGAAAAGGAGCAGAGCCTAATCAATGTCATTTAGAGCATCTAATCCAAAATCCAAAAAGCAGGGACAAGGTGATGCTTTAGGAACTCTCCCTGGCACTGACACAAATTCAGCTGTTGCATCAGTGTAAATCTGGAGTGCAGAGCATTCCACTGATTGGATTTTGATGCACTTTAATGTTGCTAAAGAACATACCCAAATGAAATGCCTGGCAAATGGTGCTCAGTTCTGTTTGTAAATAAAGAAATTCTCTTGCTCGGCAGGGCAAGATTCTGATTTCATTCACAAGGGATCAATGTAATTTTCACTCTTCTCTGGATGAAATTATTAAACATATTCTACATATTCTGTTGCACAATATACCTACGATGTTGAGTGCTCATACATCACCAAACTACAGCATTAACCCAAACCAATGGTTACTCATGCTGTGTACTCTTCAGGTACTACTAAAATAAGGTGTTTTATTTGCTCATAATCACCAGATGAGGTACAAATTGATTTTAGCAGGTGACTTGGGAACAGAACTGCAAAATCACCTTATCTGTCCATTATGTCATGACAGGACATTCCACGACAGAATATATCACAATAATGTGCTTGCTGACAGTTTAGCAGTCTTGTTAACCTGGAGGAGACATTGATTAAGCCAAATGCTCAAAAATTCTAACAATTTTCTTGCTTCTTCTTTTTCTTCTGTATGTATTTGAATCCCAACCCCTGTGTCCAAAGGGGGCAAAAATCTGTAGACTCTGATTTCCAGGCTCTTTTAGTAGGTTGTGTGTTTTAGTAGGTTGTTACCTCTTCTGAAATGCAGAAGAAGTAAATAAATTGCCATTAAGATCAATTCTGTGTCCTGTCTCTGTAGTGTTTTGTGTCGCCTGAGTGCTGGTGCTGCTATTACCAACAGTTATCATTCCTGTAGATGCCCAGCCCTTGTTTTGAGCTGTCACTTATATGGGATGTTCCTCAGAGACTAAATTTATTCATATTACGCTTTATCTTGATTAAATCAGGTTTTTATTTCGTTTGCAGGAGGAATTGCTCAGGTAAAAGCCTGTTACTGCGACAACTCCGAGCAGCCCGTAAGGAGGTCTCGGAGCTTCTTCATAAAGCATCTACCCCAGGTGAAAAGCTGGATCCAGAAAGTCTGGAAGACAGAGGTTCCTCTAATATAAGTCAAACCCAATATTGTAAAGTGAGGCACGAGACAAATAAGGTGGTTCCTAGGAAACTGATGAGATGGGAACCAGAGAAGGAAAGCCACCCTTTGGCAAGCTATGGGGACAATGGAGCTGACACAGAAAAAGGAAACAAAATGGAAGCTGAGAAGATTCTGAATTCAGGAGATGTTCCAGAGTTTCGTCTAACTACAACAGAATTGTCAAGGTATCCCACAAGAAAAGTCATCATTGTTTTTGATTGTGGCTTATCTAATTGTCTGAGATTAAAGAACATTACTTACCTGGTCTGTGAGCTGGAGCTGAAGAGTGTCTGGTTTTGTTGCCTGGAAAACAACAGTCCTGGCAGCTCTTGCTGAAGGGTTTAGAGGCAGCCTGAGCAGATCAGTGAAGTGGCCTGGGATTAGTTGTGCTATGGCACTTCTGACATTGTAAATTTAGTCTTTTTCTTCAGTTTTTTTTTCTATAGAAGAGGAGGATAACACAATATTGATTTCCTTTATGAACAACAGCGCTGAGATTTCATAAGCACAGCATCCTAGAAAACAAGTCTGGAAGGGCCAGTCTCCCTGTGTCAGTATAGAGTGAGGTAAAATTTAATCCTGTCCTGGCAGATCTTTTTATACTTGGTCTTGAAATCCTCAGTGGGGAAGATTCCTTGACTCCCAGGTAGTACATTTTGCCGCTTAATTATCTTTACAGTTGTAAAGCTTTTCCTTAAATTATGCTTTCTCCAATTTAAGTTTGCTTTTGTTGTGTTCCCAGAAGGAATGGAAAATGGTTTATTTCTGTTTCTCAGTATAAAACACCTTTTACAAACTGGAAGATGTATCAATATCCCATTGTAACTTTTTCTTCCAAACAAAGGAATTCTGACTCTTTGCCATCAAGGAAAATGTGAGACCTTGGAGGGACAAAGCACACCCAAGAGGAATAACAAAGGAATACCTCGAAAAGCTTTAAAGTAGAAATAAAAGTGGTATCAGTTGAGGAAATAGTGGTTATTTGGGCCTCTGCTTCCTTGGGCTTAGTTTAATGTTGTATATTCTGCAGAAGGTCTAATTTTAAAGTGAAATCAGGTGGTTGCCTTGTGCACGTGGCCAGCTATTTGGGAGAACTCCGTTATACTGAGGTTCCAAAGGTTATATTCTGCCTGCTATTTTCAGAGTGGAATTTAACATTCTGACATTGTTGTATGAGCCATGGAAAGAATTAGGATCTGCCTGCTCTGGAGACTGTTACTGTTAAAGAGTTGCCTGCCCTGCCACTTAGACACCTCAGCTCCTGTGTGCTTAATTAAACGGCAGATGGTTGGTTGCAGGGTTTTTTCTCTATGGAATTCCTGACATTTTAATGTCAGGAAAGCCTACTGCTTCCATCAGGAATATAAACTTCCATTTTGGCTACCTGTTAACCTGCCCCAGAAATGGGAACCCATGGCTAAGCAAGGATCTGAGTTAGTTATTGTCCAAGTAATAGCTCACAATGATTTTAACACAATGATTTCAATTTTCTTTCTTGTTATTCTCATTATTTTTTGGGCACCTGGGGCTGAAAGAATTCAGAAGAAATCAAACTTTATGGGAGATGAAATCTTCCTGCAGGCATCGAAATGTAGAAAGATGGAAGGTTTTGGGGTCAGGGAAACTCGGCACTGTCCTATCTTACAGCAGATAGAAAAGGAAATGGGGTTAGACTGAGAATTTTGATGTGGAGATGGGGAGTGAAACATCACAAACACATCTCTGCTTAAAGGAATTTTGAGCTCCAGATAGATCATTACCACTTATCAGAGGTTTGAGTTCTGCTCCTTTGCTTTGAGGTTGGGTTTTTTCCTCAGAGAGATGATTTCATCCAATGAGAAGTTCTTGTGTCCCCCCAGAACCACCAGAAGCACTTTCTAAATCTTAGCCTTTCCTGTCATGATTCACCTTCAAGTGTGTGGTATAAATACAAGAAAAAAAAAAAAAAGAAACGCAAACAGATGAACAAGTGGCTTTTTCTCCCAAGTTAAAAGCTGTATATTTTTCAGGACAGAAGAAAGTGAAAGAGACCTATCCCAAAAGGAAGAGCAGATGAAAAAGAGACAAAGGAGACTCACATTCCAGGAGCAGCTGGAGGGATTGCAGCCGCAGCAGTCAGTGTCTGGGAAGCAGCCCATGGCAGAGAACACCCCCGTTCTGTTCCACATGGTCAGTGGCTGCCTGTACCTTTCAGAGTGCCTTCCTGGCCATGGGCAAGTGTGAGCCTAGAGCAAAAAGGAATTTTCATTGCATTATTTAAAATCTGTTTGCTATGGAGCATCATTACCTGATGAGATAAGCAGTTCCACAGCTCTTCTTTCACACTAATTGTATTTTTCCAACTTTCCTGTGCAGGGAGTGCTCCCCATGCAGATGCCCACGAGTTTTCACCTGTTAAAGGGTATGGCAGGTGCTCAGCTTGCTGAAATCAGTGTGCTCAATGTCATCTCCTTCACAGAAGCCAGACTCTCCCACATGATTTTTCATAACTTTTTCTTAAAAAGTGAAATATTTTTACTGTCATACTCCTAAAGCAAAGTCTATGCTGAATCCTGTCATGTTGTCTGCCCCCAGCAGCTTTATAGGTCAGTTTTGTGAGTAGGTTTTGAGGATCACGAGTTTAATAATAGGTTTTGCTCCTGATTAAAAGAGTATGAAATCATCCTGATTTTTCCCAAAGCCTAAAATAAGGCTTGGAGGACAGGGCTGGTTTTCCTCCTGAGAAGGTTTGTAAATGTCTTGTTGGAATGAGATAGTCTTTAAGGTCCCTTCCAACCCAAATCATTCCATGATTCTGTGATGTGCAGTCCTACTTCATCCTTGCACTGCATTCACTGAACACAGGGCCAGCTGAGAAGGTAAGAGAAGATGAGAAACTCCAGAATTTGTCCCTAAGTATTTATTTAGGCTAACAGCAATAACAAAGCTCTCCTGTGAGTACAAAAATTGAAAGACCTTAAAGCCCTAAATTGGAGGCTGGACCATTCAGGTTTGTTTTGCAAGTCGATTACTGTGTTTCTGGAGATTGAAAGCTCATTTTATTTAGTGCTGGATTAACCACTGATGAGAAGTAAAGGACTAACAAACTGCCAGCTGACTTTTCCTTTGCTAGCCTGCTTTTACAAGGTCAGGACATGGCCCAGATCTCTGTTTGAGATGTAAAGGTTGTGGATCCTTCAGCCTTATTCGTCTCTGTCTGCTGGCAGGTACCACCCAGTTTCAGTTAGCCCTTATTAAGATGCAGACACTTACTTGCTCATCAGAAATCTACTTGAGCCTTGCTCTCTCATTCCTCACAATGCACCAAGTGATGCAGAATTATTCTGTATCATGGTCCTTTCCCATATTTGCTGTACTGAAGCTGAAAAGATAAGGGCTTAGTAATGTGGTTTCTCTGGAGCACAGCTCAGGGTATGTTTGTGCTATAGCTGAATTGCAGTGTAAATATGCCCCTAATAGATTTGATGCTACTCCTGCCAGCCAGTTATGGCAGTGGGACGTGGACATTGCTACCCAGGGTTTACAGCCTTCTGTTGCCTGTGGAAACTGCTACCAGCATCTAAAAAGAGGGAGAGGGACTTCTACAGGCAGAGAGTGAGGGACAAGGGACAGTGGTTTTAAACTGCCAGAGGGCAGGGTTAGATGAGATATAGGGAAGGAATTCATCCCTGTGAGGGTGGATAGGCCCTGGCACAGGTTGTGGCCCTGGCACAGGTTGTCCAGAGAAGCTGTGGCTGCCCCATCCCTAGAAATGTCCAAGGCCAGGTTGGACAGGGCTTGGAGAAACTGGGTGTAGTGGAAGGTGTCTCTGCCCATGGCAGGGAGCAGGACAAGATTGTTAAGGTCCCTTTCAACCCAAACCACTCCATGATTCTAAACTAACTGCCAGGCTGCTCAGGCAAAACCTGCCTGACCTCCCAAGGCACTGTCAGGAAAAACACATCAGCACAACTTGTAATAACTCTGTTCTGTGGGCAACTTTGCTCTAGTTCTCCTTTAGAAATATTCACTATTAAAATTAAGAATGAAAAATGTATCAACATCGTGTATCAAATACAACAGCCCTCTATAAGATCGCTTGAAATCTGCCTTGATAGCAGCATTAGAACAGGATTTTCTTTTCTTTTTTTTCTGAATATAGAAAAACTTGAATGTTTTGACATTTAAAACTAAGGAAGCTGTAATTTCACAGCTATGTCTCAGTGAAAATATCTAATATCTATATATAAACATGTATATTCAAAGAACAAGCCCCAGTATTTGACGGAGTAGCGCACTTACAAATTTGTTTTTTAAGTCCTTTTTTTGGCAGTGATAGATGTTCAGACCTGGAACACTTGTCATTGTTTCCAGAATTCCTCTGACCATTTATAATGTACATAAATAATTGAATTGAATAATAATCAGTGGGAAGGTTTAGAAACTCTGCAATTACTGTAGCTGAGGTGCTGGGAAAGACTTGCAAAGAAAATTTTAAAAACTGCGTTAGGGTTACATTACAGTTCTTGTCTAAAATGTAAAAGCAGTGAAACTCAGCTTTAATGTTCTCTGTCTTTTTTCTTAACCTAGTTCAGTCAGGCTCTGTCCTCAGCTTCACTCTGAGAGTCAGAGTTGGGGAGAACACTTTCCAAATAGTGCAGGTAACTTGGAAGACTGAGAACTAACTTCCAGGGGCACTTCAGCTTCTGAGGAAGGGGCTGAGATCAAGTGTATTTTCAAGTCATGCAGGTACCAAGTTCCCTGGGAAATCATCGGGTTCTTTTAAGAATTCTGTCTGTCACATCTGTGTCTTTAGGTGTCAATACTTCTGCCATCTGTCCCACCTCTTTGTTTTAAAAATAATGCATGGAAAAACCTATATTTTGTAGTGATTTTGGTTTTTTCTGCTCCTCTTCACCACCCAAACTTTCAGAAAGAAATTTAAGACTGGCATGAGTTGATCTCTTCTGAAATTAGGCACCTTAACCACATTTTAAATTTTGAATCTATGTGAGTTCCCACATTTTGACTTTTGGATCTTATTCAAAACTGATGAGATCTAGAGCCCTTTGAAAGAGAGCAGAGTGGTGATGAAATCCCTGCTGTAAGGTCAGGATGAATTAATAATTTAGAGCAACATGCACAGGGTTTGTTTCAGTATTTGAGCAGTGTTGCTGATGACGGAGGCAGAAGAAAGGCTGCAAAGTATGTAAACCAGTTAAGTGGTGGATGTAAAATGAAATGGGTTTGATGTGTCACTTCATTCATCTTGCTTATTATGATGGAGGAACTTAGTGCTGGTGTTGTTTTCTGTATTACATTCACATTAGGTGGGATCCAGATAATAGTTGTTAGCTTTTGCCAGGCTCATAACTGAGTTTTATGTCAGGGAGCAGCACAAGCAGGTTACTCTAAGAGTGACAGAATCACAGAATAGTTTGGGTTGGAAGGGACCTTAAACTCATCTCGTTCCACTCCCTGCCATGGGCAGGGACACCTTCACTAGACCAGGATGCTCCAAGCCATCTCCAACATGGCCTTGGACACTTCCAGGGATGGGGCAACCACAGCTTCTCTGGGCAACCTATGCCAGGGTCTCATAACCCTCACAGGGAAGAATTCCTTCCCAGTATCCCATTTAACTCTGCCCTGCCTTTAGGGAAGATAAAGCAGGAGCTTCAGGTGAGAGCAAGGCAGGCAGGGCAGGGACCTCAGCAGCAAGGACTGCAGACCCGTAGTCCCCAAATGAGGAGCAGAGCAGCTCCATTTGAGGGTGGCCAGTTGGCAAGTGTGTGGGAATGAGATAGGTCCAAATTCAATGCCAGAAAGCCAAACCAGGGACAGGACACAGGGTCAGCCAGCACAGGGATGCCTCAGGATGTCTGTAGGCATGAAGCAGGTCTGAGATGAAGCCACGAAGTCAAATCAGTCAGTGAATGGTCAGTTCAGGTGAGTGAGGTGCCAGGAAGAGGTAGAGCTGCAGTGTAGCTTGTCAAGGACCAAGGGAAATGTCTCAGCTGAAATGCAGGATCACAGAATATGCGGTGTTGGATGGGACCCACAAGGATCATTGAGTGCAGCTCCTGGCCCTGCACAGGACAGCCCAACAATTCCACCATGTCTCTGAGAATGTTGACCAAATGCTCCTGGAGCTCTGGCAGCCGTGGTCCTGTGACCACTGCCCTGAGGAGCCTGTTCAGTGCCTGACCATCCACTGGGGGAAGAACCTTTTCCTGAGATCCAGCCTAACTCTCCCCTGACACAACTTCAGGCCATTCCCTGGGTGCTGTCCCTGGTCCCCACAGAGCAGAGATCAGTGCCTGCCCCTCCTCTGCCCCTCCCGAGGAAGTTGTCCCTGCAATGAGGTCTCCCCTCAGTCTCCTCTTCTCTAAACTGAACACACCAAGTGCCCTCAGCCGCTCCTCACACGCTTCCCCTTCAGGCCCTTCCTCATCTTTATTGCCTCCTTTGGATGCTCTGATGGCTCAATATCTTCCTTACTTCCTTGGGAGACTGAGAACTAACTTCCGGGGTACTTCAGCTTCTGAGGAAGGGGCTGAGATCCAGTGCATTTTCAAGTCATGCAGGTACCCCAAACTGCCCCAACATTGCAGGTGAGGGTGCCCCAGTGCAGAGCAGAGCGGGACAATCCCCTCACTCACCTGGCTGGCGATGATGGGCCTGATGCCCCCCAGGACATGGTTAGCCCTCATGGCTGCCAAGGCACTGCTGACTCATGACCAACTGGCCACCAACCAGGACCCTCAGGGCCCTTTCTGTGGCACTTTCCACAGCTTCTGAGGAAAAGAGGAAGGGCCCAGCACTTTCATACAGCTCCTTCCATTGCAGCCCCATGTGAAGTTACACACCTGAGCTTGTGTCAGCAATGGCCTGGAACATAGACAGCCAAACCACTGCAGGGGGTGGTGCTCATTGCCCTACCACTTTTCCAGCTATGGAATTTATTTAACAGGGAACAACTAGTATTTAGCTTGTATTAAGCTCTTTTATTATTGAAACAAAGTAGGTGTTTTCAGCAGGGTTTCTCCTTGATTATCTCTTTATTGCTTTATTGTGATATGGCAGAACAAGATAATGTTTGAAAGCTATCAGGAACCACCTTGTAACCAGTCCCTTATAAACACTGTTTTATCTGTCTTGCACAGTGTTTGGGAAATGAATGTGTTGACTCATTCTGAGGCATCTCATTTTTCTTGGCACACACAATCCCTTTGGCCAACCTTGTATTAGTAATTACATTACCGTGATCCTCATCTTCTTGCAGCTCAGCCTTACAGCTGGTTTATGAAACAAAAACATCCAAGCATAAACAAGTCATTCTCCTTTAAGAAATAGATTATGTGGATACTTTCCTTTCCATGTTGTAAACACAGACTCTATAACCTTTCTGTCCAAATCAGTAGGTTCTTTATGTTAACACACTGTTGACTCAGTTTACTGATGTCAGGTAGAATTCTCAACCACAAGATTTTCTACTTGAATTCCCACAAAATTAACACTATACTATGGTCAAAATTTTCCTTCCCCTTTTATGGCCTTGTTCTCTCTTTGATCAGATATCTCTTTATGGGAAAATCCGTGACAAAATCCATATTTACCATCAAGAGTGGTGCTGAAGTTCTGCATGTTCAGTAACTGGGAAAGTAGAGATTGATTTCCAAAACTTGTAGAAGTATTTTTAGTTCAATTAGTGGCCCCATAAGTTATTTTTACGTAGGAAGTGCCTTGATCTGCACAGTTGTCAGTGAAATGCTTTTGATTCTTTACCTGCCTTACTAAAATAGTTGCCTCCATTGCTATTCTGTGGGTGTTTGGTTCTTTTTAAGGCAATAGTGCTGACATCAACATTGGAAATCGCCCTTTTCTTACATCTTTGGGTTGTTCAAGGGCATTGTGGATCCCAGGATCCCAAACCAGCACTTTACCAGCTGGACCACAGCACTTGGGCATCTCAGCAACTCACATGACTGCACTTCTGTGATGTCCTAAGCAATATTTAAAAATACACTCTTTTTATTGCTGAGTGGAAGATGCATAAAGGAAAAGGACTGTAAGAAACTGAAATTAATGTCTCAGTATAAAGAATGTACAAAGGGCTGATCAACCAGTTATGAAGGAATAGGGTTTGTGCCACTTCTGTACAGAAGTGCCAATTTATCCCCCAAAATGTGGTACAATACACAGATTTGGAGAAGGTGAGGAAATCTATTAAATCCCATTACAGTTATAATGGTTTTATGACACAGTAGTTGAATTTTTCTATATCTGTATTACTCCAAAACTGATGCTGGTTGTATAAATCACCTGTGACCAAATATTTTCATTGACACTGAACCAAAGCTACCTTTGCACGTGTGAAAGTAATTAAAACAGCATTTAGTACTTACTTTAATATAGATTAGAAAAAAGTCGTTAATTGTAAAACTCGCCAAATATGTCCTACACTAAATTATCAGACACCAGAGCTGAGATGGGTTGTGCTTGTCTCCAGGTTTTCTCCCTCCTGGGTTGTGGCCGGCAGTGCTGTGCCCAACAGCCAGCAGAGGGCCCCTGAATTCCTCCCTTTTTTACAGCGAGGTATTTAATGAGTTCCTGAAACAAGATTAAAATCTCTTATACTTAATGAACATGCTGCCACGACTCAAGAAAGGCTTTAAAATAAACTAAGGCAATTAGAAATGGAGTTAAACTTAGCATGCAGACTAAGACTCCTGTGTGTACCACCAGTCCAGCACACAGGATTCAGAATAGCGTTGAAGTTCCCAAGAATATGTTTTTCCAGCATGAGTGGCTGTTAGCTGGCACAGAGCCTGTGTTTTTGGCTTCCTCTTCATCTACCCACTTGGTACCAGGGAAGGCAGAAGGGGGAATTTGCTGGCACAGCACTTCATCCTTCGTTGGAGTAGCTGGTTCAGGTGTCCTTGGCTGCACGAGCAGAGCACTGCCTCGGTGTGGCTCAGGATGGCATGGATCTAGCCTAAGGATTTGCCTTAATAGACAAAGCAGAGGATCTAGGCCTTACATGTCTGTGTGATAAACAACTTCCTATGCACAGGCAGAGCTTGCTCTCCATGTTCCCTGAGTCAGGAATGTTACGGAAGTGTGTGCTGGGCACTCTTAGGGCAGGTTGTACTTTACATCCTGGTGTACTTCATATCACTAGTTCTGCTCACACAACCAGAGCAGGTCAAAGTGCCACACAGAAATGCTACTTTGCTAACCTGGTGTCTGCTTTAATAGGTTTTTCAGCCAAATTTCTGTGTAAATGTTCAGAACCAAGAAACTCTCCTGTCCTGAATGCAACAGGACCACCCAAAAGCCATGGAGAACTTTCCACATAAACTTCTGCCTGAAGTCCCAGTCTGGTGGTTCACAGGGGCTCACACTTTTGGTCACTGCACTTTCCAGCTGTAGAAATAATTGAACAGTCAGGTCTTTACAAAGCAGTGAGTGCTTCCAGTGCTGTTTCTGTAATGGGAGTTGGAAAATGCCCCAGGATAATGTGAAATATTTAATCCTTTATATTCCTCGACATATCTTAGAAATTATTAAAATGAGTTTAGACTTATTCTTCAATATACTTATGCATGATCTTGACAGATGGGAACATTGGTTGCTGTTGCTTAAGAGAAAGGTTAATATAAGTAAAAAGAAAATAGTTTCCAGGACTACATGCATGAACTTGCTGCCAGTAGAGGTCCTGAATATTCCTCCTTTCACATTAGCAGGATGTTCAGATTAAACTTGAAGAGAAAACAATAATGTAAAACAACCATGGGCTAAATTCTAATCCTCATTTAGAAGTGGGCAGAAGGACACAAAACTGTTTCTGTGCTTTTTGTCTCATCATCTCTTGCTCTTTGACTCGCCCTGTGTTTGTTGACAGAAGGAGTAGCTTCCCTGAGTTTGCCATGTGTACCAAAAAGGGCCAGTCACATTTATTTATACAGAGAAATACTTTCTGCCATGAATCGCTCTCTTGGAATCAAAAGAGAATTCACAACTCCTGGCCTTACCTCAGGGCTGTGATCATTGATGCTATTTGTAGATGAAAGGAGACTGAATCTGTCCCTCTGTTTTACGAAGAGGATGTACAGACTTGCCTGACACACCACACTGCTGTTAAGGAACTCGTATAATTTAAACTGGATTCCTACTTTTCCTCATGCCTTCTCATTTAGCATTGACTTAGGTTGGGCTCATGTTCCAAATCTTAGCACACTGGGGGATAAGCTTGGTCACAACTTGTAAACACATTATTACCCAAATACTCATTACAGAGCATTATTCTCAGTGGCAGGGAATGGAATTCAGGGCTTTATCTGAGATTATGATGTGGAAGAATCATGCAGTTACTTTTATTTTGCAAACACAGAGTTCAGTCCAGCTCTGTGGCAACCTGGAGTTCCCACAGGCTTCAGGAGATACTGTAAATACTTAGCACTTCTCAGGATCACAAATCCCCAAATTCACAAGTCTGAGGGGTTTTCTGAAGGGCATTTTGTAGCTGGAGGGAAACTCACAGACCCTAGGAGAAACTGGACAGTCCATTTTAACTGGAAGCAGGCTGAAAAAAAAGCCACTTTAGCTCTGCTAAAACTTCCTGATACAGCAGCTGAGCATAATTTCCTCCCCCACACCCCTGATTTTCCTTTATTTCTGTGGGGATTTCCACAGAGTATCATGGGAAATACAAGAAAAGATTAATAGATGAGAAGATTGCAAAAAATGAGGCACTGCCCAAGTTGATAAGTGTATGTTGAGTCATAGAACCAATCACATAATGGTTTGTGTTGGAGAGTACCTTAGAGATCACCTCATTCCAACCCTCTACCATGGGCAGGGAAGCAGAAATCTGGAGTACCAAACCAAAGCCGTTTCACTAGGATTTAAAGCCAGCTTGGAGCATTTGCCAAGTCCCAGCCTAGATTTCAGATGGCTGAGGACCAATTCTGTGCTCTGTCACAGCACAGCATTTCCAAGTGACCATGTAAAATTTCTTTCTCTGCTAGAAATTGTGGCATATTTTGTTTGAGAGGCAGTTTGGAATCATTTGATCACAGCACTATGAAAGATGCAGATAAGATATTGCTGTTTGGGTTCGAGAGGCCATGACAGTGTTTCAGGAGTGTAAAGAAAGAGAAACAGATGTGACTTTTGAAAGTTTATTGATATTCTTGCACTCTTCCTCTTCAGAGTGCTTTACATGTTTTTGATAATTAATCCAGCTAGACAGGGACTAGGATAAGGGAATATTATCCTCACTTTGCAATTCCCCAGAGAGCTGAGCACAAGCTCCTGATTCCCAGTCTTGTGCCCACATGAAATGTGTAAGTAATTAAACTTCCTTTATGCATTTCAGCTGCTTCTCATTAACCAGGAGTATAAACTCATTAGGGAAGGAACTTTTTGTTACATGTGCTCAGAACACTGGCACAATGAGGCTGTGAATCCTTCTGAGTCTCTCTAAGTGTTACTGGAGTGTAAACACCAATCACGGAAAAGGCACTTCTCATTTTTAATGATTGTGTCTCAGAAAGCAAACAAGATCAAATAGCATTAAGTGTAACTTTGATTTAAATTTCAGCACAGTTTTCAGGTCTTTTTTTACCTTAGTTGAGCCTTTGTCAGAAGATCTTTACACTTCTAAAAATAAAGAAATTGTATGTAAAAAAACCTCCACAACTGTTTGTTACCAGTTATTTGAGGGTTTTTTATCTGAATTCAGGCTTGTTGAATTTGGGCCAAAAATACTGCGTGCCTGTGTGATCCTGATCCATAGCTAACCTATTCTGTGGGCCAGATCCTTACCTCTGATGGAGGAGGGCTTATCCACATCTTTGATAGGATAGATGAGTTGTTACCTCCAGGGTAGCAGCTCAGAATTCCCTAGTACAGCAAAAGCAGAAGTGGCACAGAGCAGTGGAATTCACATCTCCCTGTTGCCGTTGGTGTTGAGAAGGATTATGGAGAGGATGAAGAGGGATTTTTGTTGCAGTGTTGTGGTGGCATAAAACTACTTCGGGGTTGCATGTGCTCAGCTGACAGCAACATGAAAGGTGTACAAAGTGGATTCTGCTGTCCTTGGTTCCTGTGCCAGGCAGAACTCAGCTCTTTGCAGTGTCATATCTCACTGCACTCCTGAGTTCAGGAATTTCTGGTGACAAACCAATGTTTCTCTTTGTCACTTGCCCTCTTTATGCTGCAGCAGAGACACTCTCTCGCTTAGCACACTCGTGCTGCCGGAGATGGAAAAGCGCCTTCTTCTGAATTGGGAGAGGTTTTATTCTTCATGCCCAAGGCTAAGAATAATTGTCCAGAACAAAAAGATAACTTTCAGCCAAGAAATTTTCTTTATTTTTTTAACTTCAACTCACATGATCTGTAATGCCCTCAGTTGAAAACTATGGAGACCAGATCAAATAATGGTCCATTGCACAGCTCTTTGAATTCCTGCAATCCTACTTTGGCAGTTATCTGCTTTGGAGGATCAGAACTCCTTTATTTGAGCAATCTGATGTTCAGTTTGTATCAGAAATTTCCATAACATCTTACCACTATGGTGTTTTTCAAATCCATAACCTCAGCATATCTGATCCTCAGAAAGCCAGTGGTGGTGCTACAGAGAGTGAATTTAGTACAAAAATGTATTCACAGAAAGACCATTCAGACCATTACCATCAATTGTACTCTCCTTTTTGTCATTAAAAGTTACCTTCCTAATTAGCGTGTTCTGCTAGCTGCATGCAGAAAATGCAGATACTCTTCTGTTCTTACCCATTGCTTTCACTTTGCAATGATAAAGCAGCTCTTTGAATGGGTTTATTCCATGATTTAATGTGGAGTTTGAAATAATCTCACAGATGGCATTGTCATCATTTCTCCTTCCCTATAGAATGAAAATGAACAAATGCTTGACATTTCCAATATGTCTTCATCTAATGCAAGAATTTTTAGAAGCCATGGAACAGAGATATCTGCTGTGCCTTAGATAGCCAGAATTGTTAGATGTGTCCTAAAAATCCTTCATTAGCCACATCAGTGCAGGAAAAATAGGTGTATAAGCACAGAATCAATGTGGTCATGTCTTGTACCACCAGCTCTGCCCATAACAAAGCATGAACATGCAATGCCAGAGCTGCTGCAGCTGTAGAATGAGCTTGGAATGTTCATTAGAGAAATTAGCTTGAGCTGCTGTAGCACTTAAAAATCAGCTCACATTTACAAACCTCCAGCAGATGCATCATTTGGCAAAAGATTTCTGCAGGCAGTGATTTGCCATTCATCGGGGATTGCCGCTTAAATCTGGGATCCAGGCAAGGGTGCAGATGACATAGAAGGATAAATTTAGACATGGCTGAAAACAATTATTTTGATTAAGTCTCCAGCCAATGAGAGTAAGAGTCTTCCTATTCTTCCCTTTCCCCGTCGCTCGTCCCCCCTCTGGCAAAGGAGCCTTTGTTGTGTATAATTTATCTTCATTTTCCATGTGGTGCATGTTTGGATGTAGGTCTTATTGCTACAGAGACTGCTGAATGTAGTAGGGGGTGTATTTTATGGAATATGATGCCTTGCTTCTGTGTTAGCATTAGCTAGTGTTGGGAAAGGAGCTGGAAAGGAAATATCCAAGTTTTATTTACCTGAAAAGGAGAAACTATACCAGTTATTTATTAAAAAAAAAAAGGCTTCTTCTTAACCTATCCTGCTACAAGGACAAATCCTCAGACTGGGTGAGTTAAGTTCTGTTGGGAAACCTTTGGGAAGTTGTCACCAATATCCCTTGGCTCCTGAGCTGCTCCTTGGTCCTTCCAGCCTCTCACAGTTTTGATAGTGTTTCCCTGTTTTAGGAGCTCTTTGTCCAATCTAATATAGAGGTGTAGGAAAGGCAATGCCTGCTACTATTTTTAAAAAAATCAACAAAAGCATTATTTTACCAATTTGAGATATTTTATTAGGAGCAGAATTATATCAGTCTGGCTGGCAAACTTGTGTCCACTAAGTTTTGGCTTGCTGTGACTGTAAATGTCTGGGTTTTGTTTTGAAAATAATAGTAATATGGATATAAAATACCACTTTAAAAAAATGATTGTACATAGTTTCCTTTGGGATTTTCGCAGACTGGTTTGGGTTGGAAAGGACCTTAAAGTTCATCTTGTTCTACGCTCCTGCCATGGGCAGGGACACCTTCTACCAGCCCAGGTTACTCCAAGCCCTGTCCAACCTGGCCTTGGACACTTCCAGGGATGGGGCAGCCACAGCCTCTCTGGGCAACCTGTGCCAGGGCCTCCCCACCCTCACAGGGGAGAATTCCTTCCTAATATTTAATCTCACCCTGTCCTTCTTCAGCCTAAGGCTATTGTGCCTCTGCGTGTGTAAGTTCAGTGCCACTGTGCCTGAAGGCTGGAATACGTGGTTCTGCTTTAGTTATCTTGCAATTCCTCTTTCCTTGTTTCATTTCTGTGTGGATTTGGAAGAGGTTCCTCCTTGCCTGCTCAGTGTAGTTACTGCTCCTACTTGTACTGTTATAACAGAGTGGAAAAGAAAAAAGTCTGGAGCTGAGAGTGGCTGGGAAACTAAGCTGAAGGGCTGTAACTCGTAGCACCGTAAACTATAATTGCCAAATAAAATAGCAAGTGCATGGAAATAGGGAATTTTATCTTATTTACTTTCTGGTAATTGTTGGCGCTTGACTACAGTTAGCTGCCTGTCTCTGACAGCACAATTCCAGTCAGAGTAACCACAAATAGCCCAGCATTTGAGTAATTTTAGTCTTTTTATTACCTAATACTGTCACAGATAAAAGCCAGTGTAGCATGTGGGCAAATGAAACTCTCTTCAGATAGACTGAATATGTAGACTGGGGTAAATTGAGCAGTGTTATGGGAAGATATCCCAGAAAGCATTGATTGTATCTTACTTCAGCAATTTGTGCCCCGAATTAAACAGAATTACCTCCTTTTTTTTGTTCTTTAGACTATTTCTGCAATTAGTTAAGTTCTACACCTAGATTCTTGTTGGAGTGAGAAGGCTGACAGAGAGAAGGACCAACCTTGCTCAAAACCTCACTCGGAAAGCACCTTAATAAGTAAACTTCTTACTTGATCTTGGTCAGAAAACCTCTTGAGCCCTCCTCTGCTGCTGGGCCAAGCAAATTTGGAATAGTTGGACATTTCCTGCTGGAAAATTAGTAGTAGATACTATTTTTATCATCAACTCTTGAATTACCTCCTCTTATTGATCCCCTGCACCCTTGAGAGAGGAAGAAAGAATCAATTCTCCAATAAAGAGTATAGAAAGTCATATTTTCCTGATAATCTCCAGGTTCCTCTTCCTTGGAGGAAGTAGGGTGAAAGCCCTGAGCAATTCTGTTGGCTCCCCAGGACTACAGTGACATTAGTAATGTTGATCTGCAGTATCAGACACTTGTGTGTGACTGTTTTTCCTTTATTACTAATTGCAGTTTTTATTTAGTACTTTATTTGCTGGGCCTGTGGCAGATGTTTTGGCACTGAAACACTGGGTGACACAGTAGATCTGCTTGGGAATTTTTATTAGTTTTTTGGGGTTTAAACCATTTTAAGCAGTTGTCTGTTTTAAGGACCAACTCATAAGTCAAGCTACATTAACTTTTCAAGTGGATTAGTCATTAAACACCTTTGTGGATGTTTTAATTCAGAATTAAAGTGGCTTTAATTGGATTTAGCTTACTTTGCTTTCAAAGTAAATTCAGGTAAATCAATTTAAGGTTAATTCAGTGTTAAGAGGTGGGCAAACATCCTCGTTATGGGCTACATGGAGCAACTGAAAACATGAGAGCAGGCTGGATGGGGCTTGGAGCAATCTGGTTTAGGAAAAGTTGTTCCTGCCTGTGGCAGGGGATGGAATGAAATGAGCTTTATGGTCCCTTCCAACCCAAACCATTCCATGATCTTATGATCATAGCTGCTGAGGAGCAGTACTCTTAAGTGGACTGAAGAATCTTTGTGGTTTTAGGGAGTAAATTCCTAATTTACCAAAGAAATGTTGGGTACAAGAAATTGAACATAGGTAGGAAGAACAAGCTGTAGCTACTGCATTTTTGGAAGGACGAGAAACCGTAAGTCTACAATTCAAGCTTGAAGTTGTTGCTTGAACAGATCTCTTAAATGAGTGAGAATTTGCATCCTAAATAATCAAGTAGCAATGCTAAAGTAAAAAAAGGAAGTGAGTTCACTTAAGTGGGATGTCATCTATGAAATGACAAATAGTAGGTGAAGTAGAAAATAACGAGTTTTCACACTATGAGGCTTGTTTGAAGGCTTTCCAGTGATTTAAAAAAGCAAAATGAAAAAAAAAAAAAAAACAAAAAAAACCCAACCAACCAAACAAACAAACAAAAAAAAACACAACCCAAAACACTGACTCTTTAAGAATACAGAATAAATTCAATCATGCCTTTTCAACTATGACCATGGAACCTTCTCTTCACCAAGCAGGTTGTCCAAGATAAAGCAAAGTGCTCAAGGAGATGTCACTGATAGAATGACCTGGATTTTATGGCTCTTTGATAAATGCTGTCTGAGTATTAATTGCCCCTCCTGTGATGGCAATGAATTTAATTATTTCTTGGTGATGAAACAGGTCCAGTAATCGAAATGTCTTCCATTTTGATGCCTGTTTTTTTTTTTTTTACAGGAAGCCTCTTATTTGCCAGCTATTGACACATTGCCTGGTCAACAGAGTGTGAAGAATGAGATGCTGCTGATGACCATTTGGCTGAGGAGTTGTGGCCAAGTGGCTACCGATCAGTGTGATGGGCAGTTGCCTGACAAGGTGCTCGGAGCATCCAACATCTACCAGGCCCTTGTGACGTGGCTTCTCTCTCTGGTGAGTACATGCAGTGATAGGGCACAAAAGGTTCTGAGTGATTAAGGCTGTGTTTTGATCTCCAGTAAATATATTATCACTCTTGAAATCTCCTCTCTTTCCAACAGCTACAAAACAGTGGCTGAACAAAGGGGAAATTATTTTCTAATTCATCTGAGAGTCATAAATGAAAGTCCTGCTGAAGTCAGTGGGAGCTGGATTGTGTCTGTGGTTCATGAAGAAGTTAAAAATCATTGGGCTAGACTCAAAGTTGTCAAAAGTGGCGGCTGGAAGTGTTAGGCTTTGTCCTTGGCAAAAGAAGCTAATGGATACAGGTGCCTCTTTCTAACCACTTGTTCTAGATAAGAATAAATCCTTTTTGATAGTCAAGAGGACTGTAAACAAGTGAGGGGCTGCTTCATCTTAATTGTCCTCTTGTTCTGGTGGTTTTCTCCTCTGAAAAACCACCCCTTTCTCACTCCTTCCTCATCTCTCCTTCTCCATTCCACCCATATTAACCTTTATTCCCTAGGGAAAACAGGCCTCATTCTTTTCCCTGGTAAAGACTCTGGGATACCAATACTGATCCATGCAGTCAAGGTAGATTTCAGCCTGAGCAGCCAGCCTGCGCCAGGCTGTTAAATAACTTAAACTCCACTTAAACAGAATTAATTGTTAATTGTGTTCATGCTTCCATTAAAACATTACTAACATTCTTTAATGTTAGTTCAGTGCTAATGGAAATTGCCACTGGAACAGCCCCAGAGCCTGGATCTTCCACTCAGAGACTGCTTAGCTCGTACCCAGCTGCAATGTGAGCTTTCTTGCCCCATGATATTCCTGTTAAAAACCCCAGAGCTCTGACTTGTAGCAGCTCTCTCAAGAGGCTCATAGGACATCTCAGCTTTCAGGGCTCAGTGTCACTCTGCTGAATGTAGGGTCACATGCTGAGATGGACTTTGTGCCCAAGGGAAACTGGGGTAAAATCGACCAATTTATTGCATACAGGTTCTCGAACAGCTGTTGCATAGCAATGGAAAATTATGCATTTCTTTCATTGAAAGAATTGAAAATGTTGAGGCATTTTTAGACCAAATTCTCATCTATGTAATTCCACTGATTCCCTGGCTTGTATAAGTCAGCATATCTTTACTGGTTTCATTGGAGATGTGCTGGTTGCTGCCAGTTGAGGGCATTCTCCAGATGAAACCATTCCCCAGTGGCAGAGCTGCTGCAGAATTTCCCATGTGAAACCAGTATTCAAAGCACTCAAGGACTTGGTACTGGTATTCTGAGTGATCCAGCTGACCTATGCAACAGCTTGAAAATGCAGTAAGGCACTGTGTTGAAAACAAAAAGCCTTTATCTCACTGTAAGTAGTTTGGGCTTATATATGCAGTAAATAACAGAGCTGATGATCCATCTACAGACTGTGGTGGTGGTAGAAACCATGAGAAAAACGCTTATCCACCAGAACCCTGTGAAGGAATTCCATTCTTGCAGCTCAAACTTGCCTGTCTCTTCATTCAGAGTTTGTTCTTGTTCAGGCATCTCTGCCTCACAGGGCTGCTCTTCCTTTCTCCTGGCTTTTCTGATTCCCTGTGTCTGGTTTTCCCATGGCTTTCTGCCCTCTTTCACCTGTTTTGCAGGTGCTCCAGTGCCCCCCCACTCTGTTTCAGGTGTTTTTTCTGTCTTTTTTCTAACCTATAGTAAAGTTTTTCATGTATTCTGCATGTTAAAGTGTATCATGTTTCATCTGGCTTCAAGCAGCCTTAAGGGCCAAGGAGTGGCTGCATACTGGAACCCTCTCTCGGTGGTATTCACAATAATAAATTGTGTGCAGGGCTCATCTTGGGTTGGCAGAAGGCACTTTTTATCCTTTTTGGTTTAAATCAGATATGTATAGTAGAAAATAAGATGTTTGCTTCCCACACGTGTACACGAAAAAATCCATCAAAAAGAAATCACCTCAGTCAAACTGAAAGGGGATTCACTGGATGGGATTGATAGTGTTTGGGCCATTAGTGATCACCAGTAGGAAAGAGAAAGGCTTATTAGGGAAGCCTGTATTAGCCACTTAGAATGACATCATCACTTTACATTGATTTTTGAACTGGGATTGATCTCCTTAACATTGATAAAGGCACACATGGTGCTCTGTGACAGGAAAATTCCGTGCAGCATTGACAGGGACTCTTCTCACTCCTTGCTGGCCTAGGGAAATAATGTGAATTCCTGCTGTCACACAGTGAAACTGGTGAAGGTTGGAGCTTGTAAGTCCTCACTGAGAAAATAAATACTATGACTTATCAAAACCTACATGTTATCCCTATTTAATTTGGTCTTTATTGATTTTTTTACTGGTTAAACCATCTACTAATCAAGCTTGAGTGCTCTCTGGATTGTTGTGTGTTGGGGCACTCTACTCGAAAGAGAAGAGGAAGATAAAAGGGTTTTTTTCAGACCATCTAAAAGTGAAATTCTGTTCCAATGGATTTACAGGTGCCTCCTCTGAAAAGGAACAATGGCCCCAAAGCTCTGTTTGAGGTGGTGGGGCTGCAGCAGGCCTGGAGGGAGGAAGGCTTGGCCCTTTGTGCTGCTCTGATCCCAGCAGATGAGTCCCCAGCCCAGAGCTGCCCTGAGACCCACAAGACACAAGTGAGTAGCAGCATTTACACCTGCTAGTTGTGCACAACAGCCATGGGCAGATACCAGTGTTCCTGACTAAGGACCAGTCCTGAATATGCCAATTTGAGCTCAAATTTCAGTAAGGCAGGATAGAACAGCGTAAGTGCTGCTCTAAATTAGAGTGGGGGAGCAGGCCAATACTGTGGGAACTGAAAGATTGCTTACAGCTAATTGCCAGCCCAAGCTGTCCTCAGTTCTGCTGAATTTAGTTTGCATGCAGACAAGAAACCAGCTCTCTATGGCATAATTTTTTCTATATTGCTCATTAGCTGTAACCTCACACTGCAGAAATTTAACTGGATTCAGAGGAGGTGCATCTTTGGCATGTATAAGGATTTTTCCCCTGTGGAGGTTTGGGTTGGCTCTCTGCCAAACCAAACTGCCAGCTACATAGATTCCCTCCCCCCCGCCAAGAGAGAAGGAAAAAAACCCCAAAGACAATTGTAGTAAAGGTATATATATATATATTCACATATATTACAATTATATGCAATCAAACACTATGAATCTACAGAACAAATCCCAAAACAACTCCAAAAGGGAAAAGGGGGGAAAAGGGAACGGGAAATGGGACAAAAATGGGTAAAACCAAACAAAATAGATCCACACACTCATAAAACTCAGGGAAAAGCTCAATAAGTAACTAATACAATAAATTCTTACCAAAACTCCCCTTAAGAGAAGCAGTTCCTTCCCCTCTGAGTAGCTGGGACAACAGCTTCTCAGATAGGCCTCAGCTCATATAGATAAGAGCTAAGCCAACACAGAGACCTGATGTCCTCCAAGCACACAAAAGGAAGAGAGCGAGAGGGAACCTTCCTTCTGTCTTTATATACACCTGATTACGTGAAGGAATGGTGTGGAATACTTCCTTAGTTATGACCTTGTTACCAGGGAAGGCCTAGACCGGAACCAAGAAAACTAAACCACCACATCCCCTTGTACCTTAACCATGTGAAGAGTGTGGCATAGGAGAGGGAATGTTGTCTTGCTGTTTGGCTCCTAGGAGTCAGAGCCTGGAAGCACGACCTGAGCCCTCAAGTCTGATAGACAACATAGCCTGTGCTGTAAGGTCTTGCACACAAGCACTTGCAGGTGGCACATGGAATATAGGGCATGATATGAATCTGTGTTCTGAAGACATCATAACTATGAAATAGCAGCTGTGGGCTCTGGTTTGTTGATTATGTATTGTCATGGAGCTGATACGATACAGGCTAGAATTCTGAGCGTCTTGTTCCTATTCGTTTTTTGGAGACAACTTTTTAGGTGTTATTGCTACTCTTGCCTGATATAAATACCTATCCTACCTATGCAGTGTAGTTAACTCTTGCTGGAAAGTGTACCCAGGTATATCTGGGGAGCAATAATCTGTGTGTACCCCAGATCTCCTGAGAGTCACTTGCTTGAATAACTATCCCTTGACTGAGCAACCCTTGAGGTGCTGCCCTGTGCTTTGCTGAGGCTGGTGAGGTCCTCTCATGTGGCTCAAAGCAATACTTGGGGCTTTAGTGAGCTGGTAGTGGATTTTCTACTCTATTTTTGCCTGTTTCACCCCAGTAGTGATAACAGGTATACCCCCAGGTATCTGAATTATACCTGTTGGACTCATCATGGAATAGAAGGCATAAAGAAGTTTTAAAAACTCATTTAACTTCCCATACTCAGCTATAGCAAGAGTTCTTCCCTTTCAGCTGCCTGGCTGTGAGCAGCAAAGGTTGAATTTCCCATGATGTATCATAAAGCCTGGAGTTTGACAGCTGTGGCTCCAGTACTCCTGCAAATAAGTGATTGATGCTGGCACCAAATGCCATGAATAAAAAAACCCCCCCGAAACTGCAAAAAAAACCCTGAAACAATAAGCATTAGTGTTTGGACAGAAGAACCCATGGGCAGAGGCTGATGAGAGCAAACAGTCTGCTGGACTGGACAAAAGTTTAATGCTGATTTCTGTCTGAGGCAACTGAATTCAAGATGTTTCATCTATGGAGCAAAGCAAATGGAGGAACAAAGACTGACCTGCCTCCTGCCCACTGGCCTGGTTGCTCCCTGCTGAGGGGTTGGGCAAAGCAGCAAAATTGCTGAGCCCTGAGTATGTTCAAAATATGAGCAGTGTGTTACACAGTTGAATGAACTTTTGAAGCTGTGGGCTCTGAGTGTTTGGTTGAAGCTGGGAAGGGTTAAATCATAAGCTGGTGGAACAAGCTATACAGTTTCTCCAGTCCATGCCATAGAATCATGGTATAGTTTCAGCTGGAAGTGGTCAAGGCTATTGAGTCCAAACCCTTGCTGTGGGCAGGGACACCTTCCACTAGACCAGGTTGCTCCAAGCACTGTCCAACTTGGCCTTGGACACTTCCATGGATGGGGCAGCCAATGCTTCTCTGGGCAACCTGTGCCAGGGCCTCCCCATCCTCACCATAAAAAACTCACAGAATCACAGAATATGCTGCGTTGAAAGGAACCCACAAGGATCGTCCAGTTCAGCTCTCAACCCTGCACAGGACCATCCCAAGAGTCACACCATGTGCCCCAGACTATCATCCAAACACTCCTTGAGCTCTGACAGCCTTGATGCTGTGACTTGTTGTTGTGACTTGCTTGGTCCTGTCACTGGTCATCTCAGCTGTGATGCAGAGCAGTGACCTAGAGGCATTGGGACAGTTCCTTCAAGCAGGACCATGTGAGTAACTCAGTTCCCTCTCATTAGAGGCTTTATCTTTATGGTACCACTGACTTTCGTTTATTTTGCTTTCCTGAGGTTTTTGTAAAGTTGCTGCTTTCCACAACAGAGATCTAAGCTGGTAGGAATAACACAAGTCCAAATGTCAGCCACAGCACAGAAAAGAAAAATGACAGCAACTTTTCCTGTCTCCCTGTTCCTCCCCTTGGGCAGTTTCACCTACAGCTGGAGAGAAATGGGTTGGATTTTATTCCTCACACTTAAGTCCTAAGTCTCTCACTGTACTGTTAATGTGCAGGATTTTAATGGTTGAATTGAATAACAAAATTCTGTTGGGGTACTTACTGGTTCTTTCAGTTGTTTCCTATGGGCACAAAGATAATCACTTATGAGAGCTTACCTTCAAAATATGGCTGGCTTTCCCGGTGCTATTGTTGCATCTGTTTGCTACAGGAATGTAGGAAAGCCTTAGTTACTCTTTTTGGATTATGCAAAAGAGACATACTTAGTATGTGTACAGGTATAATATTGTCAAAAATTTGTATTTTAATGTTCTTAACATGTAAAACACAGAGTCCATTTTCAACCCCAAAAAGGGGCTCTGAGCCACCGACTCCTTATTTACTGTCATCTGTGTATCTTTTATTATTTGTCATATTTTATTTCTTCATCCCAAGGTCTATTAGTTATAAATGTCAATATAATAGTGGTTCTTCCAGGGAAAAGCTCCTGTTCTTAGCAGATCAAGAAGCCTTTTGGTTTATTCAGCTAGGATGGCATCTATTCCTGTACTCAGTAGTTCTGTTTCCTCTCATTTTTGTAATTTTTTGGGGGTTTAGATTGGGGTATTTTTATTCTGTCCTTCCCCAAACAGCTGATAGAAATGAGACAGATTTGAACATCCCTGCATGGTTTGGTTTCTTGTTATCAAAACAAATGCTTAAACACAGACTTCTTGTAATCCCTTCATGCTGATAGACAAGCTGCAGTTCCAGGCATGTCTGATGGGAATTAGATTTGTACAGCCTATGCTTTCTAGGAGTCTTCCAGGCATTCCCAATTAGGCACACTAGCACTGTGCAGAGCTCCATGACTCCTGTCTGTGCACTTCATCACTTCATTCTCTGGTGGCTCAGAACAGCTCATAGTCATTAGATTTGGGGCTTTTCTGCAGACCTTTCCTCCTTGAGCTGTGCTTTCTATGTGCAGTAATCATAGAGTCATAAAATATTCTGAGCTGGAAAGGACTCACAAGGACCATGGGTCCAGCTCCTGGCACTGCACAGGACCATCCCCAGGAGTCACACCCTGTCCCTCAGAGCGCTGTCCAAACACTCCTTGAGCTCTGGTAGCCTTGGAGCTATGACCGCTGCCCTGGGAAGCCTGCTCAGTGCCCGACCACCCTCTGGGGGAAGAACCTTTTCCTGATATCCAACCTGAACCGCCCCTGACACAGCTCCAGCCGTTCCCTCTGGTCCTGTCACTGCTCACACAGAGCAGAGACTGGAGCTGTCTTTCCACTGCCCCTTGTGAGGAAGCTGCTGCAGACCCTTATGAGGTCTGACCTCAGTCTCCTCCAGCTGAACAGACCAAGTGCCCTCAGCCACTCCTCAGACCATTCCCCATCCTTGTATCCCTCCTTTGGACACTCTTGCATAGCTTTAGGTACTTCTGATACTGTGGCCCCCAGAACTAAAGATGAGGCTGCCCCAGCACAGAGAAGGATGGGGCCATCACTTCCTTTGAATACTTGGTGGAAAGAAGATGCTTTGCATAATTGTGAAGTCTGTTAATTTCTAATTAGGTCTCATTGAGGTAATCATTTTTGTTCTCTGAAAGTTCTGCTAATTAAGAACCAGCCTGAAGAACAATGAGGCTTAGAGGGAAGGTTAAATGATGGAAAACTAATTTAGCAGTGCAGTGTTCAATGTTAATGTATTAATATTAGTCCCAATCTTAAAAAAAAAATCATAGAATCATTTGGGTTGGAAGGGGCCTTAAAGCTCATCTCATTTCACCCCCTGCCATGGGCAGGGACACCTTCCACTAGACCAGGTTGCTCCAAGCCCCGTCCAACCTGGCCTGGAACACTTCCAGGGATGGGTTGTTAATATATTCTTTTATATCTCTATGAAACCCTTTGAAAAATAATGTTTCATTGTATTGGGCTGCTTTGTGGTCCTGTTTATGGCATTTTCTCCCTCTCTAAGTGTGGTGTCATCTGCCTTGGCGTAGATGGACATGATGAGCATGGGGTGCAGGTTGTGATGGTTTGGGACGCTGTGGGGTGTTACATTAGAGATTTGGTTTGGTGAATCTTAGGTGCAGCTGTGTGGAACTGGAATTTGGGATGGCTGCAGACAGAGAAGGAGCTGTTCCAGGTGCAGGGTACAGATAGAAAGCTCCTAAGGCCACCATCAATGATTTTTAACCATTGACTCATTGCAGAACACAGATCTACAAGGATCATCCATGTTTTACCTGAAGATTTCTGCATTTCTTGCCTCTACATGGCTTCCAGATGTTATCTGGTGGAAGGCAGAACTGGTCAGTTGCTTCCAAAACCAGCTGTGTCCGCTTCTTCATGAAATTCCCAATGTCCTGCTCAGTAACATTGCTGCTGTTAATCCTGATCCTCAGGTACTGTACAGAAAGGCTTGGAATTCTGATAACTGTTTTCTCAGATCTAGTAAATCTTGTTCTTTCAGTGTTAACTGATATCCTTGTTTACTTTAGCAAAGGATTTAAGCAGAGTTTGAAAACAAATGCTTTTAATATCAGAATATTCTATAATTCTGTGATTTTAGTATTTGTAGATTTTCAGGGAAGTGTGTGAGTTACAAGGATGTAGCACCTCTCAAAATCAAATGCTTCCAATCTCTTACCTGCCTGGAGATGTCTGCAAGAACACTCTCTGCTGTCTATAAGTAGAATAATAATTACTTTTCCTCTTCTTTTAGCTTGACAAGTGCTCCATAACAAATATTCAAGTGTATGAAATGTTACAAGAATTTATTATACTTATGGAGGAATTTTATTCCTTGAGGGCATCCAACCTTGCTTTTAGCCCTTTACAAACTTTGCTACCCTTAGTGTAAATATTTAGAGTGGGTTTTGAAGGGAAATTTAATATGGCCTGATTTCTGTACCATTTGAGGGAATGTTCTACATGTTTCTTTCCCATGACTTCACCACAATAGTGGTCTTTTCCCAATATTTCTAAATAGACAAAACCCTTGAGACACAGTTCCAGGGAATGGCAAAACCTGCAATTCTGGTTCACAGTGAAGTTTTCGTTTTGAAAATAATTTAGCAGGAGAACTTTTCTGCAGTTTCAACCACATTTGAGGGTTACTGTGACTCTGTAAGAATCAATGCCATGAAAGCTTAGGGGCTTAGCAGTGCACTTAGCAATTTGCCTAAAGGTTTATCCCACTTTCTGTGGACCAAAAGGAAGGCTTAGTGTTGTTGATTTGCAGTCACTGTGGCTTTCAAGCAGAAGCAAGTGCCATAAAGCAGCCTGACGTGCTCGTAAAAGATAAATCTGCTGTAGCTTTTAAGGCATAATATAAGGTATCATTTAAAACAGTCAGGGCTTTTATGCAAATCCCTTATTAGTGGAATTCTAAATCATTAGGAGTTGAACAGCAAGATAGCAAGCACTTTCTGGGGGTGGATCTTTGCCTTGATGCCATAGAAAACCCGAAGTCAATTTAAAAATCACATTCCCTTCCCAAGTTCAAGTGATCTGTGCCACCCAGGTTCCCAGGCCTGAGTTAGGCTGAGACCACAGTGTGCTGTGGCTTTTTCACAGAATCATGGAATCACAGGATGGGTTGAGTTGGAGGGGACCTTAAAGCCCATCTTATTCCACCCCATGCCATGGGCAGGGGCACATTCCACTAGACCAGATTGCTCCAAGCCCCATCCAACCTGGCCTTAGACACTCCCAGGGATGAGGCAGCCACATTTTTTATAGCTGTTTAAGCAGAAAAGCTGATTTCCAAAGTAGGGCTCAATGAGCCACACTCTCATCAGGCAGCAACTAACCCTGATATGTGCCCTGAAGCTTTACAAAGTGGTACCAACAGAGAATGTTCCCAAGTGTCATTAAAATACAATCAAAAAGTACTGCATAGAAAATTCAATAGCATATTCTTTTAACTTCATTGGTTTGAAGATTTGGTGCAAAGTCAGTGATCATGCTTTGCTTTTTATGTATTTATATTTGTTTTGAGACAGTATACACAAAATAAGCAGACCAAAGAACCTGCTCCTACATGGACAAGTATGCAGTGAGTACCTCCTTTTGCTCCAGGTAGATTACAGACAGAAATCCTGACAGGCTGATGGAACAATGTAGTCAGTAAACCCCAAGTTAGGTTACGAGTGACAACATCCCAGTGAAAGTTATTAATGCAAGGTCCTTTGTCAGCAAAAAGAGTATTTCTTCATATTAACATAAAATGAAAGTACTTTCTGCTGTTAAGTCTTAGGATGCATCACCCTTAGAGAAACAGACAATATATGTAGTGTTGATGCTGCTTTTCCTCTGCCTCTTTATTCCATACTGGAATTCTCTTCCTCTCCCTGAGTTGTTTCAGGCACTGGGATGTTTGCTCACCATCTTTTGGTCTCCTTTCACAGCATCTCCTTGAACTCCCAACCTGTGGAGGTACCTGCCAGGACAGAGCAGTCAGGGCATGGCAGTTCTCCATGCGTCAGCGAGGTTTTAGGGATGAAGGTTCTCCTTCTTCCTCAAGTGATGAGATTTTTTACTTTTAGTTCCAGAAAATCAATTTTGTTGCACTTCCACATGATCAGTTCCCTGTGTGCTGCTCCTTTAGTAGATTCCTTGCTCTGACGTGAGGGTTGTGTGTTCTCTTTTAAGACAAAAGTAATGATTAAGGGCAGGTCTACACAAAGTTCCCACCTCATTTTTTGCTTAAGTGGAGCTCAATTTTTTTAAATTTTACTTTTTTCTGGCTAAGCATAGCTAAGAATTCCAGAACTGAGTCCAGGGAGCTAAATTTGCCCGGATATTGTCACCCAATCCTGCCAAAACCATCAGCCTGCACAGACTGACCTGACAGAAAGGTTGATGTTTGGGAGGGGGCTGGAAGAAAATATAGGATTTCTTTCATGTGATATTTCAGGCTTTTGGGCTTCCCCTGCTAGAGTTGATGTTAACTGTGTTACCAGAGGAGCCTCACCCACGCGCAGACTTTGAAAGTTGCAAATTTTATTTCAAATACTGAAACACCAATGTAGCAGAAGAGCCGTACATTGCTGATGAAATCAAAATCCCTGTGGATGCTGTGGAAGAGTGGGGCCTGAATGCAGAACTTGTTGCACTTAAAGGACCTGATTTAGAGATGTGGTTGCCTGAGCTCTGTGTTCAGCCTCAGAAGAGGGAGTGGGAGGCAATTCCAGAAGATCTTTCAGGTCTGTGAATCTGTGTTTCAGCATGATCTCAACGAGAACACTCAGGGCTTTAGAGTTTGAATGCTATGACATTATTTCATTGACAGGCACCATGGCCTTGGTGCCTTCAGCATCTTCCACTGTCTTTTACTATCACTTCATTTAAGTTCAGTGCTAAGGGAGTCATGCTCAGGGAACTGTTATTATATCAACTTTTCACCCAACTTTCTTCAGCCTGTGGCTGTGGGGACATTGCCTTTCACACATCCCAAACAGTAATAATTGGGATACGCTGTGGTCCAGTGTCTGTGGTGGGGGTAATTGTGCTGGTTTGTTTTGGGGTTATTGCCCTATGTGTTCTCGGTTTCTCCTTTCGTGCTGCGCGGAGCAGCTCTGAGCAGCACCTAAGCTGGGCCAAGCCGTGTTTTGTTTTCCAGCCTGAGCTACACAGAGTGCAACACAATTTGCCCAGCTCTGAGACCTGACCCACATGTTGCTGTCAGCCTTGTTTTACTGAATGGATCAGGGCTGTGCTCCCCTCCTCCAAACCTCAAAAGACTTGATTGTTGTGCAGCTGAGCTGGGCATTAGGGAGGGATAAAACATCCAGAACAGCTCTTCCAACATCTACTGTCCCAACCCAGACCAGTAGGATGAGGCCTGCAGCATGACAGGAGTCCAGCATCTTGGCTGTTTGAAATCCAGGCTAAAGGTGGAAAGCAGGAGATTCAAAAGGACAGGTTTATCCTGCCCTTTGCTTTCCAGATCTTGCTCATGTCTTGTCTTTATCTAAGTTGGTGCAAATGGCCTGATCTTGCATGTCTGGCACCCTGAGTTTGCTGTGCAGCCTCATAAAGTTGTATCAACAGCTTTGGAGAGAGCATCATCTGACTGATGATTCCACATGGATATGACTTGTCTGTGGGTGAAACATTTGTCCTGGAATCTCACCTCTCTGCATTTATAGAAAATAACCCATAGCTGCAGCACAGAATAGCTGCATGGCTGTATCTTCAGGAGGCAGAAGGGAGGAGCTGACATCCTGGCCCCAGCTGAGTCCTGCTGGAGTCTGTCATTGATTTTCCTGGAGACACGAGTTCAGGCAGTCATTGGTATTTTTAAGTAAAAAACCCCTAACCTTTAGAAGCAGGAAGGACTACAGTGATGTCTACCAGAGCTGGCACAAAGATGAAGGCATAGCTTGGGGAGGAATAAACCATTACAGTTTTTCATTCTTCCTAAAATTTGATAGCTCATATTTAAATTGTGCCCATTGCTCGTTATTCCAGAAAAGAGCAGTTTTATAGAGCTCTCGAGCTAATACGCTTTGCCATTAGTGCTGTGCATGATGGGCACAAAGGCTGGAGCTACTGTATCACTTTCTCTTTTGCATTTAAAGATATCCCTTTCCCTGTCCAGGAGGGGAACAAGGGGAGGTGAGATCCATTTCAAACTGCTTGAAATACAGACATGCCTTCCTCTTTTTATCCCAGCCTTTTTGGTGCCTGGAATCTTCCTATGGTGTCTCCACATTTCTGTAGGATTTTTTCTTTGCTATAGCATTTCTTTCACTTATTAATCAAATTTAAAGTGATTAAAAATTATCCATAATAATGAAATATATTCTCTTTAGTAAGTTCACTTAAATGAGAACTTACAAGGCAAGAAGTGTTTCTTGCAAGTTGCAAGCTGAAGAAAGCTTCCAGAAAGAGGAAAACACATGGGAACTTCCCATACATTATTCAGATGAATGACTGGTTCAGAATATGGAGAAGAATTTTGTCAAGGAGATCCTGTGCTAAATTCTGTAAATACTAAATTCTGTAGCCATCTGAAGAGACTGTGCACAGTGGAGAGGAAAAATGTGCAGGAAACACTGTGTTAATCTGGATTCCACAAGGCATATTATGTTAATGTGTTGGGATTCATGGCAGTAGGGAGAGGAGGGAGTTTGAGAGTGATGCTGCCTAAATTAGGGGCATGGTTTGGTGAATCACATCAGATATGAGCTGTGCTGGATTGAGAGAAGCTTCCCTTATTGCCCCTGATGTGCTCAGTGGGGCTGGAAGGGAGAAGGTACAGAATTTACAGTGGCTCTGGAGATGCAGCTCCCAAACTGTGAGAGGTTTGGTGGTGTCTCACAGCTATAATGGCTGAGAACATCTTTGCCTTGGGAAGGGCCTTGCATGTGAGGAGATGAGGTTGTGGTGTACATGGGGATTCTTCCTGCAGGTTTTGTTTTCCTTCTGTGACTGGGAAACAGTGTGGAAGACTCGTTGCAACTTAAAAGACTCTCTTAGATCATCTGACAGCAAAAGCTATTTCTTTGTTGTCAGAGATGGGAATGGAAACACTGGAAGCATGAAGAAGAGATCATGGATTTGGTCGTATTTCTGGATGACAGCTAAATATTTGTGGTTTTGCTGCATGCAGCTCCAGCCTTCTCTGAAATGCACTTATTCTTACTTCTGCTCAGGATTTTACAACACATTTTTGTTCTGCTGTGAAATTCCCTCCCATAACTGTCTGGCTTTGTCTGGGTAATATTGTCTGAAACAAAGCAGTGGCTGATGGTTTCTTCTAAATGCTTTTGGAAAACCGGTGCATGTTCAATCCTAGTTATGGTACAAACTGATCTTTTCCAGTGTTTTAAGGTAGCAGATTTGGAATTTGTCACCCAAACCAAATAAGAACAAGGATAACTGACAAAAAGGAATAATACAAATGAGATGTTATGAACATGTCCTCCCTTCCTGCTCTTCCTGATTGTGACAGTTTGGATGGAGAGGACTTCAGTGCTGTCAGAAGCCCTGCAGGCACAGCCATGGCAATGGTCATGGTTCTGTGAATCCGGGGTTTGAAACCTGTCACAGCATAAGTCAAAGTATCCCTGGTGCTGTGCAGCTGCCGTTGGCTTATGTAGGGAACCTTCCTCCCTGGAATACTGCCTTTCCCATGAGATGTGACGTTGTTACAGTGCTCAGAGTCTGCAGAGCCTCACAGGAGAGGTATTTTCAGGTAGGTATCCCCCCCTCTTCTTGGGGGACAATCTCCTCTTGTCCCATCAGGAGGCTGGTCAGCACTCAGATGTGATGGATCCCTTGGCCTGGAAGAGGCTTCCTGAACTGGGTTGGCACAGAAGCTTTACAGCTGCTGTGATGTTGGAGGCATGAAAGAAATGAACCCTGAGGTGAAACCAATACAATTCTCACACCTACACTCTCATGGAACATTAAAAGTAGCACTAAAGTATCGTAAATATTGTCGAAATTGCCAGTTATTTCAGTGATCATAAGGTCCTGCAACTGCCTGTGAAGGGTTGCTCTGTGTTATCTGTCAAATAGGGCTCATCTCAGTATTATAATGAATTACTTGATGCAATTCTCTCCTACATGCACAGGGAAAGTGACTTTCTCCCTGGTTTTCCTGCTCATGGATAGGAAGGCTGTGCCGGGAGTTCTACACTGGTACATTTTAGCCAGGTTGGACAAAGCAGAGCTCTCATACCATAGCCATCTCTCTGCTTCTAGCTCATGAGAAGAATTTTTTAGGAAAAATAACACTTTTCAAGCTTCACTTTCTCCTGCTTTGTGAACTCACCTTTGGGTTGGTTGTTAGAAAGCAGAATCGGATGGATCTCAGAAACAATTTCCCATAGGTGTGCCCAGATCCCTGCTCCACAAGGAATGAGTCTGGCCCGGGATCACCTTGATCCACAGCTTACACTGTGGTCCTTTCTGAAGGGCAGATTTTACCTTGGATTTCCTAGTGTGTCCTAACTGGGGCTGGATGATGATCCTGAAGGTTTCTGTGGAAATAGAGGCTGGTGTTGGTTTGACCACATTTGCCTCTTCCTTCTTCTTGAGAGAGAAGAGAGACATGAGGTTTGTTCAAGGAACAGCTTGAATAAATAGAAGTCTGGAGTCTTGGTGCATTCCCCTTTTGTGGATTGGGAATGCTGTGTCAGTGTTGCATGTGGCAGCTGGCATCTCACATTGAAAACAGAAGTGATCTTCTGTCTCCTTAAATCCACTTTTCTTCTGATGATCTTTTCCACAGAAGTCAAATATAATATCACCAGTGGAGGCTGGAAAGCAACGAATTGCAGGGCAGAATGGACAAATCCACTGAGAGATGCCAAAAATCGGTGTTTTGTGTAGTTGATTGGATTGAAACAGCATGAACTGTGAAATCCCTAGTTCTGCTTTTAGGCAAATATCTCATGAAGCACAGGAAATAGAGGAAGGAGATAACACAAAAGGTCACTGAAATGGAAAGGCAGTTGTCAGAGGAATTTTATTATTCAAATTAATTTGATTTTCTCATTGTTATTTTTTAAATATTTGTAGAATACTGTGAAGTGCCTGTCATTGGCTAAGCAGCACACATGGAATCTCTCAGGTGATTACACAATGAAGCAGCATTGTAATTGTGGAAGACTTCTGGGCCGAAGACAGCTTTGGCCTTGAAGTCTTCCACATATATGTACCTCAGAATGCCCAATGGATGCTTCTCCATGCACTCTTAGCCCATATTCTCTCCATAGTAAAAGTCCTGGTAAAACTATGATGAAAATTAATTTCTTTTTCTGCTTTTTAAAATGGCCAGTCCACATGAGAGGAGGACAAATTAACAACTGCTGTAAATCAAGTAGAGTCTTTAAAAGTGAAGGCACACATGAGCCTGTGTCTCAAAAGTCACAGGGGTTTTTTCATTCTTGAAATGAATCCTGCCCACTGTGAACTTTGCCTAAATGCGTCTGTGTTTCTGGAATGTTCAATACCAATTCCTCCCAAACCAGAACTTGTCAAACATGACTTTAAAAAGTTGCCTTTTTCCCTGGACTGTGGCCTTGCTTACGGAGCATCCAGTCACAGCACATTCTCATGAGTGACACATCCTTACACTTGCACTTGTAGAAGTTCCTTGCTTGGCTGCCCAGAAAATGCATGAGAAACAAAATAAGGTGCTGAGTCTGGGCAATGCTGCCCTTCTGTCAAGCTGTGACCTAAATGGCAGCTTTTTGCCTATCCCTGCTTCTGTGACACAGTAAGACTTACAGATATGTGTCACTTGTGGTGACACGAGCACAGGAGAAATGTCCTCTTCTGGTTTCAGGCATGTAAAAGTTCATGAAATTTCTTCCCTACCCTTCCATTTGATTAGTTAATTAGAGGATTGCTTTCACAAAGCCCTTTTCTGCTGAGTGCTCAAGCACAGTCATGGAGAATCAAGGGCTCTGCTGCTCAGCCTATGGATACAAATTGTGGTGATGTCTGTGGGTGCTCTGTGTGCTGGAGAGTCTCTGGGTTGGACACTGGGAATGCTCAGGCTCTCAGGAAGCAGTTGCCAATTCATATTCTTGGGATATGAATTGTTGGAGCAAGTGGAATGGTTGTAAGAAAGCAAATGATATGTTAACAACACTGGACGAATGAATTTAATCCATCAATGTGCATCTTTGGGTAGTCTCTAGCCATAGAATACTCTATTTTCCCCAGCCCTTTATTTTGAGAGACCAAAAGTGAGAGATGTGCTTTGTGTGTTTCAGGCAGTGGAGAAGGTGTTTGTGGTGCCAAATGGATTTTACTGGCAGACAGTTGAAAGTGGTGACAAGTACTTCCCTGACAGCAGTGCTTTGGAGGCTTGCAGAGATACAGACACTGAGGTAAAGAACAGCAAACACACCACTCCTTCCTCACTTGTGGGACATTGAGAGACAATGAAGTGATCTGAAATATTTCAGTCTTGAGTACAAATACTGATCTTGAAGTATTTTTCACTCAGGTGAGTTTCATGTCATCAGTACTGATGTGCTGATTGCTCTGAACCACAAAAGATTAAACTTTGAAATGTGTGTGTTGAAGAAATTGCTACCAACCAGGTGCAAATCAGTAACAGTAGACAAATGTTGATAACCTGAAAGCACTTGATACAGGTAAGCCAGGATACAGCACAGCTTTGATTAAACTTGGGCTCGGAAAAATTCAAAGAAATTTCTGAAAGTTCCGGTACTACCTGACCTACAGTGACTGTGTGTGTTGTATGAACAAGTAGGAAGTAATTCTATTTATTTTCCTCCAGAAGAAGAGAAGGTTAAGGTGATTTAAATTAGCTCATGTTTCCCTCTATTTAGGAGTGTACATCAAAATGTATTGGACCTAATCCTTTGTAAAATAACTTGTTAATGAAAAGAGCAGAGCAGGTCCAACAGCAGTAACCAGAGCCAGCCAAGGGTCATGAAACCACAGAATGGTTTGGCTTGGAAGGGACCTTGAAGGTGCTTCTTTCCTGTTAATGGTGGGGTGTCACAAGCTCATCCCATTCTACCTTCCTGCCGTGGGCAGGGACACCTTCTGCTAGACCAGGTGACTCCAAGCCCCATCCAACCTAGCCTTGGACACTCCCAGGGATGGGGCAGCCACAGCTTCTCTGGGCAACCTGTGCCAGGGCTTCCCCATCCTCACAGGGAAGAATTCCTCCCCAGTATTCCACCTAACCCTGCCCTCTGGCAGAGTGAAGCCATTCCCCCATGCCCTGCCCCTCCAGGTCCTTGTCCCAAGACCCTCTCCAGCTCACTTGGAGTCCCTTTAGGCACTGGAAGAGGCTCTAAGGTCTCTCCAGAGCCTTCTCTTCTCCAGGCTGAACTCCCACAGCTCTCCCAGCCTGTCTCTAGAACAAAGGGGCTGCAGCCCTTGGAGCATCTCTGTGACCTCCTCTAGACTCACTCCAACAGGTCAACATCTTTCTTGTGTTGGTGGCCCCAGAGCTGGACACAGTATCCAGGTGGGAATCCACAGTGACAAAGCCAAGCCAGGAAGTCCATGGTTTGGACAGTGGCCAGAATTGCTGACATCCAAGACTGGGCCAGGCCCACCTGAACAAAGCTCTGACAGAGCAAAGTGAGTGCTGTGAGTACTGGATTAATATCTGGAGATCTTGAGCTAGACAAACACAAAGAAATAGCTTTTATTCCTAATTCGCCCACTTTTGTATGATTTGAGTAAATTTATATATTCATTTATCATGCTGGTATAAGCCTCATAATGTCTTTATGGGGGAGTAGCATTTCATTTCAAGCATCCAGTAGTGATGAATTAATTGGGCGTTTGCTGCAGCCGTAAACCTTGAGCTGGGAAAATCCTCATGCTGCTCTGCGTTCAGGAGAACTATGCCCAAATTTGGGGCCAGTACAATCAGCTTGTCTGATCTACAGCTAAACAATTTCTTATCCACAGCACCTCACAACTCCCCGTTGTAAATCACTTGCTTTTTAAAACAATTTGTTTCTCTTGTGGGAAAGAACAATAATTTGCTTCCCTTTCGGTTATAGACATTCAGAACGTGTTGATGTATGTCTTCCTAAGTGCCAGGATGGGAATTGGATTAATCTGGTAGAGATGACTCCAAAATGTAAATTTGGGACAGTATCAGTGATGTGTTTGCCTTTTGATCTTTTTTTTAATGTTGATTTTTTCACTTCTATAGGTATTAAGAAACAACCAGTTGGTCTCTTATTATTTAATCATCTAGAAAGATGAGCAAATGGTAGTACACAGAGTTAAATAGCAGAGGTGATGTGCTTTGGTTTCTGCCCCAGAGACCTTGGAGTTTTTTACTCATAGGTTTACGTGACAAAAGGTACAATTATACCAACAGAAATAGATTAAATTTTAATTCTCACTGATAGTTGTGATGCAATCCAAAGCTAAGAGCCTTCTGTGTGAGCTGCACATAAACATAAACCAAAGCCAGGCCTCTTTGTAGCTCCTGCAGTGTAGATCCACCCTGGGAACCAAAGGTGAGCAGACGGGGTGAAGCTGTGAGGTTGTTGAGGGCTTGGAAGCAATTGCCTCATTTTTCCAACATGCTCCTTCTGTTCAGGTTGCCATGGTGTTGCTGTTTGAAAGGCTCTTCCGAAGTCCCCTGGCTGCCCATCACCTGCTGCAGCTGGTGCTCAGCTCTGGCCTGGATGTGTGTGGCCTCCGCCTGCTCTATCCCCAGCAGGACGTGCTGCTCTTGAGCTCAGGTGAGCTCTGCTTTTTCTTCAGATCATGTGATGATGCTGAAGTGAAGGCAAAGATCTGTAAATCCAAGGTTGAAGGGTGGCATGGTACTGTGGGCATGGGCAAGTGTCAGAGTTGCTTTATCAGTTTCTATATCTTTCCCAAAAGAAATTGTACAATATCTTGGGCTATTTCTTTCCTTCTGTCCCCAGGGTTGAATATCCATGAGTCGAATTTTCAACCTTTGTGTAAGTGTAGATACCTTTTCAGGAAGCAAGGAGGTGGTTAGAGCTTGCTTCACTTAGGAATGCTTTCCTACCTAAGAAGAAGCACCTTTCTCAAAGCTAGTTTGATGGTTTTTTTCCCTCTTGCATTCCAGAGGAAGCTTTCAGGCTCCCTCTCTGGTATGAGGAGAGATAAACCCTCACAGAAGTTATGGGGTTTCATGTAGGGAAGGACCTGAGGGGATACCAGCAAAGATAAAAACCTTGAAGAGAACAGGAGGTGTGCCTTTCTCAGGCCAGGTGTTTAAGCACTGTTAGGAATTTTCTTTTATAAATCTAGCATTCTACACTTTGGAATAAATTCTCCTGAAACCCTTCCACTGCCTGGCATTTTGGAGGTACCTGCATGTTATCTTACTTCGTACCTTGATACATTTTTGTGTCTCAGACTTTAGTTGTTCCTTTGCAGTGACCTTTCTCAAATTGCAGTTCCCTAGGCTCCAGGGTTAGACTCATGTGAGTTAAATATAATAATTTCATTCCCCACTATGTTTCTGAAGGTTTTAGCTGCAGAAAATCCAGCCTTCCTCTTCCACAATTTCACCATCTCATTGCCTATGGGACTTCACAAGGATGGGCAAAGTACTGATCTAGCTGTCCTGCAATTGCATTGGCTGATAAAACATCACTAAAATGTCATATTTTTAAATAGAATCCCATAACAGAATCCCATCTGAGATGGGAGACCAGTGAGGTAAGGTAAATAAAAATTACCTAGGTCTCTGAACTCAAATCACAAAGTCTTTAATGTTAGACACCAATGTGTCAAATATCAGCATGTACCACTTAAGTGTTTATTTTTTCCCTTTGGAGAAACAGAGATGGTGAAACCTGTCTTAAAGCATTGTGGAATATTATTAGTTGCTAATGCAACATAGTTCCAGAGCAACAGGTGTTGCATTAGCTGCAAAGTTTAGGGATTGCCTCTGCAGTACAGTCTGGCTTGTGCTTTCTTTTAAATTCTCCTGGAAGGTTTGTGTGTGACACCACCTTCTACAGACAATCCATTTCCCTTGGGAAAGGTATAGGCAGGCTGAGAGCAGGGAAATGAGTTTTCTTTTCCTCTAGCAGAAGGTGAGTGACGACCAGCTTAATCAGAGAAAATTCCCGAGTCTCCCTGCTCCCTTTTTGCATTTGAAAGCAAGAGGAGCAGACTGCCTTAGGAATGGAATTGCAGTTGTCTCGATGCTGTGCACATAATAAATTCCTAGTGATAGCTGGAGAAATGAAGGGGGACTCCAGAAATGAATAAGGAAACCATAAAATCACCAGTCAGGCAGCAGATCTGCTTCAATGCTCTGTACCAGGCACCATTATTTAAGAACATTTCATATGAAGAGACAATTCATTTGAGCTGAGAACTGCTGGGAGAGTTTGTAAATTAGATTTTTACCCATTTGAAAACTTGAAAATTATTATTTTAAATATTTACAGCCAGTTGCTCCATTATCTACCTGCTCTGGAGGCTTGTGTTCTGGTATCTGATTCTTATGCAAGAAATTATGTATTTGAACGTGCTTTTAAACGTAAGGAAAGAAAATGACATGCCTTGCTGCTTTTTCTGACATCTCCAGTAAGAACTGCAGAGGAGTTAAACTTGATTTTTATGGGGTTTCTTCCTGGACCCCAACTATGCTTTTTTTGTTTGCCAGAGACATAGGAAAGAGTTGGTACAGCTGATCTTACAGCACTGTACAAAATCTGTATTTGACGTAGAAGGAAATAATGTAGAAAAGAAGTGCACAAATTTCCAGTTTGTGATCCTCTTCAAAAATGTCCTTTTCCACAAGCCCCTGTTCTTGTCCTGCCTCTACTTCAATCCCCCAGTCTTGTTTGTGGTCATGAACAACAAACTGCACAGGAACTGAAAGTGCTGACTTAGTCATAGTTTGGGTTGGAAAGGACCTTAAAGACCATCTAGTTCTAACCCCCTGCCATGAACAGGGACACTTCCAGTGTGTCACCTGCTCTGTAATAACTAACCCTGTGCACACACCTTTCCACAGTAAATATGAGGCAGCCAGCTCCTGTGTCTTTAATAGAGCACCTTGAGTAATCTCAAGTTTAGTATTGGGTAAAAGTGTGCAGGTGATGCCTGCATATCACACACAGGACAGGTAACCAGGTGATTCCCCTTTTGAGGTCTGGCTATGACAGAGCGCTTGAGTGGGATGAATGACCTTGGGGTGGGTTGTTCTATGTTTTACTCACGCATATGTTTGTTTCCACAGAAAAACTGCCTTCTTCCTATACTTCAGAGCCTGGCAAGGTGCCACCAGTGCTGGCACTTTGTGTGAGAGGGCCTAAAGCACATGGCACCTTGCAGGATATCATGGGGCCATCTGACCCACGACTGGCCAGAGTGACAGACCATGGTTCTATCAATGCCATCTATGGCGGGAGCCAAGAGGAGCCTCTCATATACCTGCCTCGCCTGGACAGCCATGTGCACAGGGAGCTGTGCCTCTGGTTTGGAGGAAGGGCTGCTGGGATCCTGCACCTGCCTTCCAGGTGATGCTCTGGATGGTTTGGAAGTGTTGTTCCCACAAGCAGTGTGTTCTTTACATGTCAGCCTTCTGGGAAAGGTACCGGGAAACAGGAATGCAGGGTGAGAGCTATCCATCTACTTATGTGTTTTCAAACCAGTTATGCAGTCTGCAAAAGTCCTTCTCTCTTGTGCAGCAGAGCATAGAATCAAACAATGTTTTGAGTTGGAAGGGACCTGTCAGGATCATCAAGTCCAGCTCCTGGCCCTGCCCAGGACACTCCAATAATCCCACCCAGTCCCTGAGAGCCTTGTCCAAACACTCCTGGAGCTCTGGCAGCCTTGGGGCCATGCCCACTGCCCTGGGGTGCCTGTTCAGTGCCCTTTCCCTAATATCCAGGCTAACCCCTCCCCTGACACAGCTCCAGCTATTCCCTCAGGTCCTAGATGTGTCAGGTGTGGGATACTGGCTGTTGCTTCCCATCCTCTGTTCCCTGGTAATGAGGCCTATAATTCATACATTTCCAGCAAGATTTGGAGACCTGGTGCTGAAGGAGGAGTGTCCCTTTCCTAGGAAACCTGCTCTGACTTTGCCCTTTGTCCCTCCATATCAACTGATAAGGGGCTTCAGAGGGAAAAGGTTCTTTGGAGGATGATTACAGATGTGTGTGAAAATCAAGGATGGCTTATAAACCTTTAGCTGTCAGCATGAGAAATGCAGTTTAGGAAGTGATGGCATAGCTATAGGGTTCAAAAAAGTGCTGGGCACAAGTGAGGTTCAGGAGTCTGGAATATCACATTTGCATGGATCTGAAAGTAGCTGCAGAGGGAACTGGGCTTTTAATCATCCATTACTTCATCCTTCAGCCCTGACCATCCCTGTGCTTCTGTGCAGTGCTACAGGGAGAGGCCTGCAGCTCCCAAAGGTTCACTTAGGCTCTCCTGGACAGAAATGGATTTACTGAGTGGTTTTTAATCTGAAAGTTTCTAACACTGACGAAATACCTGATGATGGCTTTACCCAACAGCACAGTGTAAGCAGAGGGGGGGGTGTGAGGGAAAGGGGAGGACAGGGAGAAAAGCTTGAGCAGCTCTGTGAAGTGACACTGAGCAGCCCTTACACACCATCTGCACCTGGACTCTCTTTCACTTCTTCCCAACACTCTTTTCCCCAAATCTTCCTGCAGCTTTTCCTTGATGGAGATGGGTACTTTCTACAGCGCAAAACAATCTCTTCCCTTCCTGAAAATCTTGCAGATTCCTGGACAGAGGCTCAGACCTGAGGGCCCAGGGACCACATTTAATCTTTTGTGTGAACAAAGGGCTCTGCTGTGCTCGGAGGACTCTTTCCTGCTTATTAGGGCAGAAGAGATGGGAAAATATCTGGGACATAAGCCCTATGAGGAGCAGCTATGGGAGCTCAGCCTGGAGAAAAAGAGGCTCAGGGGGGACCTTCTCGCTCTCTGCAGCTCCCTGACAGGAGTGGGGAGCCGAAGGGGGTCGGGCTCTGGTCCCAGGATGAGAGGAAGTTGTGCCAGGGGAGGTTTAGGTTGGGTATTGGGAAAATTTCTTCTCTGAAAGAGTGGTAAAGCCCTGGCACAGGCTGCCCAGGGCAGTGGTGGAGTCACCAGCCCTGGAAGTGTTCAAAAAGACAGTAGATGTGACACTTCATCATATGGTTTAGTGGGCACAGTGGTGTTCAAAGTTTGGACTTGATGATGTTGGAGGTCTTTTCCAACCCTAATGATTCCATGATTCTATAACATCAATCTGCATCTCTCCTCTCCTTGGTGTCACTTCTGTGTCACAGGCCTATGTAAGCACATGGGATGCACCCTCTGCACTAGGGTTTTTGGCTTATGGGCATCTCCTTTTGGTATCACTGAACAAATGATGCTGCGGTGAAACTGTGCTGCTGAAACCTCAGACAATGCCCTGCACCTCCAGGTTCTGGACAGGCTTTTAGGATCCTGGGTGCTCCTGGGGACAGTGTGGCACAGTGGTAGGAGGCTATGGGGAAGGTCAGCTGCAGTCCTGGCAGTACTTTTGGCAGAGCAGCAAAGTTCAGCAATATGGAACTAACCTGATGCTGGGGAGGAATTGTATGTCAGAGTTCATCTCTGCTTGGCCATCTACAGCCACTCTCATAATTTTTATTTTAACGTGGGGAAAAAAGTCAGTCTGGTAATTTTTAGATTTATTTATTTCTATTTATTTATTATTTTACATATGTACATATGTATAATTATTTCATACTATTATATAAATTTAGTATTATAAATTAGTATTATAAGTTTGTATATAATTATATTTATAAAGTTATAGTTTACATTTAAAGATTATATTATAAATTTATTATAAATATATAAATATACATAATTATAAAATTGTTTTATAATAATTATATTACTTATATATTATACTTTATTTATTTATTTTTATTTTATTAGTTTGGGTTTTTTTCATCTTACAAAGATTATTAATTCTGCTGCTCTGGTATAACTTAGTCTGGAACGGCACTACATTCTAAATAATACACTTGTCTTTCTCCTAATGCTGGTAATTTGGTCCACTGGGAGACACAAATAAAAACTGCAGCTCAGATGGCCCTTTGCAGATTATACTTTCAGATGCAGTGAGCAGGATATATTCCAGGGAGCAGGATGTGTTCCAGCCAGCTCAGTGGTGGAAGGGCTGAGGCAAGTTTGTCTGAGCAGCCTGTGCTCACAGCTCCAAACTGTTCCCAGACAGTCCCTGAATTCCACACCACACCTTCTGTTCACCCTGCCCTGATCTGGGCCTTTTGGATATGCAGGAATGTTGCAGAGGTTTCACTGGCACATCTCTGCCAGACTTGATTGTGCTTGTTGCCTAACGTGAACCTTCCAAACTGGTTAAACTCAGGCTAAAGAACCCAAAGTGAATAGCAACATTGATGTGTCTGTGGGTGGGAAAAGCTCTGGTAGTGCAGCCTGACATACTTCTTGATTTCCAGATTTCTTTGCCAAGCTAGCTACTTTGCATTAGCTATTTCTAATTGAACACAGAGATGTTCAGTCAGAGAGACCTCAATGCAGCTCATGTCATGGACAAGGGATTGAAATGGCATTTCCAGTAAAGCAGTTTTACCAGAGAAGCTTCTGTGGCCCTGGATTTGCTGCAGAAAGTAGATTTGAGTCAGAACCTGGTGTAACAGCTTTTAATATTTATTGGTTTTCTGTAGCTCTCAGCGTCCTTCACCCACTGGGGCAGAAGCAGATGAAGAAAAGATTGATCTCCCAAGCATGATGCTGCCTCGATGTCCAGCCATGCTTGTCTCAACTACCAAAGGTCAGTGTGAGGGGATGAATCTGGAGGGTTTATGGTTTCTCTTCACTGACAAAAACACTTTACTCCAGCCCATCTGTCTCAGGAAATTCTCCTTCCCTAGATTGCTTAGTGCTGTGAACCTGGCCAGTTCTAAAGCCAGGAATGAATTTCTAGTGGAACTTTTTGCCTAAGAAGAAGTGGTTAGGGTTAGGGTTACCACATCATTCTCCGCATGGAGGTGGCTGCTGGAGTCATCTGGGCTGCTTAGATGTCACTCAAGGGCTAAAAAAGAGACAAAAAAACAGTGCATGGGAAATCTCTGCACAGAGGGGCCTGTTCATCAGAGAAAGAGTGAAGAGCTAGTAGAATCCTTAAATTTTCATCTGAGAAAGAGTGAAGAGCTAGTAGAATCCTTAAATTGCTTGTTTATCTGATCAGAGATCATCTGCCTCTCCTGGTGAAGAGCTGAATATAATCATTGGGGAATGAAATAGTTAAGGCGTATTCAGGGCAGGGTTAACCACAGTCAGAAAGGAGAGCACTGCATTAAGCTGGTTCCGTTCAAATCCCCATTTTCCCTTTGTAGGAGTTTTCTTCAGCTTCTGAATTCCTAGCTAACTAGCAGCAGGCTGTGTCCAAGGGACATCTGCCAAGCCCTTACCTGGCTAAGAAGGATTCCTTTGGTGTTTGGGGTACCTGCTGTAAAGGCCAATGTGCTGACAGACTTCTGTAGTGGGGCCTGGCACAGAGATCTGGGGCAAAAGGGATTTTTGGACAATGTTTAGAGCATTGGTGGCTGCTTTCCGTTCCCACGGTTGATAGCTTCACAGGAATGGAACCTGAGGGGAGCAGAAGGTCCGCAGCTGTCAGGGAGAAGGTGGTAGAAGGGAAGCAGGATTGAAGAGACACAGAAAGCAAGCGTGGGAAATTGTTGCCAAAGGAAAGAATTCATGAAAAAAGAATGAGAGCATAAGAGAAAAACATGAAAGGAACAGAAAGTGACAGAGGGTGACAGGAGGAAAATGGAGAAGGGAGAAAGATAAAAAACAAGTGTCAGCTTTGAGTTACTCTTTGGTATAACAGTGCATGTTAACTCAGGTAGTTTGGCAGCCAGCCATTGGCTCTGTTATTTGGGATTGATGGCAGCTGGTGGCTCCTGATGGAATGAGTCACAATTTCTGCCTCCCTTTCCGTTTATGGCCATTAATGGTTCACAGTTGCTGTGGGCTGCTGAGTTACACCACACCATCTGTATTTGGGCTCAGGAAGTCACTGTTGAGCTTTGTTCCTCAGATAAGTGGATCATGGCTCTCATGAGGGAAGCCAAAAATCTGGTCTGGGAGCAGACACCCTGTGGAGTTTTAAGGAAGGGAGGCATTCACTAACTCCTTCCCTCAGGTTTCCAGCAGCTTCTCTTGGAGACAGGAATATTTACGCATGCAGAGCAGATGTACAGCAGCAACCAGCAGGTTGATCTGCCCCTTCTTGGTAATCCAAGTTTTAGTGACTCTAAGAGGAGTTTTAGTGACTCTAAGAGGTATTCTTGTTGATTTGAGATATTAATATGCAAAAAATGTTTTTTAGAAGTGTTGTCAGCTAGAGAGAGACCAAAATCTTACCACCTGCAACCCTGTATTTTGAGACTTCCCATATAATGAATGCGGCACTTATACCAGTCTGGCTTAAAGTCAGAGTTAAAGCCAAATAGAAATTTTAGGCAAAGAAGCAACCTGCCTGTCCCATACTTAGTGCTAAACACAAGGTTTTGCTTGTTTTGGTGCTGTTGCTTAGAACTACCAGGCTAAGCCTTGGTCAGATTCTTGGGGGGATAGTTATCCATACCACAAAGTCTAGAATAAAAAGGAATAGTCAGTGTTCTATCCCCCAAAACAAGTGTAATTAGGACACAGGACTAAAATCCTCCAATCTCGTATCACTTGGTTAGAGCTAAGAGAAATTAATGGGCAGCGTAGAGGAAAACCCATGTAGAAGTGGTACTGAGACTTTCCCCTCAGAGGTCATCCTTTACAGATTATGGAGATCTGAATCTACATTGTGAGAGATAAAAAGCTGTGCTAGGACTAGAAAAGTGTGATAATGAAGGTGATGGTAAAACCAGTCAAAATAAGATTAGAACAAAGCAAAGACCACAGGTAGATGAGAAACTTCAGGGGAAAGTCTTGAGCTTGTCTTGTAGTGCCTAAGATGGAACTTAGACTGCTCAAGAGGTCTTGCAGGCTCTTTTTCCTGGGCTTGCTCATAGCACGTGTTGGCAATGAGCATGGGATTCAGTTCAGAAAACAGGGGTCTAAAACCCAAGTTTCTAACCCAGTGTAACCTTATCTAGAGGGTTGAAGAGTACAAGGGGAGCTCAAGCAGCCAGACCTAGTAGATGAGGATCAGATAGGACAGAGCAGGCTGGTACCATTATCATGATGCCCAAGGAGCATCTGAGGCCCCAGATGGTTCCAAACCAAAGAGTAAGGTGAATCATGATGACAGACTGGTCCAAAGCTTCAAGAAACTGTGCCACAAGGCAGGTTCTGGGATGAAGGTTAAAGATGGGAATAAAGGAGGGACAAGAGGAAACAAAAGATGGTGCTGAGCCGGATTGCAGAGGCAGCTACAGACAGAGAGGAATGGCTGGGGCTTCTTCATCCACTTTGTAGTGAAGAAATTGTTCAAAAACAAGCTGTTCTTGTTGACTTTGGTTACTCATTGTGTGGCCAGGTTTATCAGGCCCCCAGTCCTTGAGGGACTCTAGTGCTGTTGGGCAGCTGTACAGTGACAGCTCCCACAGGGAGCCAGGGCCGATGCACCAGCCGCACGTGAGCTGGGACAGATACTTCCCAGACCTGATGAGACAGACTTTCTGGAGTAGATGATTCATAAAGATATTACTGATGATGCCATAAGCTTTCCCATTGTAGGGTGGCCTTGGATTGGAGTAATTATGAGCTGGTTACAACAAATACACTGTAAAAGACAGTGCTTCAAGTTGGTACTACCCACTGTGAGAGCTGCCTTGCATTGTGTAGAGGTTGACTCCTTGCCAACAGATTTCCCCCTCCAGAAAGAGAAGAAAAAGGTTTAAAAAAAAGTACTGAAAGAAAATTGTAGTAAAAAATACATATATTCACATATATTACATTTATATACAATTAAACACTATGCATATACAGAACAAGAATCCCAAACAACCCCAAAAGGGAAAAGGGGGCAAAAGGGAAAGGGAAGAAAGTGGAAAAACAGGTAAAAACAAGACAGATATACACTCTCAAAAACTCAGGGAATAGCTCAATAAAATAACTAACACAATAAACTCTCACCAACTTCCCTTAAGAAAAGCAGATCCTTCACCTCCATGTGGCTCTGGACAACAGTTCTCAGATTAGGCCTCAGCTCACATAGATAAGAGAGAAGCCAGCACACCGAGACCTGCTGTCTTCTAAGCACAGGGAAGAAAGAGAGAGAGGAAGCTTCCCTCATCTTATATACACCTGATTATGTAAAAGAATGGTGTGGAATACTTCCTTAGTTATGACCTTTTTACCAGGGAAGGCCTAAACCAAAACCAAACCACCACACATTGGTACCATGGCTTCTGTGACAATAATACGCTGCTTTCCTTACCCTCTTTTTGATCTAGGGGACATCATTTTGATGGTGTCACCTGTGGTATCTGCTCGTGTATATGGAGATGTGATTTCGGTCTGTGCTCATCGCGGGTTTATTCTCCAAGGACTCAGACAGCTGCAGCTCTCGCCCAAGCAAGGCCCCGTGCTGAGAATGACAAGAAGGCAGGTACTGGACAGAACACAGTGAGTTGTGTACCCTGTTACCCCTTGGTCTGGAACTAATTATGCCAACTGCTCTAGTAAATGCTCTAAGGACACCCATTCTCTCTTTTCCGGCTAGGCAGCACTTGTGTTCTCTTTGTTCCTGAGAGTGGTACTCAGGTTGCTTTCAGTGCTGGCTTTTCTCCAGTAGGAAAATCCCACCAGGCCTCGGCCTCTCACTGGGAACAGGAGTGTGAATTCATCATTGGGCCTCCTCCAACTAAAGCAAACATGAATTTTACCATTGATCTCAATAAAACAAGAGCAGGCAGTAACCCCATGAACCAAAATAATGCTCTCTGATCTGCAAAGGTGTGTTCAGGAGAATAGTCTTCACTAACAGACTGATATTTGGTGCTGTACTCCACAGTCCCTCTGGGCCTTTCAGTGGGAAGTCCCCTAATTCAATGCACTCCAAATGGGTTTTAAAAAAAACTTTCCTGTTACCAAAACTAACTTTTTTTTTTTCCTTTGAACCTCTTTCTAACATGGTGATAGATTTGAGTTAAAATGCAAGTTGGCATTTTGACAAATCAGCCTAAGGAAACAGCAGTAATCATAAAAGCAAGACTGCAGTCAAACTTAACACATGCAAGCAGTCCAGTGCTGCACTTCTTACATTAAAAATCACACAGGAGTCTTATGGCACCTTCTGTCAACATAGGAGTGGACCTCTCACTTCAAATTATCATGCTGAGGCTTGTTTGCTGTGTCAGTCTGGAAATGCATCATTTTGCAAATTAAATTGGACAAATCCCCTTTTTCTGCTTATGCCTAAGGAATGCTAATGTCCCTACCCATAATTTTTTGTAGAATGAATATAACCGATTTATGGAATAATGCAGCCTAAATAGGCAGAAGTCTAGAACATCCTAAGTGGCCATTAAGAAGTTAACAGCAGCAACTATTCCTCCAATGTGCTGTTTGGAGCTAAAGTTTCTGAAAATCATCCCTTCCTATGGCACTCAAGATCATTTTTATATGAGTGACTTAGAGTGGTACCATATTTCAGCTCAGTTACCACTGTTGTGGTTTTGGCCCAGCACAGTTGCAGGGCAGAATCTTTTTATGTTAAGCCTCTTCCTTGAGGTGTAAATTAAGTTTTTCTGTCTCATGAATAGATGATGCATGAACACCCAAATATTGAAAATTCCTATGGCTCAGTGTTGAGCTGTATCTTGATATGCCATCACAATTTATCTGTTTGCTTGAGACCCATAGTAATTACATGTGGATTTAGCAGTCTAACTTGCCCTCATTATTTTAGATTGCTGTATTTTGCCCTGGAAAGAGTTCAAGCTCACCTAATAGTCCTGCAAGAGGAGAACTCCCAGCTGAACCGCGGGGGCACTGCCTTGTTTTGTTGCTGAGGAAGGAGAATGCAAGCCATCACATTCCTGCTCTGGTGAAAGGTAATGCTTTCCCTGCTCAGCAAGCTGAGGAAAGGAGGTTTGTGTTTCAGTGTATGTGAGCTAAATATTAACAGTCTGACCACAGCTGTTACAGTGCAGGGAATATTTATGGAGACTATCAGGGCCTGCTAGTTTTGCTGTATGTATCCCCAGACCAAGGTGTGAATCAGTCACTACTACACATCCAACAGAGCAGGCTGATCTTTGCCTCGTGTTTGATCTTTAGCACAGGAGTTCTCTTGAACTTAGAATCACTGAGTAGTTCCTCTTGGAAGGGACCTCAGAAGATCTCATCCAACATCCTGCTCAGTACACCATCAGCAATGAATTTCAATCAGGATGCTCAGGACTTTTTTCAGTCAGATCTTGAAAATCTGCAAGGACAGAGGTTCCCCTGCCTCTCTGGACCTTTATTCCAATGCTCAACCATCTTTATGGGAACTGTTTTTCTTTATGTCAAGTTGGAGCCTCCCCTGCTTGAATTTGTGAGCTTTGTCTCTGTACACCTCCTGATTTCATCATCTCATATACATGGCACATGGTGTGGGTTTCTTGGGATGGTCCTGTGCAGGGCCAGGAGTTGGACTTCAATGATCCTTGTGGGTCTCTTCCATCTCAGGACTTTCTATGATTATATGACCTCAATAACCTCCTCTAAGATATTCTTATTGCACACAGAGGTAGGATAGCCAAAATGCAGATGTGCCACTGAGCTTGAGGGCAGCATCTGATCCTACCAATCTCAGCTCCAAGTCCTGCGTGCTTGTGACTTCCAAGCACCTGAAAAGTCACTTGTTTTTAGGGACTGCCAAATCTTCTTACTTGAATTAAACTGTTCTGAGGCTCTGGTTCAAAACATGATCTGCTGTCTTCAGTTTAACAAGACAAAAATGTCTGCTAAGGTAGCAGGAGTCCTCCTGGGGTAGAAAGATGGAAAGCTTCTCTCTCCAAGTTACTATTTCAAAATTAAGAGGCTTCAGACACAAAATGTAGAAAAGGGAAATAACAGTTCTTTACTAATATATATATGTATAGCCAAAACCAGAACAGAACAGACAGCAACACTGTAACCAAAACTCTCAAAAAAAGCAGGTCCCGTCTTTGCCCCTGTGGTGCAGATTATTCATAGCCAGCAGGGGCCGCTGTCGGGTCTGGCGAGGCAAAGGCTCGGGAAGAGGTGCCGGTTCCAGAAGCCAGGTGGGATTGACAGCCACGGTGTCGGGCTGGAACCTTTCCTGGGTGCAGCGCGAGGACCCTCTCACCGTCTTTTGTTGGAAAGTGTTGGGAAGGGTGAGCAACTCCTCTGCAGATGGCACTGGCCCCTCCATGAGTCCACAGTGAATCCAGGCAGTGGGGATTGTCCTCTCGGGAGGACTGCAGAGGACATGTGTAGTCAGGGGGGGAGCGAGCCAGAACCCCCCTCCCAGTGCTGCCACCAGCCCAGCAAGCAGCGACTGGGCACCCAAGCACACGGAGGACAAAGGTGTAGCACAGCGGCAAAAAAAACCAAAACAAACAAAAAAAAAATGAGCACGGAGGAAACCTCTCTCTCCCCACCTCCCAAGCCAGGGAAAGAGTGAAGTCCCACCAAAAAAAGAAAACACCTCCCCCAGTTCTTTCCCCAGCCATCATATTGGAGTGCAAAGCTATTAGCTATCCCTTTGTTTAGACCTTAGACAGTTAGCTGACTCTGGGAGCAAGTAGTGAGAGAGCTGGACTTCAACAGGCCTTCTCATTCTGGCTCCCAACCCCCAAACCGCTGTGTTGGCAAGGGGCAAAAAAAAAAAAAGAAAAATTCTATGAAAGATTTTGAAACTATAACATTTGGTTTTCTTAAGGGTGAGTTGACATTGGTCTCAAGTGTGGAAGATCAGTGATCAGCAGGGAACAGGAATCCTGCCCTGCCTGACTCTTCCCAATGAGGGGTTCACTGTGACTGATGGTTCCACTAAGGCCACCACAAGTAGCCCATGACAGGGACATTCATCCACAGCCTAATCACATGTGTCCACAATAGAAAAGAGCATTTAAAGGTTCGGGGGTTGGGGGGGAGGAATAACAATTCAAAAAGGCCTGGGCTTTTTCTCCTGAGACTATCACAGAATGTTCTGAAAACATGTGCAGACAGAGAGGATTAATCATGGCACACTAATTACAGCCCCGTGTCACCTGCTGCCTCTACATCCAAGGGAAGTTGCTCATTAAAAAGTGCAGTTTCTGCTCCTTTTCTCAGTGCCACAGAGGATGTTTACAGTGTTCATGTTTGCACAGGGAAATTTCCACTAGAAATATATAAGTGAGGTTGTAACACAGCATAGTCTGGAAAGCTAAAATGTTTTCCATCATATAAGGAAACTCAGTGTACAAAGTAATTAAAAAAATAACAAGTCTTTAAAATAGTGGTCTGAAATATTATTACAGAAGATTGAACTAATTTTTATGCAAGTATAGCGTATGCCAGCCCCTTAATGCACTTACCTGTGTGCAGCCCAGCTCTTCAAAACAGCAATGGGAGCTGAGAGATTGCTGGGTTTAAGCACTTAGTGTCTCTGTGAAAGTGACATGGAATCAGATATTTTTCAGGCTGGGAGTTACATGAGCAGAACGTGATGTCTCTGTTCAGGTCTGAAACCTCCGTGGGCAGCACATGGTGCTGCGTGGGATGCAGGATGTTGACCTCATGCCTTGAGGGCCTCCAAGTGCACGCTGGGCTCAGACTTGTGACTCTTCCTAGTGGACATCAACTTATTTAAGATATTTATTCTAATTCAGCCTCAATTTTGAACAGCTACTTGCCTCAGTTGAAGTGATTACTATGATTTGGGGGAGAGGAGATGTTCAAGTTTTATTTCATGTCTTGTGTAAGGTCAGCATGACCCACATCTCTGTGGATGGAACTGTGTTCAGATGAACCAAACATCTGATAGCAGTGTTTTCATGTCAGAGGTCTGTATCCCTTATGTTTGCTGATGTTCCCTGCACAGGGCTGATGGATGAGCTGGCAAAACCAGGCCTTGGCAGTGAGCAGAGCAGCCCCCCTGCAACAGCTGGACTGGATGCCTCTGTCTGCTTCCATGTGGCCCCATACACTGAGACCTTGCTGCAGACTCTGGGTGGGTCATAGTTGTGGGAAATCCATTGTCCTGGCTTTTATAGGATCATAGACTGAGGGAATGTTTTGGGGTTGGAAGGGACCTTGGAGAGCACTCCGTTCCAACCCCCTGCCGTGGGCAGGGACACCTTCCACTAGACCAGGTTGCTCCAAGTCCTATCCAACCTGGCCTTGAACACTTCCAGGGATGGGGCAGCCACATAAGGTGTGACATCCTTATTAAGGGATTTTCCTTCAGAAGACCATTAGGAATATGCTTTTTGCCTATAATAGCTCATTTACTGTTCTGCTGTCCATCAATCACAGAAACTCTCATTGGCTGTGTTTTGCTGCTGGGTAATGAATGGAAGAATCAATAAAAAAGCAAAATGAAAATACTTTTTAAAGTGAATTAAAAAATACATGCAAAAAGAAATTTAAATGTAACATGATAACATCCAATTAAGCTTTAATTAATATATTTAGTTAAAAGATTAATATCAAATCAATACCTATTTACTGCCACAGTTTCAAAATAAGTCAAAATATTAAAATGAGATAAATTGCTGGTTGTGTGTAAAACTGGAATGTGCTGAAGTGATAAATGCTGACAGCTCTAGTTCTTCTGTAGGTGCAGAAAAGGCACTTTTCAATTTCATTTTACTCAGATATTCTTAATTTCAGTTTATAGAGTTGAATTAACTTTAGTAACTCAGTCATTCAAAGCTGGGAAATTGATAGGATTTGAAACAGCACGGAAATGGGTTTTCTGCTCTAAATCTATAACTCACCTGGGTGGGAGAGTTTTAAACCTACTAGTTCTGTACACTTGGAGATCCAAGTAACCAGATGTTTATTTCACTAAATACAGGTTGTATTTTCTTATGTGTTCAGGAGGTTAATATAGTTTTATTTAATTATTTGAAATTTTGGATGTCAGGACTTTTAGTTGAAATATGTTGTTTCCAAAACTGAATTCACACAAAATGATAAGGAAAAAAAATCATCAAATGCATGTTATTCACCATTCTCTAGCATTATGAAATGTTAAGGTGTAGGAATAACTAAGTAAATAAATGTTTATCAATACAATTGTTTAAATAATTATGTAGTGAAACAGTATGGAATCAAATACAGGCTATACTGTTCCCAACACGATCATGGATACACACATGGTATTATAGCAGTTATCAAATTAGCTCTCAATTTTGTGCCCTGTAATCTCAGAAACAAAATTAGGTATTGATTTCATGTGAAGTCAGTCATCAGTTATCAATCCAAAACTGACACCTTAAATCACTTTGGTGTAGATCTATCAACCCTGCTTAAGGATGTGAATAAGGATATCAAATTACAAGTGAATATATTTGCTTTACATGGCAAAATGTAATTCCAGGAAAGGAGTGGGACTAATTAGCTCTGTTAACACTCCTCATGCAGGAGCCTTTGCCTGGACATGCTGAGCTGCAGCATGAGAAGACAGTGAAACACTGTTCTTTGCTTGGTTGAGAATTAGTTCCTTCACAGTAAAAAAATATACCTAAGATTTATTTTTGTGGGGTAACAGTTTTGTTTTGATGATCCCCCTGTTTTGATACCCCCTGGGTAGGAGGAAACCTCAGCACAGTTCCAGAGCCCCACAACATTCCTCTGGATTTTTTCTGTCACCGAATGTATGCTGCTGATCCTGGGATGGAGCAAGTTGTGATGCTGACAGTGGTTGGAATGGAGGCTGTGAAAAGTGCTGGAGAGTTCCTTCATCAGATCCTGTTTCCTGGGCTCAACAGTCAGTCTCGGAGTGCAGGTGATCTGAGCTCCTGGGGAGAGCCGGAGGACTTGGTCAGGAAAGTTTATCCTGGCCACCTGTTTTTATCATAGCAGGAACATCATGGAAAATGTGGTAAGGGGAAGGAGAAAAGTTTCTTTGTTCACCTGCCTAAGGAGCTGAAGAATTTATCATGACTACTGAAGGGCAAGGCCACATTTCATATCACAAACAGTTCAGGTGGCCATAATTTTCTTCAGAGAGTGTCAAATTAGTTCAAAGATGTGCTTAGAGTTACTAAGCTTTTATGTAATTCAGAGCATTATGTCTCTCCCTAAGTACTGGGAGATCAAGCAGCTGCAACTGGGGCACAGCAACAGGAATTTGGAAGTCAAAGACTCTCTTCTGTCCTCTGACATCCTTTGTGATCAGACCCAAGATACTTCACTGCTTCATGCTTCGGTTCCTCATGCACAGGAGGAAAACCAATGCCATCCCTGTGTTAAATGCTCACACATGCATGAAGAGGGCTGTCAAGCCTTAGGCAGGATGATGATTTTATATAATTTCATGATGCAGGTTGCATTGAAGTGTAATAATACAGGGAGTGTACCACAAAGGGCTGAAGTCTGGCCCTGTCTTATACTGTGTCGCATCCTACTCTCCTAAAACTGTGTTGAAATACTTCTTGAAATACTACTGAGTAAGTTCTGTACAAGAGATCCCAGCTGACAGAAACTTCCCCCAGTCATGAACCGAGTCCCTAAATATTTTGCTATGTTGGCAGTATGACTACTTTACAAACACAACAACATTTAAACTACTTTAGAGACAAGTCAGCATTCTGTTGTAGTTTATTACTGTAATGAACATTGCTTCAAGTGGAATGTTACGAGAGGTGCTAAAGGATCTATAATTATGGATTATGCTCTGCCAAGCCACATTGTTGTCAGTGTATTCTCACTGATTCCCTTTCAACTCTTCTCCATTAGCTGTGCTCTCTAATCAAACCATGACACTTGCTCACTGTGGCTCCCCGTTGATTTCCCAGACAGCCAATTTTTTTCTTTTCACTGTAGTGTCCTTGTCTAATATTTGTATCTTGTGAGTTTTCCCAGTATATTCCTATATCTGCATGACAGTCCATTCTGGATGGGTGGTGGTGGATTCAAAGCAGCTGTGGAAATTGTCAAGTGAAAAAATCAGTGTGAAGTCAGAACATTTGTCTCCTAAAGGAAGTGCAGCTCCTGTGAAACACTTGCTGTTGTCTGATGCTAAATACTTTTCTCTTGACTTGCAGAAGAGCCCGATTCGGGACTTGAGCTCCTAGGCCTGAAGTGGTTGCCCCACCTCAATCGATGTCAGGCCAGAGAAATAACCCCTTTTGAGGCTGGAGACACTCACTGGCAAAGGAGCCTGGATACACTGATGTCCAACCCTGTCCTTGTGTGTGCGCTCCGGGGGATCGATGCCTTCGAAGTTCTTGCAGCTGCATTGAAGGGATTAACACAGTGCGGGGAGACGCTCAGCACAAGTGGAACTCTCCCACGGGTAGTAATGGCCTTGACCCCAGAGGTGACATTCAGACAAGCCATCCTCTTCTTCACAGAGGCTGATTTTGTAACGGGTAAGACATGATGCTACTGTTTATATTATCCTCAGGGATAAGGTGTTTTGGAATTTATTGAACTTGGATAAAGGAATCCAGTGCTATGCATTTTCTCAGGCACAGAAAAACTTGATAATTTGAGGCTAAATTCTGTACTGGCTGAATTATGATGAAGGCTATGAAATCAGCAGGAGCCAGCTGAGGGCATCCACTAGTTGGCTTATTAAATTAATGTTGCTCTGCTTGGCCTGGTGCGCACTCCAGAGATCTCAAGGTGCTCCATAAGTACTGAATAGATATCAGAGCAGTTGGCAGGACCAGTAAATAATACCATACATTTTACCTCTCTGTAGAAGAGAGACTGAAGAACAGGAACAAGATCTCTCCCACATAAAGTGGGCACCTGACTGTGGGGCTTGATGCCTCAGCCTTGCCCTGGTACTCAGGGAGATGAAGGTGTGACCACTCTGCCGGAGCTGAAGAGACCAGATTTCTTGAGAATTTCTTTTTCTTCTGGAAGAGAATGACCTTTGTTGTCAAAAGCTTCTCATGCTTCAGTGATACATGCCAGCATCAATCTTTCAGTAAAGTAAACTTGGCTCCTGTAGCAGGAAATGTATAGCCATGCCTCTTAAAACTAAATGTCCATGCAGACAGTGGGGTTATTGATATTGGATGCTTTGGAGGAGCAAACTACAAGCTCCCACTGTTTTCTTTAAAATATTTTGCCATGTCACTTCCATTTTTGGGCTGCCTGTCTCCTCAGATCCAGAGATGAACAGTTCTGAGCCTGATAACTTCTGAGGGTGTCTCTGCTCATGGCAGTGGGTTGGAATGAGATTGGCTCTAAGGTCCTTTCCAATCCAAACCATTCTGAGATTCTGTGATTAGTTAGAAGCAGAGAGAAATCAAGATTGTGGTAACACCATGCATGAACTGAGGCGCAGTGACACAGTTCCAAAAGTGCATTCGTGCTTTGAATTTATAACTCTCCCTTTATCTTTCCTTGGGGAAGAAAGGTCCTTTGTTGTCAACACAAACTGAGACACTTGTGGCAAACACTCTGTGCCTGTGTAATGTGGAGTAACAAATTTGCTTTAGTGAATAGAAAGAAGAAAATGTGATTTGTCTGTGAAAAGATCCTCAGTTTAGTCTCATGGAAAGTTAGATTTGTCAGTGAACTATGTGGGAGTTCTATGTGAAATTGGTGAGCAAGAAGAGGAGGCCTTCAGAAAAGGCATCCCAAATTACTGTATAAAATGGTAAGAATTCATGCATTTCAACCCTTGATTAAAGTCCTCTTGAGATGAAGAGGCAGGATAAGAGAGAAGCAGAGCTGTGAGCTCAGTTTATTGAGGGAGGATGTAATGGTAGCGCCAGCCTTTCTCACCAAAGCCATTGTCAGGAGCAATGGACCCCAGCTCAGACATGACTTCAGCACCCTGCACTATCTCTTTTATAAGATCATTACATTTTCCCTCTTGTTTTTATTGTCGTGGGAGGAATGGAAAGGCCTTTGTACTAGAGAACAGCTCTTTAATATTTTGCACCAGGTCAAACATCTGCCATTTCCTCTGCTAGATAAACTTGCCTTTGTCACCCCTTGCCCACAGATAGTGAAGGTTTCCCATCTGTCAATCCATGAAACTACATCTTCCTTTTACAGATGCAGAACACCGCCCTGCTATGAAATACCTGCCACCACCTAGAAGGAGGTCCAGGGCAGAAGGTAAGACCAGAAATATGAACCAGTTGCCTCTTGGGTGTAAACAAGTGATTTTATACTCTTAAATAGATTGAAGGAAACTTTAACTCTGTCCTATATCAGAGCCATTAAAAATAAACTTTTGGTTAAACGTCCTAATCCCAGGAAATTAGGGCCAGATAGGTCCACTTCGTGCTGGGGGAAGGTGGATTGCTAGATCACCTTTCTCCTATGCAGTTCTGTGAGTGCCCTGTCTAGGGCTGCTGTGGAAAGTAGGCTGGAAGAGTACTTAATGCCCGCTTTTTAGCAGCCCTTTTCAGATGTTGATTTCAGAAAAGACGGGTTTCAAATATGTGTTAGAGAGATGAAATGTGTTGATCACCATTGCCCAAGTGACAAATCAGAGCAGAATGGGCATTCCCTGTCATTTACATCACAGTACCACCCAGGTCACCATGGAATTCAGAGATCCTTTCAAATAACCCTAATACTAAAGAAAAAAATTGGTACTGTGAGCATGTGAGCTACAAGCTTATGAGGCAAGGACCTGGGAGATGATTCCATCTATTTGTGCTCTTATTATTCCAGCAAAATAAACAAGAAACATATGGAAAGAGAAAGAGGTCTCATTAGAAGAAAAACACCTTGCCTAGATACCTTCAAGATACGTTGCCCTGGGAAATAGAAATATGTTTTTTGAACAGTAATAAATACCAAAAAAATGGTAATTTTGTTTTGATTAACAGATTGTAGTTTTCTGTTATCTCCCCTGCATGTCACACTTACTTTGCCAGTCATTGGCAAAGGAAATATTTTATGAATCTGATGCAGGATTCTCCTCATTGTGCCCTAGGTCTAGATAACTTCTCACTTCCCATGAACCTGAAGTGCCTTAACTTTCCTCACCTCTCCAGGTCCCCACAAGTTTTACATTAGACTGAGGAAACATTTTTCTTTGGGCTTTTGTCCTAAGTTCTGACTCTCCAGATCCTTTCACCCTGCTCTGCTCTTGTGAAGAACCACTGGATCAGCCATTCCTGGCTGTTTGGGGAATGTCAGTGAGGTTTTATCAGCAGAGCTGGGCTCAGAACTCAGAATCCAGAGCACTTTTTGGCTTCCAAGGGCACAGGAGAGGACATCAAAAAGAACACCTAAGCTTCTGGGACTTACACTGGAAACGAGGCTTCTAACTTCACTGTGGAATACTGGGAGCACAAAGGTGGCACCACCATTAGCCCTCCCTGAAATCACAGAAAAGGTATCCAAGCACCAACCAGCATGACTTGTACTTGCATGTGCTCTTGGGCCTACTGGAGAAGAGGGAAAATGTGACACCTCCCAGGATGTCCCAGCACATCTGAAATCAAGCCATGTATGTCCCATTATAACACTTTTGGCTGCCTTATGTAGAGATGATGGCAACATCCTCCAGTTACTCTCCAGGAACATACATACCATTCATTCCAATCTCTCTGCTTCTCTTTTTCAGTGGGTGAGAGCTGGAGATGCCGTGCAGAATCCCTATATACCTACCTGCACACAGGTGAGAGAAGAGCAAATGGAAAAATGTGATTTGATAAGGACTTACCTGGATGTACCAGTCCAAAATAAGCAACAGGACTATACCAATATTTTCCTGAGGCTGCAATACAGGCAGCAGTAACCTACCATTCCTAAATATGCTAGGAAATCTGGTATCTGCTTCTCTTGAGTTTACACTTATTTTAAGTCACACACCTATCTAAAGTGTTGTCTATAAACAGCATATAAGATAAACAGTATTTTTGATATGAAATGAAAACTGTAATAATTTTTTTGGGAAAAAAAATCACTGGCTGTGAGGAATGGATCTAAAAAGTATTAAAAAGTAGAAAAATGTAATAAGGACCAGGAAACTGGGAAGGCCGCTGAACAGCCAAAACTGGAGATGGAAGTCAGGCAGGTTTGAGGGTTGCTAAACAGGTACCTTCTATAATTCCTGATCAGCAGAAATTGTTACAGTAGTTAGTGGTATTTTCTCTAACTCTTGTCAATTCCAGTCAATGAGGAGAGGAGAGGCAACTCTCGGTGACAAGGTGTCCCATCTGTTTTCAACACTTGTCTTTGACCAAACCAAGCTGGCAAAGTGACAGGAGACAAATTCCCCCTGAAGCACCTAAAGTCCATAAATATGCAGCAGGCAGTGATTCACATAAGCACAACAATGACAATATTTGCCAAAAAAATGTAGGAGATGGTGATGAAACATCTGGAGGCCGGTGAGCACTTATGTAGCATCAAGATTGATGAGGTGGATCCAAGCAGCTCAGTAGATCCAAGCAGCTTCCTTCACTTGCAGGCTGTTGCTATGGCATTTAAACCTTTCTGTTCAAGAATGATGTGAAGAAAATAGCACATCTTTAGTAGGAGGACTCCCTGCAAGACAAGGGTTAAGTTTCCATCTCCAGTGGGGAGGCAAGAATCTTGCTTTTTACTTTTAATCCCTTATTTCCCTGTCATAAATCTTGTTCCTTGCCACCTGAAAATAACAGCATTCAATTATAGGTAGCCTTGTTGATGTTTTGTTGCATTGACATCTGTATAATTAGTAGTGGTGTGTACAGGAAACCTAAAATGACATATTTTGTACACAAACAGACAATCTTGGATCAGTTTTAGCAGGCTGTAGGACTGTCACCTCCTTTGTGATGATTGACCTGGTTAAGCACCAGCAGTTCCTGGGCCTCACAGACTGGTTCTGACACAACAATTGCCAATAAATCTTCAAAAGATGTTATTGGGATAAAATATTAACTACCCTCCTAGTTGTAAGTACTTTGGCAACACTTAAAGCTTGAAAATGCTGTCATTAAAATGGAATTTATGTATTTCCTGCCTTTACATCCATTTTCTATCATCGGACAGCAAAGTTGTCTTGGTCTGGTTTGTTTTCTGCTTCTCATAGTGCTGCAGCTCTGCTGGGAGAGCTTTGTCAGAAGTAGACACTTTTTACTGAAATGTCAATTTTGGTAAACACAATTCTATTTATAATGGGTTCATGACACTAATTGGGACCTGTCAGGGTTGTTAGTGCCTCTCTGAAACAGAGCTCTAACAGAGATACAGCACATGGGGATAAGAATTTAATAGCTGCCTTAAGGATTACATCACATAATCACTACAGTTCACATGAAAAATGTAAAAGGGAATATTTTATCCCTCTTAAAACATTCATTTATAATAGAAAGGTTTGAGTCTTATCCTACAGACCTGCCACATAAACTTTTTGGACTTGGAGCAGATTTCCTGAGGGAAAAATCTCCAAGCCTAGACTGTTTTAGATGTATTTTTAAACTAAAAATCAAACAAAAGAATAAATAAAAAAATAAATAATCATAGATGCACAGGGGTTTTTATGGGCTTGTTTTGCTCAGATTTTTATGAACTTCATGTCAGATTTTCCATAACCTTCATCTCCAGATGTCTGTCCAGGCTAGTAAACAAATCCTGCTGTGTGTTTCACTGGATTGCTTTGTTCCAGGAGCCCAGGTTCTCTGCACAGTGCTGCTCATCAAACCCGGTGTCTGGAGCCAGAATCTTGCAAGGATCCTCCGAAATCTACACCTAGAAAAATTCACTGTTGTTGGAATGAAACACACAAACCTGGAACCAGCCACTGCTTTGGGACTCCTTCCTTCTGAAGTGAAACAGGTTGGTTCAGAATCTGGTAGACCTGTGGCTCTGCTGAGCTTTCGAGCGGGAAAATATGTCAGCTGGTGACTAACCCATTCCTGGAAAAGCCAGCAATTCCCACCCGGGTTTTCAGGGTGTTGTTGGAATTGAGCTATACAGAACAATCAGGTCTGTACCTTATCAGAACAAAGAGAGCTGACATGCTGAGGGTTTCTTTTATCACATGCCAGCAGGCCTGGTTTCTCCCAAATGAAACTTTGGAGGATATGGGGAATACAGACCTCCCAGGAATCTGTTCAGCTGCTAATTTATGGGTCTGATTCTTTACCTGCCAAATAGGTGTCTTCTCTTCCTTCTCCAGGGTCATTCCAGATAGGGTACATAGGGTGCCTGGTTTTATTCCACGTGTTTAAACCTGGGAAACACTCATTGCACTGTCAGGGAATATAGATCTCTGGAATGCTGTTACCTTAGACTACCTTAGAGACACAGCTCAATCCCTGTTCCAGAAGCCTGTGAGCAACTCTGTAAAAATGACCTGCAAAGGGAGAAAATTGTCATTGCTAAGGTCTAAAAGACAATAAAAAGGCTTCTTAAGTCTTGAGGCATTATGGAGGTTCATTACCTAAAAATAGATGTGTTTCTGCTCTTTATACTACTAGGAATTATTTTTCTCCTCAACCTGACATATCCTGAGAGCAAAGATATTGTGAAAGCCTGGAAACTGAACAGTGGGCCACTGGGAATTTGAGAGGAATTAGATTTATTTTTTTTTAAATTTCCTTGGGGGGAAAAAAAAAATCTGTTATTTGATTGCTTTCATGAAGACATGTAACCAATTAACTTTAGAGAAAACAAACCTTTGTAATTGATACTATTGAGTTAAGCTGGGCGACTTTATAGCACTGTCTCTTAGAAATTCTTGATAGAGGCTTCCAGAAGAAAACACAAACATGCCAGGGCAGTGCTATGGAACAATTAATACCTAATACCTTCTGCATGATAGCAGTGAGCACAAGCATCTCATTATTAAATGTTTATACTGCTAAGAGGGATATAGTGGTTGTTAGAGTTGATGGGAATGTGCTTCCCAATATGTTTTTTAATCACAGAGCTAAATACAAAATGCTTTTTTGATCATCTGAAACAGAAAACGTCTTAAAAAATCCAAATATCCTCAGGAAATAATTCAGATACTTGTGGGGTAAATGTGAGGAGAGGTTGTTTCATTAAAAATATCTTGAGTTTGAAGTTCTCCAACACACCAGAGCAGCTGTTGAGCATCGATTTAGTTTCCTTGAAGAGCTGGGGACTAATGAGTGTAAAAATTACAGACTGTTGGGGTTTTGTTCATGGAAAAAAGAGCAGGTTCTGAAAGTGAGAAAGCAGAGAGAACAGTGTGCCTTTGGCAAGAGGGAACAGACAGTAGGAAATGCTTTCTGCTGTCCAGGGGCTCCTTCTTGTTCTTAGAACACGTTGGAAAGCCTTTCACTGGTGAGAGCTGGGAAAGGCTGAGCTCCCAGGATAAGTAGAGGGATTTTCAGAAAGCCTTAGCAGGCTCCAGGGACTGGGTAATTTGGAAAATCTAGCTGGTAAGTGGCACAATGGCAGCCATGGGGGCAGGGCTGGTTTTCCAGCTGATTTTTCTGTACAGCATTTGGATGGGAGCAATATCAATGTCAGTCTGTTCTTCAGTTTACAGAACAAAAGGATACAATGCTGGTTTTAATATGAGGCTCTTAATGTGGGGGGAATTTGCTGAATTTAGCATGTCAAAGAATCCCAGAATAGCTGGGATTGAAAGGAATCTCTGGACATAATCCAACTCCCCCTGCCCAGCAGGTTCACCCGGAGCAGGTGGCACAGGAAGGTTTGAAATGTGTCCGGAGAGGGAGACTCCACACTCTCCCTGGGTAGCCATTCCAGTGCTCTGCCACCCTCCATGGAAAGAAGTTCTTCCTCATATTGAGGTGGAACTTTCTGTGTTTTATTTGTGGCTGTTGCTCCTCGTCGTGTCACTGGGCACTGCTGAAAAGAGTCGGGCACTATCCTCTGACACCCCTTGGAGATACTTATATGTATGTATGTATGAGACCAATGATGATGAAACGTCCTGTTGAAGAAGATGGAGCCAGTGTTTCTGCCCCTTCTAGAAATCTTCTCCACAGCTTTTATCTCCACACCTGGAGCCTGATCTAAAATCCACCGAAAAACTCTCGAGTGCTCTGCAATGTGCTGGTTTGGTGTGTGTGTATGTAGTTCTTGTGAGCAAATTTGGGTTTTACTCACTGGAAGCCAGACTACCTTGCATCTCCTTTTTCTTTCTAATGTATTATTTACATGCACTTGACAAATATCCTTGGCAGTCTGATCTCAGCTACGTGATTGCTTTTTCAACTTAAATACTGACACTGAGCTCTAGAACAGCACGTGGCCTTTGGCATATGATAAATAATGGAATGCTCTGTTCTTTGCCGAGGTTATCAAATCACAAGAGCCATAACAATATGTTTTATGTGAAGTTTAATAATGTTTATAAAAAATAAAGATCAGGAAAATAGAGCTGACATTGTCTTCCCAGGTTTTGGCATGACCTGATGGTGTTCAGACAGTGAGAAACACCTGCTCCCAGGGGGAATTCTGCCCTTGGAGGCTGGATCTCCTTTCTGTGTTTATCCAACAGATCCAGCCCTGTGAAGATTGGCAATTTTAGCTTGATTTTTACAGTGGGACCGGATCCTGCTTTTGGGGATTACCTGAGCTGATTGCCTGCAGTTGCAGGTCACTGGACTCAATATTCAACCATTCCCTCCAACCCTATCTTGTGATTCCAGCAGTAAAGACAAAAGGATAATTTTGCTGCTTGTTAATCCTGTTATCCTCCCGAGCCAGTGCGCAGCTGGAACTTCCTCTCAACAAAATTGCTCACTGAATTTGAGGCAGCTGCACATGTGCAACCTCTCCACAGCTGCTCAGGGATCCACAAGGACATGGCTTGGTGACGGCAGGATGGAAATAAAGGGGGATAGACAAAAAAGGATTGGAATAAAGGCAGCACTGGACTGGCAGAGTCTGGAACAGATGTGAGACACTGTATCAGAAGGAAAGAGTCACCTCAACTCACTGATAATTAGAAACAACATTGTCTTTAACTCTGTCCCTAAATGAGCTGGGGAACAACTGAAAGACAGGAAATAGAAGAGTTTTGTTATGTAGATCTAAAATCACTGTTTAGAAGCTCTGGAACAACATAATTTCTCTTATTCTGGCCTGCTTAACAGAAAGTGAATGTTTTCGGTTGTTCCTGACATGGATGAATGTTGGTATGTTACAACAGTCCTTTTGAAATCATGAACATCATCACTGGTTTTCATCCCCCAAAGAGAAAACCCATAGAAAAGTGGATTATACACATTTCTTTTTAACTAACAAACATTTTCAAGCATGAAGGGATTATTTTGTATTATGCAGAGCTGAATGAATGTCACAATTTTGCAGTACACTGTGACATGCTGAAATTCTTTATCCTCATTCAAACAGAGCTCTCATCACTGGAGATATGACCCTTTGCTCATGGGGCAGGAGGACTGACAAACACCACATCCAATCCCTTACATAACTCACCAGTTTAAGAACAGAGAGGCTTTCTCATGTATCATTTTGCCTTTACAAATAGAGGGGAGAATATCAGGCTTGAGCTTATGGTTTTCAATTTATAACCTACTTTTTAGAAATGCAGTTTAGGAGGAAGGCGAGTGCAATATTTGGGTCAAAGTCAGTGAATGGTTTCACGTGATAGAGAAGCAAAAGAGGCCTTGAAGTGTTTTATCTCCATATTTTTAAATGAAATGATAGAATTTGCTTTTGGAAATGTTTTATCTAGAGAATTGCTATCCTCTGGTGCTTTTAGAAGATTAAAAAATAGAGGAATTAAAACCTCTGTGAAGGATGCGATTCAGGTGAATTGAATGGTGGGGGTTTTCCCCTCCTGTTTTTATTTCCTCCAAAATTGGAAAAAAAGTAAATAACCATGACTTGGTTCAGGCAGGGAACTGGAAATGCCCTCGTTTGTAAGATGTAGAGAACATCCAGTGCTGGTTGTCACACTGTGGGGTGCAGGCAGGCAGAGCTGGGTGCTCCTGCCACTTTACGCAGATGAAGGGGCAGGAGGAGGAAGGTTGCAGCCGCTTTGGGCACCCTGACCTTTTACTCAGCCCAGACAGCTGCAATAAGCCTGGCTTTCCAAGGTTTTCCTTGATTAAAGCCGTCAGCAAGGCCATGAACTCTCTGTTGCCCATGGTATCCTTCTGCACCAGGCACTTGCTGCCTTTCCCAGTGCTTCTCCAGCACTCAAAGCAGAATCTTCATAGCAGTACAGTGCTTGCTAGTTGGCATTTCCACTTATCCTTAGTCAAAATGAGATCCCAAGGTGCTGTGACCAGCATAGCTACAAGAGGAACAGCTCTGCTCAGGAATGGTCACAGGCTGAACTGACCATGCTTGGAAAAGAAGCAAAAGTAGAGAAATTTGCTATAGAGCAAAGAAATTTTGGATACAAGAAAAAGCACTCTAAAATCACAGCATCAGTGGCAAAGCCAGGAGGGCAAATTGTTTTCTTGCAGCCCCCATTCTGACCCTCCTACTTTTAATCTCTGTAGTCCTCATCCTAACTCTTGTCTGGAATTCTACCATCCTCTAGGAGAAACTGGATTCCAGCAGCAGGGTATGTGGTGGGGGTCCTGACTTTCATGAATTCAAAAAGAATAGTTTTACTATTTGTAGTCTATCATTTTATATTGGCTGAAGAATTAAATGGGGCTTGTTATCCCAGAGCAGTTATGACCCTGGTGATACTGCTTGTGTTCATGCTTTCCCACCTGATCCTTATGAGTTCCTTCACACCAAAGGAATTAAAGCTCCTGTAATCTGGTGGATATTACTGCTTGATGTCTGTGGTGTGTATTTTGAAGCTCTGCCTGCAGAGACCACTGATGTGTCTTAAAGAGGACAGAAAGCACAAAGTAGTGGCAGATATGCTTACTTCTGACTTTTCTTAGCCAAAGGAAAGCCGGGATGTACCCAGCAGTTTCCAACACTGTTCCTTATAACTGTTCCATTTCTGTTATTTCTTTTCAGGATCCTGCTGCTTTAGGAGCTCACTGTAGCTACCTCACCTCAGGCACTGCTCTTGTGCTGTGTCTGCAGAGGCCAAATGCTGTGAAGAAGGTGATGGATCTCCTGGGACCAGAGGATCCTAAACTAGCCCAAGCACTAGATCCCTGCCTCTGGAGGGCTCAGTATGGCACCAACACAGTCCACAATGGATTTTATGGTAGGTTTTTGTAAAACAAAAGGTCAAAGGCTCAGATATGCAACTGGAAAATATATAATGCACTCTTCCCTCCTACCTTGTCACTACAGTTTCAGCCCTGGCAGGTGGTGGAGACCGGTATTCCCTAAAAAGCTTTCACTGTTTTCTTGGTGGCTGACCTGAGTGTGTCTCAAGCAATAAAATGTTCTCATAGAAAAATATTTTAACCAAAAAGGTTTCTTCCCAGAACAACCCTAGATCTGTGTTCCATCAGAACAGATTTCCTTTCATCTCTTCCCTGCTTGGTCTTTTAGTACTTTTGGCTTGGTTATTTTGTAATTATCCCCAAGAACTCATGCGTCTTCTCTGCTTGTGTGTGTCCTCCTGATGTCTCTGTAACCCATTAGCCAACTCCAACCAGATTTCACAGAGGAATTAAAGACTCAAGATACTGAGTTTCTGTAACGTCTCAAAATATTAAAGACTAGTAGAGAGGTGATCAAGAATTGCTCTGACTGAGGAAAGCAGATGAAGTCAGCTGTTTTCCATTGGGAGAGGCTCTTTCCAGCTGCACATGAGCAGAGCATTAAGTCAGCATCCTCGGAGTGCAGAACCATGACAGCTCATCTGCCAGCAGGAAGGGACTGGAATGTTGCAATGTGTGTGTGTGAAGGATGAGAAAATGGGACTTATCCCTGGAAAGAGTGGCCTGTAGAGAACCAAGAGTATTGCTGCTGGAGGTACAGCCACAAGGAAGGAAGGATGTAATTCCAAAAATTGTAAGGAATTAAGCATCATTAGTTCACTGCCCATGAGTAGTGTCTTTTCTCAGTGTGGCCCTGACTGTGCTCTATGTAGTTAAACAAATATAAAAATAATAAAGCAGTAACTCCTTTAAATGCAGGTGAGCTGGTAGACACTGTATACCCTCAAGTCCCAGAACTTTCCTTGGATTATTTTGCTCTTTCTATTGTATTCTGTGCTGTGAAATCACTCCCTCTTTTCATCAATGTCAAATGTTCTCTTGAGAACTGGTGGGGAATGAAGTACCACCATGTACAGCTTGGGGGAGACAACCAACCCCTTGATCCAGAACCTTCTTTTATCAGATCGGAATCTTGAGGACCAAGACTGAGCCAAGAGAGCTCTCTCACCATAATCCCATATGATCTCATCTGTGGGAGTGATTGAAGAGCAGGATCTACCTACACAAAAAGAGTGGTCAGGGCTCTCTAGCCAATACTTTTCCACTACCAGTGCCTGCTTCTTTTGCTATTAAGGTTAAAGCATTGTGTGTCCAGGTTGCCTTGAGACTGAGAAGTCATCAGTCATGACTAAGAATGGGTAATATCTATCCCAAACTTCAGACACCTGCTACAGTTAGAGCATCCCCAGCACAACTCAGTGAAAGATGACTATATTAATTAGAGATGTTCAGTCTCATCCTGTTTGGCTGGGAGTCACAGGTAGCTCACTGTGTTTGAGAAATCCTCAGATGTTCTGCTTCGGAATTCCCTTCAGGTCCCTATGCTGGGATTTGAAGTCACCTTTTAAGTCTGGGCTGAGCACTGAGCTGAGCTGGCTGCCACCTGCTCTCTGAGACCAGACTATGTGCATTATGTACAAAGCCATCCTGGCACACATTCCAGGAAAATGGATGCAGCTGTAGCTAACTGATGAATCTGACCCAGCTTCTCTGCCAGGGAGATGTCTGTTCATAAGGAAAGGAGTGTTCCTAAACCCTTGTATCTCCAAGAGCTTGTCCTTCAATACAGGTGAAACATTTACCTACAAGTTAAGCAGGAAGAACTTTCCTTGAGTGATCTGGGGGACTGTAAGACCATCTTCCTTTCCTAGGAGGGAATACTAAGCTTTCTCAGTTTTGCTCCTGCTGAGGAAGAACTTTAGTTAATGCCTGTGGCAGAGCAAACTCTCACTCTTTCCTCCCAAAGTGACTAGGGAAATTCAATTAATACAAAGACCAGATTCCAGGGAGACCATTGAACCAGGTAATGTGGCTTTCATAGTCTGAGACTCAGCTGCAGAGTTAAACCTGCCCTTCTCTCATCTCTTCTGGAGCTTGAAAAGTCATTGTACAGTGCTTTTTCTTGAATCCAAAAAAGCTCTTATGTGTATGAACCTTGCAGTGCCTTATACCTTTAGTAAAGCAAGAGTAAAATGTTGCTCACTTTGGGAGTATTTGTGTCCTCTAATGACATCAGCGATTTAAACATGGAAGGTACATAAAGGTTCCAGCACAGCTCATACACAAGTGACTTATATAACCTTAGTCTTGTAAACTGCTGCGCTAAGGGCTCTGGTCATACAATACCTGGAATTATGGAGCTCAAACAGGGCTGAGTGCACTCAGATGGGATTCTTTGAATGGGTAGACTCAAAGGTGGGAATATTTCAGAGGATAGTTGTGTATTTGTATCCCAGGAGTATGGATCTGTGCCAGCACAGTGACAAGCTATGTGAACTCCAGTTATATAGAAATAGCTTTTCCCTCTCTAATATTTTCCACCCACAAATCTCAAAACATTCTGAGTAGCGCTTTATAATGCTGATGCTTTATAGGGAAATATTCAGCTGTTAAGCCTGGAGGGACCTCTCAAGTCACTGAGTTCAGTTAATTCCCTCACAGACAACCCCATCACACATTTGCTTTCATAAGCATCCACCCCCTTCGGCTGGTTGTCACAGAGCTTCTCTGCCTTGATAGCTAAAAATCTTCTTCCATTTTCAAACTTAAATATAGTCACATACACTTTGCGCCCATTTGTTCTTGTGCCATGATCTGGACTTTAAGTAGTTCTTTTTACACCTCTGACCTTTTCTACCCTGCAGTGTTTATCAGAAATCAAATTCCTTCTTGGCTTTGGGTCATGGTGGGTCAAACAAGCCAAGGTCTTTTAGCTTTAACTCTTCACATGATTCTCCATTTCTTACACCATTCTCACATCATTTCTGTGTACCTGTTCAAGTCTTAATTTGCCTTTTTTGACCCCAGGTGAACAGAAAATAGACTGCCATCAACAATGCTTCATGCTAATTCTGATTTCTGTGGTCAACCAGAGCCTCCAGCCTATTTGGGACCTGCATTATTGTCACTAAGCACATTTGTTTTACTAACTTGTAGCTCTTTCAGTAAGATCAGCCTGATGTGATCCAGAAGCAAAGGAACAACAATGGGATTTAGAGCTGGTATTGATGGGTTTCACAGGCTCCTTAACAGATTCTCTTGGCTACACTCTTAGGAAATAGAAGGAATCTTGTTTACATGAAGAAGCTGCTGAGTGATAATAGGACAGAAACAAAATACCAAGGAGGCAATGAAACTATTCTAAATATAATGGTTTTAAATGTTTGCTATTACTGTACAGAACAGCTGGCCTTTAAAGCAATTACTTCAGTAAGTTGCACATCATCAGTCTCTCCAAAAGATGAGTGTGAGTCTACAGAATGTTTAATTCATGGCCTGAGAGAATCTTCTCATTTTATTTATCTCTCAGGCTCCAAATCCTACCAAATGGCTGTCCGGGATATGAAGCTGTTTTTCCCAGAAGGGCTGTGCTGTGCCGAGTGTCAGATGCTGGAGGAGGAAGAGGTAGGATCTGCCCTTTCCTGGGGTTATCCTGCTGTGTCAGAGCAGTGTCTTTGGCCCTGCTATCCCATTACTTCTTTCCTATTATGCTTTAGGTAATGCTGCTTTTGATGTGTTTTACCAGCTGCTGAGTTTTCCTTCTTCTGTGGATGTTTCTACACCGTGCTCTCTCTCTGTATTGACCCAGACAGCCTTGGTGGAGAAGAGCTGGTTCAGATCTGTTTGTTCAGAACACTGTGCTGGAAATTCAGGAGGGCTCAGGGTTTCAGGAGCAAAGCTCCCAGATGGTCAACATTGCTTTGGAAGGGGGCTATTTGCTTTGGGCAGGAGCAGAACCATCATCCCTGACTGCTAAAGCACAGATGACCCAGGGGCTGGTTTTTTACCAACTTTGTGTTATTCAAGAATGGAGATGAGGTGGGATGACTGGTGATGGAATAATGATTTGGTTAGGTTCAAAGGAGGGATGGAAGTGTTTGAGCCTTACTATGGCTCAGAGGTGACCCAGCTGAGTTAGTCCAAGGAGATTAGTTCTGGACCTGGATGCTGCTGGCCGCATCTGTAATAGCCTTCATTAATGTGACTGCTCTCCCTGTGCAGTTCAGTCCAGGGCATCAGGGCTGTGCTGGGACACTTGGATGTATCAGTTCATAGAGACAGGAGGGAGCTGCTACACCCCAGTGCAACACTGGATAAAGATGCCAGAGTTTCACAGGTTTCTGGTCTGGAAAAGATAGGAACAGAGACCTTAGAAAGATGTCTGGATACAGGACCTTTAAAAGGATGACAAAATGCTGTACTGAATTAAACCTCAATTAGGGAGAAAAATGCATGCAAAATGTTCTTGTATCTCCAGACAAGCAGGTGTTTTCTGGGCTGGCAAGTACAGAAGTACACAACAGCAGCAAAAGCTTCACAGCTTGCCTGAATCAGTCCTTCAGAAGTGTTACCCCTCCTGATTAGGTAATGGTGTTCACGTGACTTGCTTCTCTCTCCCCCCACTCCACTTCCATCCTGCAGATCTATAACCTGAAACGTGACCCCATATTCAGTCTGGAAATCAGCAAGGAGCACAAGATCCTAAACTGTAAGCCAGGAAGACAACCCAGTGTTCTGGGCTCTGAACGGCCATGCAGTCCTGGTAAGGAAATGTAACTCTTGTTATAGATTGGGACTGCTATTGATTAACTGGTCAGCAAGACAAACCATCTGGTGGCAGCAAGGTTTGGTATTGATGTCCTTTCAGAAAGGAGAGACAGCTCTGAGCTGCAAAGAACAGCTTCAGGGGAGTGCAGCCATTTAACTGTTTACCTGAAAGCCCTTTGCACTGTCAGTGCTTTAGGGGTTAGATATAGAGCTGACCTTCACAGCAGCAGCAGAACAAGCACTGTCAACACAGCTGGTGGATGCAACAGCACCACTGAACTTTTACAAGGTGTCTCAGCACCACCTTGGCCACGGTGGTTTGTGTGTCCATTCAGAGCCTCCCTGAGAGAGGCAGGACACCAGGGCACTGAAGGGTTGGGCAGTGGTGAGACATTCTGTTCTGTGAGTAGGTGGATAACAATTTATGTAGGGAGTGCTGCTGGCAGCACAACCATCTACCTCTCAGGAACTGGACTGAGAGCTCATTCAGTTCCCACTGTTGCTGAGCAGCTGCCAGCTCAAAATGACTCCCAGCTATTGCCAGGCTGACTTTGATTTGGAGCTGAAGCCTCAGCAAGGCTGTCAGTTCCCTGAGTTGCAGCAGCTTCTCTGGGCCTTTCCTGTTGATCTCACTTGACAGACAAGTGTAAACACAGCTGGGATGAACCATCATTCAGGTCAGGAGATGTCAATAATAAAGGGGGATGCTTCCATGTTGGGATGTTGTGCATTGATTCCAAGCCTTTATAAACAAGCAGTGATCAGGTAAAGTATCCCTATGGTGTTCACTGGGGAATAGACTTGTTTGGAACCAGGTCATTCTCCTTCCTGTAGCTTGAGTTCTGGTGCGACTGATGTAGGCAGCTCAGAAAATGGTCCTATGCTGCTCCTGATCACTGTGGTCATTAATCCCAGCAGTAGAACCACAGGATTGTTATGGACTGAGACATGAGTATCACAAAAGTGTTACAGAATTACAGACCATCACATCTCTCCTTAAACCCTTCCTGACAGAGGACTTTGGGGCATCGGTCCCATATCAGGAGATGCATGAGGCAGCACATATAGAAGTGCAGGGAGTGGGTGGTAAGTCAAGGCCTCTGCCCTACAGACAGTGGAGCTGTTACTTTGGGTATGGGGTCTCTGAAGGAGGATTTTTCCTGAGGTATTTGTTATTTGGTATTTCTTACATCATCTTACTGCTCTATGGGAAAGGACTGGGCCTGTAGCACAAGTCTGCTGTGACTGAAGCACTTCTTGATTTTTAGAAGAGATTGCAGAAAATGAAATGAAATGACATTCAAATAAAAGAGCTTGTTGTGGAGTGAGCACAGGTATCCTGCAGGCTTTGCACAGCCCAGTGTTGGAATCAAATCTCAAAATACGTGCCCCTAATTTCTTGCTGTACGAGGATCTCTGCTTTGAAGATGTCTAAGCAGAATAAAAAGGAAACCAGTGTACAGCCCTGATGTGTTTGTGTCTCAGAAAATGTATTTCAAAGAGTTGCCGTCCTGGAAAAAGCAAGTCCACATGATCCCTGAACTGTCAGGCAGGATATATTAAGTGCCTCCAGCAAGGCAGACACATCACTCGAGTTCTGGGCTCATCTTGAACACTAGAGGAAGCTCTTGCACACAAGGAAACCTCCTTCCAGCACATTATAATTATCACAAAGCTGCTGCCTAATGGACAGACAGATTTATCATGAGGAAAATATGAAATACATTACGTATGATGAGCAGAATTACATTAGGGGTTATAAAAGCAGCTGGATTAACAGATTTCTTTGCTTGGAAAAAATTAAACTGAATAGGATCTCCTGTAGAAAAGCAGCAGTTGTCCTCATTTGACTCCTGAAATGGGGTCAGTACTGCTGTCTTGTGATCTCCAGATAGGGACACAAAGGCAGCAGCAGTCCAGCAGCTCGGAGTGAGCATCCCAAACCACATCACAACATCTGGGTGCCTCTGACTTTCCACTTCTGTGGCCGTGGCAGGGAAGAATCACTTAGAGAGGGGAAATACCAACTAAGTGTTTTGATCTTCTCCCATCAGGTCAGCCATTGCTGGATAACCTCTGCCAAACCACTTGCCTTGTGTTGCCCAGGATAGTCCTCCAGGGTTCAGAGCCCCCACCTTATGTGGACCTGCTGGATGAGCTCCTTGGCAGAGGTTTCACAGTGACCAGAGCTCGTCTCACTGTGCTGGACATGCCACAAGTTCTCTGCATCTCTGAGACGCTCAGCAGGGCCAAGGGCAGTGTAGCAGCAAAGGTATGGAACAGCTGGAGTTGGGCTTTGCTTCCTTGGCACAAAAGAAGAGCCTTTTAATGCCCTGCTGTGCTAAGCTGGCTGTTTGCTCTGAGCAAATTTGCTGTAGTAGCAGTGTTCCAGCACTGCCTCTGAGCTCTGCCACCTCTGGTAAGTAACATAGGCAGTGTCCCTTTCTGGTGTTCCTCTGTCCCTGCTCGCTCACTGACCCCAAAGTCAGCATCATTACATGTGAATGTATCCTTAATGGGAACAGCCCATCCATTATTTATTTATTGAACATTTTAAGTCCATTCACCCATCGGTGCACTATTATGTATGTTCTGTTGCTGTCTTCTATCTTGTTTCTTCATATAAATACAGTTTCTCCTTCCCTTTCTCTAATCACATCCCATTAATCCTCTGCTACAATGCTAAACAACCCTTTCACTTTTTGGACTTTGCCCTGGAGTCCTAGGCAGGGATTTTCTATCTGGAGTGCTGCATCCAGCTCTGGCGTTCCTAGCACAGGAAGGACATGGACCAGTTGGAGCAAGTCCAGAGGAGGCACCAAGATGATCAAAGGGATGGAGCAGCTCTGCTATGAAGAAAGGCTGAGGAAATTGGAATTGTTCAGCCTGGAGAAGGGAAGGCTTTGAGGTCACTTCATTGTGGCCTTCCAGGACCTGAGGAGAGCCAACAAGAAACATGGAGAGACTATTTACAAGGGCCTGGAGTGACAGGAAAAGGGGGAATGGCTTCACACTGACAGAGGGCAGGGTTAGATGGGATATTGGGAAGGAATTCTCCCCTGTGAGGGTGGAGAGGCCCTGGCACAGATTGCCCAGAGAAGCTGTGGCTGCCCCATCCGTGGAAGTGTCCAAGGCCGGGTTGGATGGGGCTTGGAGCAACTTGGGATGGTGGAAGGTGTCCTTGCCCATGGCAGAGGGTGGAGGTTGGATGAGTTTTAAAGTCCCTTCCAACCCACGTCATTCTGGGATTCTCAGTGGGTGATGACAGCTCAGGCTGCAGCCCAGTGTGGAGCTTAGGCAAGTGCTCATGAGGCTTGAGCGTGGGCTGTGCTACTGGGATGAGCAGACACTACTTCACAGCAGCAGAATATTGGGCCCAGACTGTTTTTCTCTTGGTATAGGAGAAGCCCACCATGTCCGGACCTTTGCCAGGGCAAAGGTGGGAGGTGAAATGTGCAAGGCAGTGCTGTCAGCAGCACGGGGTAAACCGGGGGGAAAGTACTTACAGTGGCAGTAGCAAATCAACAACCACCCAAGGAGTGTCAGGACCACAGCAGTCCCTCTGCAAAACACATCTGTGCTTTCAGCCTTTCAGTTATAAGACTTAGGTGCTATCTGTAATAAGAGCAAGTAAGACCTTTTTAGGTTGTGATTTTTTAAATGGACATCCCTTTGAAATACATCTGTATGGAACAGCAATTACATCCAGCAGCCAATTAGTGTAAGCACAGCTTCCTTCTCCAGCGGGTCCCCGGAGGATCCCTGTGCACATGGAATGTGCAGCTTTCTAGGAAGGACAAAGCATATCAGAGTGTGGGGAGCAGAGCCATTCCTCCTTCCTGCTGTCAGAGATTAATGGCTCTGAGCAGAGCCAGCGTGCTTCCAGAAGGATCTGGCACTGCTGAGCTAAAAGTGAATGTTACAGCCTTTGGTTTCCCTTGGTGGGAGGGAGATGGGCTCCTTCACGTAATGAGTGTTTCTGCTACACTATCTCAACATTTACCTTATCTCCAGATTCCTGCTTCTGGCATTGTTAATGACTGAATAACACACTCAGGTAACCTGCTTATTTTCACTCTCAGAGAGGGAGCAGGAATAACAGTGAGCTGTAGGAGTGGGTAACAGTTCAGACATGATCCTCTCAATTTGTAAGTGTTGCTTTGTGACTCCAGCCCCTCCCACAGCACAGGTGTGGTTGCTGTCAGCAGTTCATCAGCCAGAATTACTCATTTAAGCAAAGAGCAGCACCAAAGCTCTGTTCTTGTCTTTCTTGCAGTGTTCCCTCCTAAAGGATGGTTTGTGCCTGGTGCTGGCAGCACAGCGTGACAATGCTGTCACCTGCTTTGGCTCTCTGCTGGACAAGTAAGTGGCCCTGCCCCGTCCCTGGTACAGAGCTCGTGCTCTGAGGGGTGGCACCTCCTTCTCTGAAATTCCAGTTCTGATGAGGGCAGGTGCCACTCAAAGGCATCCTGTTCTTCACAGTTATCTTGTTCCTCATTGAATCCTTGAATCATTAAGGTTGGAAAAGACCTTTAATATCATCAAGTCCAGTCATCAACCCAACAGCACCATCATTAAATCAGATCCCCAAGTGCCACATCCACATGTGTTTTGAACACTTCTAGGGATGGGGACTCCACCACTGCCCTAGGCAGTGTGTTGCAGTGCCTGACTACCCTGTCCATGAAGGAACTTTCCCAATACTCAATATACCCCTGGCACAACTTGAGGCTGTTTTCGCTCATCCTGTCCCTTGTTCCCTGAGAGCAGAGCCTGACACACCCCCCCACCCGGCTCCCCACCTCGTGTCAGGGAGTTTCAGAGAGTGAGAAGATCCTCCCTGAGCCTCCTTTTCTCCAGGCTGAGCCCTCCCAGCTCCCTCAGCCGCTCCTTGTGCTCCAGCCCCTTCCCCAGCTCCATTCCCATCTCTGGACATGCTCCAGCCCCTCCATGTCTTTCTTATCGTGAGGGGCACAATACCTCAGAGTGTTCCACAGTTTCAAAGTCGTGTCCTCAACTCAGGAACTGAAACAGTGAGTTGTGTTTTTTGTTGAGGACCTGGAGTGTCTGTGAGGTTTGGCAGCATGGTTCCATGAATACAGGGGACTCTGAAATAAGGACTCATGCTGGGAATAGACCTGTTGAATCAATAAAATTCCTTGGAGAAATATCTTAGCAGATTTTATGTTTGCTATGGAAAAAAAACAAACCCTGAAATGCAAGAGAGAAAAATCAAAAATTAGCCTCTTAAATAAATCACCAGAAACGCTGGATAGAGATGTATAAGTCTGGAAAAACAGAACCCCTCTGCAGGGACCGATTAGTGATTAGAAACGAAGTGATTAGCAGGGCAATTAACCCTCTGTTCCCCAGAGGAAAGGTTTCCCTGCACAGGGGCTGGTGTTTGGCAATGGGATGTGTATCTCGTGCACATGGTTTCTCTGGCAGAGGAAGCAAGGAGAGTGTTTTCTGACCCATTAAGTGAGGAGCAGGCCAGGAGCCACACTGATGACTGATGTTCTGACTTTGGCTGGACCATCTGGCAGACTTCCAGATCATGCTGTCAGTGTAACAGGAATAAAGAATTCAGGCATAATGGAGTTTACAAGCATCAAGGGGATCAAAGCTGAACATCCACATTTGTAGGCACCTCAGATTTCTCATACTTTGATAAAATGTTACAGGGCCACACCTGGGAAGAACAGTTGGGACAAAGTTCATCAGTAACTTTTAAAAAATATGTTTAAGGTAATTGCAAAATACAGACTTTGCTCCCATTCATTTAAAATCACACCCTTGGGAGCCACATCCCAAACCTTCCACCACTGCAAGGCACAACTAAGGGGAGGCAAAGAGCAACTTCCCCAAGACCTTTCTGCTGAGTTTTTGTCAACTCTTCCTTGTTTACAGGGGGACAGTGAGCTCTTGGTAACATCAGAGATCCTTGGGGTGGCTCTGGAAGAGTTGGCTGCTGGTACAAGACTCCCCACCTCTCTATTTTCCCCAGAGTCGTGGGTGCTGCTTAACAAGATCAGCTGCAGCCCAGCACTTCCCTCTCCTGTAGGCTTGACATGTTTTCAGCTCCAGTCTCAAGGCATTACCTCCAGAGAAACCTCCCATGGCTTCTCCTGCCTTTCCCAGGGAGTTCAGGGGCTGAGAAGGAAGTTGGCAGGAATAAGTGCCAGTCTCACTGTGCCTTCAGCCCTCATCCTGCTCTGTACAAATGATGAACTTCCTTGCTGAACTGCAAAAATCCATGTGCATAAGTTATGGCTGTTGAGGCACTTCCAAGTGGCAGGATCCACTGTGCCTCTCACCCTAGTGCCAGAACCAGTGATCAGGCAGCCATTCAGACAAAAAAACCATTCTTGCCTTCATAATCAGTGGTGCCTGCAGAAGGGAGGGGCAGGAAAGTGTCCTGCCTCCAAGGGGGAGAGAGGCTCTGATCCTCAGGTAGATCAGCTTCAGCCAACAGGAGCTCACACTATTATTGTCTCACAAGACATTGTTTAAAATCAGCTTTGCCAATATGTTTGAAAACCCAGTCTGACTTCACTAGTGCCTCATAAAGACACTTCACACCAAGACATCTTCAATTTAAGTAACACCAGAGGTTAATTACACTTACTACCCCATCAGCCCTTTCTGTACTGTGTAAATCACTGGATATTTATTTCCCTCTCTCTGCCACAGCTCAGAATTCTGATACCTGCCCAGGTTCTGGCCTGAATTTCAGCTGCACTGCTGAAGCACCACAGTGGAGGGATTATTTTACAGCCCTGGGACTTGCTTCACAGCTGAGCCACATTTCTTTGTGCCAGGGGGAGGAATGCTGCCATCTGTATGAAAGCCTGGGATGTGATGTCAGAGATGGGCTGTAATAAGAAGGAAAATTCAGGTGTTGAGAGGAACAATGTGGGCTTTGCCAATGTAACTGCTCCTAGTTCTGAGCCTATTAAAGCTTCCCTAAGCCAGCTCTGGCAGTGCTAGAGAGACATTCAGTCCCTGGAGGATTTGAAGACAGACCGAGACCCTTCTAAGTCTGTTGTGATTGTTGTAGAGCAGGAGGGCCCATTCTGGCTGCTCTCTGGACATCCATCAAGGAATTATTTCTGCACCAGAGGGCAGGAAGAACAGCAAAAGAGACAAAAGTAATGCAGGTGTGGGAACAAAAGCAGCTTGTGAGTTTGGTTCCCTGCCAAGAGTGGAACCAAAGCAGAAATCTAGGAGAATCTGGGTGTGTGCCAAGGGTAACTCGTAGGGCAGAGTGAAGTCAGTGTTTGGAAGAGGGGAGGGGAAGCTACAACACAGCCTCAGAGCAGTAGGGACCAGGGGGAGAACACAGAGAAGGAAGTGACACAATCCTATCCACAGACAAGGAAAAATGATGTGAGAATTACCTTTCTAGTTCTGTTAGCGTCTGGCTGCCTGGATATCTCAGTTTAAAGCATTTGAATTTTCCCTGTCATAACTTGTTTTCACAGCCACATTTCCTGGCTGCAGGGTGGCAGAGGGAAGAATTTACAGCAGTGGATTCAAAGCAGCTCCTGGAAGGAAGGCATGCTCTGCTTTTCATGCATGACAAACCAGATTTGGCTGCCTTAGTAGGTGATGCTGATGCCATAGTGATTACTCCTCTATGGTTTTAAGCATTTAAAAAGTACTTTCAAGTACTTTTGCCTGTAAGATTCTTAGGACCTATATATGTTATGCACAGACTTAGGAGCTCACCTGATTAACATTGTACTGAACTCAGTAGGCAGGTTTTGGCTAAAACATCCCCAAAACTGAGCTGCAGCAGAAGAAAATCAGAGTTTAGGCCAGGCTTTATGCCTTCCTCCCTTTAAACAACCTAATGCAATTAGAACAGAAGCCAAGTGTTAACCAACTTAGCTGGATGTTATTCTCTCTGATGAAACATTCTTACCAAGTGTTAATTGATGCTAGCAGGAAGCGATGTTATCCCTACATCCCCGGGGAGCCTTGGGGGTGAAGAAGGTGTAGAAATAAAAAAAAAATGAACACATGGGGTGTAAAATCTTGCTGTTGAAAACCACTGAAGGGAAAACTGTTGCCAGGCACAATACCTGAATATGGAGGCAGGGAGTGGCTTTCAAACCCTCTGGAGAATTTTCAAGCCTGAGGCTCCAAGTGTGCACAGTCAGTTTAAGAGGCACTTTTGAAATTTGTATTGTGCCTTTTAATTTCTCTTGAATATGTTTTAGGGTCAGCTCATGTATTGCTTAAGGAGGAACAGAGCAAAACAAGACCGGTGAGGCAGTCCCTGCAGTTTATAAAGTCCTGAGTTTTGTGGAAAACAAGACCCTTGCGCAGAGCTAACTACTTACACTTCTGTGTATTTCCCCACTGCCCGAGAGCCTCCACTATGCAACTGGTCATCACTGTTAGTTTGAAGGTTTATATTTTAATAGTGCAAAGCCATTTATACAAAGCTTTGTAAAACCCAGGATTTAGCTGTGTAAAGAAGTTCAGTAGCAGATGCCTGTGGCTGGAATTGCTGGCACAGAGCACGGTTCTCCTCAGAGCTGGGTCATCTGCACTTCCTGACAGCTGACAGGCCAAACTAACACTGCCTTCCCTTTCTCTTTACCTCCAGTGCCTGCTGGCAGAAGCAGACTGTCCTGGACACTGCAGAGCATCTCCTTTATCCCCAAAATGAGAATCAGGCAAGTATTGAAGTTGATAGTACAGATACGTGTCCTTTGTGCCCCTGTGATGAATGAAATTTGTCAATATTGGTTGAATTTTAGAAGAAAATTGTAAATTTTATGAAACAGAGGTGATGCCTTGTGACAGCCCCAAGCCTTGGCTTAGACTGAGCCCAGCACATGGGGAAGGTGGGACCAAAATCCTGTCAAACTGTCTCCTATATTACAGTGGTGACACAACTTTCAATCAAAATACTTGGAGATAGTGATATCTATATTTTCCTTACAAATTCAGTTAGTTTTTTCTGAAAAATTAACACATACAAAAATATCACAGAATCGTAGAATGGTTTGGATTGGAAGGAATCTCAAAGCTTCTCTCATTCCATCCCCCTGCCATGAACAGGGACACCTTCCACTATCCCAGGTTGCTCCAAGCCCCATCGAGCCTGGCTTTGGACACTCCCAGGGGTGGGGCAGCCACAGCTTCCCTGGGCAACCTGTGCCAGGGCCTCACCGCCCTCACAGGGAAGGATTTCCAATATCTGTGATATTTGTCAAAAATTAG
>JAWWTY010000032.1:1859030-1905897 GCA_035222235.1 Margarornis squamiger | reverse complement strand
CCAATTCAAGCCATTCTGTGATTCTCTGATAAAAGAATTGGGGAGGGTGAGAAATGGTAAGAAGTGGCCAAGCCTCTCCACTGGATCCCTTTTACTTCCCCAGAAAAGCCCAGCAGGAGAGCAAGATTGTGCTTGTAACCTCATACAACACATCAGAGCTGCTGTCTTCAGTACTAGTGCTCTAAGGACTGAGCCTTAAAAGACACAGAGCCCTCTTTGAAGTCTGTATTCCTCCTTTTAACACAGGCAAAACTCCTCCAACTTCCCCAAAGTCGTTCAGCTGCTGTTTTCAGCCTCTTTCCCTAAGGTACAGTGGGATTCTCCATGGTGTAGCTGGGATTGCTCCTGCTGCAGTGCCTGGGAGCTTTGCCTGCACAGCTCTGCAGGGCTGTCACAGCCCATTGCTGTCTGCTGCCAGGGTGCCAGGCTGTTGCCAAGGAATGTGACAGGGCAGCAAGTCCAGACTGGCTTCTGATTTGCTTTGAAAGGACATTACATATCTCTGCCTGACATAAAATCCCTTCTGCTTCCTGGCACTGGGGAATCAGCCTATCAGGAAAAGGCTTACAGTGCTTTCTGTGCTAGAGAAGAGAAAAAAGCAAATATGCTCAGCCCTTTTCCCTGCTTCTGGCAGCCTGGAATGTAGAATCCAATCCCTCTGGGGCTGGTGGAAGAAGGGGCTGCTCTCAGCAGCTCAGAGTTTAGACAGGAGTGTAGTCCTGGGACAGCAGCAGGTGCAGCACCTCTTGGGGGTACAAACAGCACAGCAGCAGGTTGTGTTTGTTTTTCAATGGGCCTTTTGCTCCCAAATCCAGGGTAGATTTAGGAATCAGAGTGAGATCTGAGGAGCACTGGGGAATCTGTACCTCAAAGGACGGCCCTAGGAATGGTGTTTGAGCCTCTGATCTCTTGCTAATGAGTTTATGAAATGCCAGCCAGGCTTTCCAGGGCAAAGATAATGAGCAACATTATGATACCAGGCAAAGTTCAGGAGGGTTAAATGAACATGGATTTCAAATTCTCGTGGTCTGAGCAGAGCTGCAATCTTTACTGATGGAGTTGAGCCATGGAATTGAAAAGGAATATCATCCTTGCTCCCTGTGTGATTTGGTAGTAGGCAATAGGAGGGGAAATCAGCTTTCCAAATGTGTACTGTTTCAGTGCTGACATCTGGGCCTGGGCTAGTTGTCTGCCTGCTTCTGCAGCCACTGAGGGACACAAGCATTGCATTCCTGAAGCACCTCCACCTGCCCTGTGTGAAACATCTGCCTTAGGAGCAGACTAATCTACACTTTGGAAATTCCTTATATTCACACAGTGACCCTGCAGATGCCATGCAGCCTTATCCTGAGCACACACAGACCAGCTCACATCTGGAAGTGTGAGAGAGCCATGGCCACCATTAGGAGCTGTTGAACTTCCATGGACCTCCAGATGCCCATGTCCAAACTGGAATGTCTCCAGCAATAAAAGAGTAGTCAGGGTGTGCTGTGCTCAGCGTCAGGACTGGGATGTCCTGAGGCTGAACATTTCCCCTCCCCTGCAGCTGTGAGTGTGACTGGGATGAGCTCATGAGGCCAAGGTGGCTGTCCCTCACTGATGGTGTGGGACATCTCTGACCTGCCACCATCAGCACATCAGGGCAGGGGGACGACATGGCCTCTGCACAGCTAACCCTCTGGAAGAGCCCACGGATGCAGTCAAGCCTCCACTGGAAGGCAGCACTAATCCTTCCACTCTGCCTGGAACCCTGACTGCTCCAGCATCTCCCTCCCTGCAGACACCTGAAACCTGGGACCAGAACAGAGTGACACAGGGAAAATACATCCCAGCCACTCTTGGCTTGATCCTTCACCTGTCAGCAGCAGGAGAAGGGCTGGAGTCTATAAAAGAGATTAAGAACCTGTGAGAAGAACCAGAGCTGGCAGGAAGGCCCTGAGGACTGTGTGGGGTGGGCATCGGCACAGCACCTCTAGTGCTTTTGGGGGACATGATGCTCATTAGCATAGCCAGGATTGCAGGATTGTCCCAGGGCCCTTGGGTCTATCCTGGCCCCTCCAGCTCAGAAGCAGCCATGGCAGAGCTGCTCCAGAGCAAGGTCTAGGAAACAGAGGCAAAGCAGCTGGGGGTGCAAGTAGATTTACCATTTAGCACTTTGCATGTTGTTGCTATTTTTCAGTTCTTTGAAAACGTGACTCCTGAGAATGGCCAAACAATTGTCACAACTAGCAGAGCTTTCCCAGCCATCTCTGTGCTGGAATTAATGCAGCCTGGAAAACAGTCTCTGCACAAGAAACCTGCATTTGAAAAGAAGTTTCTTTGCCATGCACAACTCACAGCTCTGCTCTAACCCTTTCCTTTTTTTCTCTTCAGGCCCAGGAGCTGCTCTGTGGCCTTTTTTGACTCATTGGCATCAGAAAGCATCCACCGGATTGACTCTTAGGATTGTTAACCAGGATGGTCAAGGCTCCCAGGGATGCCACGGTGGAGATGGACACAGGGGGACTCCCAGCTCTAAGAACACCAATATTTGTTTGGCATTAAAACACAAAGTCTGAAATGTGGCATTAGCATTGGTAAGATAAATGAGAGTGGCGGGAGGAAGGATCAGTGCCCCAAAACAAGTATTTCTGAACTGTAACCATGGTTTCTAATAGAATGCGTTCAGAGACAGTCTGCTTGTGTTCATGGAGCAAGGTTTGAAGCATTCCTCTGGCTGGGAAAAGCTCAGGAAGTAAAATAAATACAGTGTGTTCACTGCTGTCTGTCTCTCAGATACTTGGGAACTCCATCTTCCCCAGGCCTCAAAGATTTCATGGAGAGACTCCATTTGCTGCTACTACTGTGTTCTCTGAACCAAAGACAAAACCACTGCAAAGAAAATGGAAATAGTCTGAGGGAAGGTTGGATCCCTGGAGGGTTCAGTACACCAGGTAGAGCCATTAAATAAGATTAAAAGCTGGACAGCTTAATGTTCACCTGCCTCTGCTCCAGCAGCCCTGTCACTGACTGTGTGTGTCCAGATCCAGCTCCCTGCCCTTCCATGGGCACACAGCCCTGCCTTGTCTTCCTCCTGCTACAGCACCTGCTGCTAGCATGATTTCCCCTTGACTGAGTCCTTTCTAAGAGCTCTCCAGCAACAGAGGTTCTCAGCCTTCCTGAGAATCACTGGGCAGATTCAGCTCCTTTGCAGACGGCTTTTCTCATCCTGGGAAGCCTCACGGTCCTACCTGCCTAACTAAGGCAAAGACTTAGATGTAGACTCTACTCTGTGCTGGCACGGCCTCACCTCAAGTCCTTGATGCACTTCGGAGTGCCAAAATATCAGAAGAATCTAAAGCTATTGGAGTGTTCAAAATAGGTTCATGAAGATGATGAAGGGTCTTGAGGGGAAAGATCTGAGGATAAGCTCAGGTTACTTGGTCTGTTCAGCTGGAGAAGAGGAGACAGAGGTCAGACCTCATCTGGGTCTGCAGCTTCCTCACGAGGGGCAGGGGAGGGGCAGCTCTGATCTCTGCTCTGTGTGAGCAGTGACAGGACCCGAGGCAACAGCTGAAGCTGTGTCAGGGCAGGTTCAGGTTGGATTTCAGGAAAAGGTTCTTCTCCCAGAGGGTGGTCAGGCACTGAACAGGTTCCCCAGGGCAGTGGGCACAGCACCAAGGCTGGCAGAGCTTCAGGAGTGTTTGGACAGTGTTCTGAGGGACAGGGTGGGATTGTTGGGGTGTCTGCCCAGGGCCAGGAGTTGCACTGGATGCTCCTTGTGGGTTCCTTCCAACTGAGGAGATTCTGTGATTCTCTGTGTACGCATCTGGTTCCAGACATGGCAGAGGTAGCATGAACAATCCCTGTGCATTGTCCTGGTGGTGTGAAGGCAGAGCTGTGTGCAGCTGCCTGGCCACCCCACCTCTGGGTGCTGCTGGGAGGTGAACCCCTTCTGTGCACAGCCTTTCCCTCCATAAGAGTCTGGGGTGAGTCCTCCTCCTTCCCAGCTCACACAAACTATGAGAGGGCAACACCTCTAACATCTGTCCCCTTTCAGATGAGGCTTAAAGTGCCCAGTAAGTCCAAAAGTTGGAGGTCTGACCCTGCAAGCTCTGCTCCATCTGTGGGTAACAGTCCTCACCCTGCCTTTCTCCTTCTCCAAACCACCTTGAAACCATCAAAAGAGATTGTCACAGCCAGGGGAGATATGGACAGAGACCAGTCCCGACCTCACACAGCATTTCAGTGTCAGAACCTAGAATCATTGAATAACAGACTGGTTTGGGTTGGAAGGGGCCTTAAAGCCCATCTTGTTCCACTTCCTGCCATGGGCAGGGACACCTTCCGCTAGACTTCCGTTGCTCCAAGCCCTGTCCAACCTGGCCTTGAATGTGGAAGTACCCTCCAAACCTCTGCTCCCCAGCACTGTTCTGCCTGCGGGGGCTGTCTGGGCTTTGTGGTGGGACCAAACATCTCCTGAAGAGAAGCTCCAGAAACATGCTGGTGAGGGAAGCAGGCAGCTGCTCCAGTCCTTGGGGAGGGCGAGGTCCTTGGAGTCAGTGTGACAGAGAAGCTGCTCTGCTCCTGCAGCTAAGTAGGGCATTTCCTGCACTCCAGGCGCATTTCTGTCATGCTTGTAAAGCTGTGTATGGCTTTGAAACAAATGAAAATTAAAAGGATCCACCCCCAGCACTCGGGGAATTTGATCTGAAAAAGGAGCATGTGGAATAAAGCACAGGCAGAGTGACTGGGATGAGGCTGCAGAGCTGCGCACAAGGAAAGGCACACAGGACCAGCAGCAACCCAGCATGGGGATACAGGGGTCACCAGAGCCATGTCCCACCTGCCAGGGCCCTCAGACTTGTGAGAGTGGGGTCATGGAGAGCTGGACAGCAGGAGGTGATGCTCTGGGGACTGCCAGCAGTCAGCCTGGAGAGGTGACATTTCAATAGGACAACCCCAGCACATCCAGGCTTGGCAGGAGCACTCCCAGCTTTGCGGCAGGAGTTGAGACCATGACTCTTAATTCACAAATTAATTCATAGAATCACAGAATTACGAAATGGTTTGGGTTGGAAGACACCTCACAGCCCATCCCATTCCACCCTCTGCCATGGGCAGGGACACCTTCTCCTACACCAGGTTGCTCCAAGTCCCCTCCAACCTGGCCTTGGACGCTTCCATGGATGGGGCAGCCACAGCTTCTCTGGGCAACCTGTGCCAGGGCCTCCCCACCCTCACATCGGAGAATTAACCCTAACCATGTAGCAAACCAGGGCCTGGCACAGAACACATCCAATATCCCATCCCCTTCCAGACATCCCACTGCTGTGGCTTGATCTCTGTGAGCCTTCATCCACCACCAAGTTTGCCTCAGTTTCCCACCTACCAAATGTAGGTGACTGCTCTGCCATGTCCCCCAGGCATACCAGCAACACCCCAAAAATGGAGCAGCACCAAGAGATCACTGAGCAAGAAGCTGCTGATGTGTCTTCAATTCCTAAAGCCCAGTTAATTAGTTTGAGTGTAACAAACTAACACACCCCTCACAGAGCAGGGGAAAGCATCATCTTCTGGTATTTCCAAAATGCCAGGATTCCATAAATAACCCTGCCAGCCTTTTCTTCTAGAGAATACCCTACTCCTCCACGGAGAACTGACAACCAGGAGCACCACAGACCCACCAGAAATCAATCCTGTCACCCGCCATCAGCTCTAGCTCTGTCAAAGGGAGCTGTAGCTCACACGCTTTTTTTCCCTGGGAGCTCCCACAAGGCAGCCGGGATTAACTCATCAGAGCTGAGGAGCAAATTAATGATTGCTAGAACTAGGAGAAAGGCAGATTTCATCCAAGATTGCCAGCTTTGCAGCTGGCTCCTACTTGCAAACAGTTCATTTAGATTATGAAAGCAAGAAATTGAGTAGAAAACCCCCTAGATTGTTTGCTTCCTGTAGAAAGAAAAGAAATGGAATTTAGATTAAAAATTATGCAGAATAATATTAATTCCCCACCCTCTCGTGCCTTCCCTCTTGCTGGAAAACCAGAGCTAATCAAAATTTCACATTGTTCTGCTGCCAGTGTCAGAGCTGCCTCAGTGGAGGAGAGATAAAATACAGGAGGTGGCCTTTGGTGTTAACTCCTTAGGGTCCTGCCATGAGAAAAATGGGAGCATGATGCCTGGCGCTGATATTCCTGTTTCCCAGCGTGCTCTGGCCTCATCCCCTCCCTTTAATAGGCCGGTGCTGCTGTGCAGAGCAGCTCCCCACGCCCTGCAGAGCTCATTGTTGTGTCCCGGCATTGCCAGGAGAGGGCATACTTGTGTTTATTGCCTGCAGGGAGGGCGCGGAAGCTCTCAGGGGAGCTCTGCCTTAGGAAGGATTCGTGTCCCGACACATGGGGAGGTGCTGGATGCTTTTCCCTATGGAGGGCACAGGCAGAGCCACACTCATGTACCTTTCCAGCTTGCTGTGTCCTGCTTTGTGCCAAGGACAGTGTTAACTAATCACAAATCATGACTAAAATTCCCTATCTGGCTGCCCCAGAAGCACTGCGACACTGATGCCCGGGCAGGTAAGTGGAGGGGACCATAACAGTCCCTTGAGCAGGGCAGGTGGAGGGGCTGAACTGGCAGCTAAGCCACTCTCCCGCTCCGCTGTGCCAGGGAGCTGCAAGAGCAGTTCATTCCTGGTGAGCATGGGCTGACTGTGCCCTTATCCAGGCAGGCCTGGCTCAGGGTCAGCACCCACACACTGCCGGGAGAGCCAGATGACATCTCTGCTGACCCTCCTCAGCCACTAGTGCAGACGCAGCAGCTGCTCAGCACTTTTACAATCTGACCAAATGCTTGTGTCCCAGAAACAGTTCCTGCTCCATTCCTGTGCAGATGAGCCCTGCAGGGCACCGGGAATGTCCCACGTCACTGCTCAGACCCACCAGCCTGGAAATCACTGCACAGCAAACAGGACTTACAGTCCTCTCAGCATAGTCATGGCCTGGAAATTGAGCATTGATTTTCCTCTCCAGAGGTTCATGTCTGGCTCAGAAAGCAGGAGTTGATGGACCTTCTGGAGCTGTCCCTGGATCATACATACCCACCAAACTGGATAATCCTGGTCTGCACACTTCTCATGCTCACAAATATTTGCCTTGCTCTCACTGGCAGAGCCATGAGCACCTCTCTTGGGCAAGAGCCACCACTGTTGGATCTCCAGAGAGACCTTAGAGCCCCTTCCAGTGCCTAAAGGGGCCCCAAGAAAGCTGGAGAGGGACTTTGGACAACGGCCTGCAGTAACAGGACAAGGGGGAATGGCTTCCCACTGCCAGAGGGCAGGGTTAGGTGGGATATTGGGAAGAAATCCTTCCCTGTGAGGGTGGGCAGGCCCTGGCACAGGTTGCCCAGAGAAGCTGTGGCTGCCCCATCCCTGGGAGTGTCCAAGGCCAGGTAGGATGGGGCTTGGAGTCACCTGGTCTAGTTGAAGGTGTTCCTGCCCATGGCAGGGAGTGGAATGAGATGAACTTTAAGATCCCTTCTAACCCAAACTAATTCATGATATGGGAGGGGTGGTAGCTGTTCCCTGTCAGGGGGCATATTTTCTTTGCCATCATCTTCCTGGTGATCAGGACCTAGGCTCTAATCCCAGTTCTGTCCCATTGGGAAGGCAGTGGCCTTTCTCCATTCCTTGATCTCCATCTTCCCAGGGCACCATCTCCCAGGCCTGTCACAGCAGGAGCCAATGATTAATTGGAACTTGGCAATTCCCCACTGGCAGGGCCTGGAGGAACACAAAGGGTGGTTTGTCTGTGGCTGCAAGTGCTGATAAAGCGGGGCTAAGATGACTCAGACGTGGGTAATTAAACAGGGAACAGCCGATGGCTCAGGCAGGAACACCAGCCCTGTGAACGAGGAGCTCACTGAACTGCTCTAACTGCATCATGCAGGAGACTGTCGCTGGCAGTGCCATGTCGGGGCTCACCTGGGCCTGGTGCAGCCACGGCCCAGCAGCAGCACCACTGCCCATCCCAAGCATGGCTGCTTTGCTCCATTAAAGCAAGGCAGAAACTCTGCTGGGACAGTTTCACATAGTGCCAAGTCAAACTAGGGGCTGCTGGTCCTGCAAACGCTCCTGAGGAGCTCAGCTGAGGGGCTATAGGATCTGTCTGTCTCTATCCATCCACCCATCCATCCACCCACCCATCCACCCCTACCCCCAGCCTGCACAACCACCCCACTGCGGCTCCTGCAGGACCAGCTGGGCTCTCCCTCCCAGTGGCTGTATGACCCCCGCAGGCTGGGATTGGTCTGGGCCATGGGGACTCCTGACCAATCCCCTGCTGCCCTGCTGTCCCTGGCCAATCCCACATTTCCCTGCTCCTGCCACAGCCAATCACAGGCAGCTGCGGGGCTATATAAACCTGAGGTGGCGCTTTGGTGGGCCACTGTTCCTGTTTTGTGTCTGTGTGTGGTTGCTTCATGGGGTGAGTGGATGGATCTGACCCCTGGAGCTTCCTGCTTGCAGACCTGGGTGATGTTGGTAATTTTCTGGCTATCAAGAGCCTCATGAGATCTTTGTGAGCTTTCAAAGATAATTTTGAAGATGAAAACTTGTCTTCAGCAAGATCATTAAGTTGCTGAAGCAGATTGGGATCTTCACATGGCTCTAATTGACCTGTTTGCAACCAAAGACAAGGTGGTGAGGGGACTGGAGCATCTCCTTATGAGGAAAGGCTGAGGGAGCTGGGCCTGTTCAGCCTGGAAAGGAGCAGGATGAGAAGGAACCTCATCCATGTCCTTCAGTATCTGCAGGAAGGTGTCAGAGGCTGGACCATGCTCTGCTTGGGGGCGCCCAGCAACAGGACAAGAGGCAACAGGCAGAAACTGATGCCCAGTCAGTTCCACCTGAACATAGAATCATTAGGGCTGGAAAAGACCTCCAAGATCATTGAGTCCAACCTTTGACTAAGTACCACTGTGGCCATTAAATCACAAACATGAGAAAGCACTTCTTTCCTGTGTGGGTGACCAAGCACTAGCACAAGCTGCCTAGAGAGGGTGTGGAAACTCCTTCCCTGGAGACACCCAAAAGCCATCTGGACACAATCCTGAGTAATGTGTTCAGAGACATCCTGCTTGAGCAGGGAGATTGGACCTGATGAGCTCCAGTGGTCCCTTCCAACCTGAAACATTCTGGGATTCTCTGATCTGGATGCCGTGATGTCCTGGCTGACCTGCCTGGCACTGAATCCGGGAGACTTCAAGTAACTTAGAAAGGGAAGGAGGGAGCAGGGCAGGGTAGAATAGGTGTCCCTATCCCTATGCCTCACCTGAATGTTATCCCTCAGCTGGCAGCCACTGCTTGGGGCCTGAGAAATGCCTTTGGCTCATGCCCCACAGCTGCTGGCACTGACAAGGGTTGTGGAGCTCTTAACACACAACAGCTGGAATTCCATGCTCTGAGTGGTGATTTTAGGTGTAGGGGTCCTCCTTTCCAGAGCTCTGGGCAGAGGATCCTGAGCTATTGGTGGTTGATTCCCTCTAACAGCAGACTGGCTAGTGAATGTCTACCTGAAAGCTGGGGAATAGCATGAAAAAGTGGCTCCCAAGAGCTCCTGTCTCCAGTTAACTCAGAGCCAGATGCCTCATCCTGCAGAGAGTTTGCTCTAAGACCAATGTTGACTGTTGTGTTGGTCCTAGTCTCTGACCCTAGCCCATCCTTCCACAAGATCCAGCCTTCCTTGGGGAGCCTAGAAGCCAGCCAAGACGATGTTCACCTACTGACAGACAACTTTGGTCTGCTTCAACCAGCTGGAGCTGATGGCAGCCAAAGTGCCCTAGGGTCCTGTGAAGCTGCTCCTCTCCCTTAAAGGCAGATATCCAAACTCATGGATTCATGCTGAACTGTGGTCCTGACCACTAAACTACCACAGTCCATCTATCCATCTGATGCTGAGCTTCTCACACAGCCACAGTCTGTACTCAGTTGCCCAGCCTCCAGAGTCCCCCAGCCAAGCACATCTGGCAGCCTCCAGATATTGAAGTCCCCTTTGATCTGAAGCCAAGCCAGTTGTCTGGGCACCCTGAGGGTCAGCCAGACAATCAGTCCTGGCACGTATGAGTTATCCTGGCCAGCCTCGTGGGGCAGATGAGACCGAGGAGCTCTGCAGAGCTAGCCATGCTCATGGGGTAAAGCAGGATTTTTGAACTAGACCTTGGTCCTTGGGAAAGACTCCTGGCAGTGCTCCTGAAACTAGCCTTGGGAAGGGCCAGTCCCTCAGGTGATGGCAGCTATGGCACAAGCTGGAGTGAGGCCAGGAGAGGCTGAGTAAGCTGGACCTTCCTCAGTCTGGAGAAGAGAAGGTGAGGGATCTAAATCACTGCCTGGGATTATGGGATGCTGGGAGAAGAGAGGTTGGGGAGGTGCAAAGCAGAGGGATGAAGTGGTGAAGCTTCAGCAAGGTGTCGTGGGTTTCTCTGATTAGGTTTTTTGACAAGAGGAAGAGTGGCTTCTGTTAGAAGCTGCTAGAAGTTTTCCCCTATCCTATGAAACCAATGATAGTCAGCTCCGAGGAAAACTTCCTGCTTTTGAATCATAGTAACGCCCTGTATGAGAATATTTAAGAATAGGAGGTGTTGCACAGTTAGAAATTTACAGCCATGGATTAACAATGCAGACATCAAGGTCAGTGCAGGAGGAGAAGCAGGGGGAGGGACCCCACAGATCAGGGAAAGGACTCAAAGCTATTATTCCCTGACGACTGTGTGCCAACCGTGGTGAAATGAGTTGTCCCCTCAAAACCCATGGGATCCATCGGGGTGCAGAGACCCCCTCTCTCAGAGCAGGAGGATGCATGAAGGAGGCTGTTACCTTGTGGGAGGCCCCCAAGGTGGAGCGGAGTCCTGAAAGAGATTTGCAGCCGGGGCCCGTGGAGAGAGAAACCTACACTAAGCAGGTACAGCTTATCCATAAGAGACTGCACCCAATGGAATGACCCACGAGAGAGCAGAGAACTGTCTCTCATGGGAGGGAGCCCAAGGAGAGCAGGGGAAGGACTAAGAGTTATGATTCCCCTGTGACCATTGGTGATGAGTGTGGTGAGGCAAGATGTCCTCTTGCAGCCCACAGGAAGACACCTGAGAAAGCAGATTTGGAAGAACTGCTGCTTAAAAGTTTTGGACTTATATCTGCATGCGACTAAAGCAACAACTGACTCTGGAGGTGATTGGAAAATTGTGTCTAAACTGTTTTATTTCTTATTTCTAGTTCTTAGCTTGTTAGTAATATATTTAAGCATTATTCTGAGTTCTGCTTTGCCCATTGTAATTAATCAAAGCTTCTTTTCTGGCTGTTATTTCTAATCATAAACTCCAGCTAGCTGGTTTTTTTTTTTCCTTTCCCTTTGGAAGAGTGAAAGGAGGGGGAGGCCTTGAAGCACTTTAGCTGGACACTGAGCGTTCAGCCAGGAGCCAAACCACCACACAAGAGAAGTCCTGATAGGAATAAGGCAAAGAAGGTGCAGACCCAAGAGAGGGACCCAGTCCAGCTGCAGGGTGTACCTGTTTCAAATGGTCCCATTACCCCTCCAGCCCCTGCTCTGTGACTGGGGGTAGCTACACTCCAGGTGGAATCTGGCCATTCCTTATAAACCAGCCTTGTTTCATTGTGGCACCTGACTGGCGCCCTTCTCCAGCCCCAGGGGTACTCGGGTGACCCAAATTCCTCTGCCCACCTTCCTGCCAGGGCTGGGGTGGGGGAAACACTTGTAAACCCCCCACTCTGAAGTGGTCAGAGGGGTGAGGCAGCACACCTGGCTCATTTGCAGCCTTTTATCCTAAAATTTCTTGCCCATGTGGCATCTTCAGGGCTACAAGGTGATTAACACCCCCTTTAAGCATGTTCCAGCCATGTTCTGGATGCCGTTAAGCCCCTGAGGTGTTACACGTGGCTTACAAGTTGGGCTCCATTAGCACTTGATTCACTGTTTATTAAAGCCTCGATTAATCTTGTATTAATGCTTTTCAAACACAACTTTCCTGGAGGTGTAGCAGCCTCTGAGGCAAGGAGCTTAACTTCTCTCCAGCCTGGTGCCACTGATGTCAGGGAGGATTTAGCTCAGAATCTTGTCAGGCTGAGAGCGGAGGGGTTGGGAGGCTGCAGAGTGTGAGAGCCGCCTGTGAGTATACTCTGATTAGCGTGGGATAACACCATCCCAGAGACTCAGCTGGGGGAGTGGGGTCTACAATCCAGGAGTCCACTGCCCACTCTGCAATCCCCAGGGAGGACATGAGGAGTTTGGGGGCAGCCTAGGGGTGTTGTGACTGGCAGAGGCATGCTCTGCTAGCCAGAGCATGGACCAGGTAGAGGGGTTTGGAATGGGCAGATCCTCACCTGAAAAGCGGAAGCCTTTCCTGTCCCTGCTCTGGCAGCCCTGTGGCTTTTGGAGGGGTGTGAAGGAAGGGCTGGATTAGGAGTGTAGTCAGTGGGAATAGCACTTCATCCTCCTCTGTGGCTTGGAGTGCTGCCTTGGGCACCCTGAGGAGGCAGGGCCTGGGTGCTGCCTGTGCCGACATCCAGAGCCGTGCCTGGGCAAGGCAGTGGTAGGATGGAGGAGCTCTCCCATTCCTGCCAAGCTGGGATGCCACAGTTGTCGTGGCAACGTGGGAGGCCTGAAAGCTGGAACCCATAACCCACCCCTTTGGGTGCTGGGGGAGTGTGCAGGCCTGGGGGTGCTCCCTTAAGCCCTGTCACCTCCCCATACCCCAGAATTCCAATTAACCCCTTCCTCCCAAAGCTGACACACCCACCTGTCTTTCAGCTAAAAGACCCTGATGAAAACACTGAGTTTTCCACAGGGAACAAACACCTTTGGATGAAAAAATGTGTCCAAACCTGTTGCAGAGAGCACGCAGCCAATTCGGAAGATGCCAGCAGCCTCCTTCTTTCCTATGCCCTGTGCCGAAATCCTTCCATCTGGCTGAGGCTGGAGCAAAGGCACTCAACACCTGGCAGAGTTTGGCCCACAGCTGCTCCCTGTGAGATGCTCTCAAGGCGCTTTCCACCAGGCAGGGATGTGCCCAGGAGCTGGCTGTGCTGGGATGGGGCTCTAACTCTTCCCAAAGGTTGCCGGATTCTCACACAAGGTCACTTCTCCCTTCTTCCACCAGCTGTGCCCCTGCTGAGCCATCTCACATGGCACAGGCTGGATTTTTTGCCACCTCAGGACAGATTTTGCTGTCTGATTGCAGCAGCTCATCCCCTTTGGGGCCCTTGGCAGCTGCCAGTCTTTGACTGACATCTGTCCACCATCCCCAGCAGCTGGAATCACAGACAGCAGAGGGGCCCTGAGGGAAGGACAGGCCTGAGCTGCATCCCTTCCTTGGGCAGCCTGCTGCCACCAGAAAGGGTATCGGGATGTCCTTGTGCCTCCTCCCACAGCTCCAATCCCTAGAGCATTCCTGCTCAGCCTCGCACTTGCCTGGTTCTGCTGGAGTGCCGGGTGGCACATGAATCACATTTCCTCCCAATGCCCATTACGGCTTGGTGCTGCTGCTATTTTTGGAAATTCTTGGAAGCAGATTAGCCCTGAGAAGCACATTTAATGGATCCTCACCACACCAGATTCACGTCCCCCCATGTCCCCACACCAGGCTGGGGAAGCCCCCAGCAGCCAGATCCTGCACTCCCCTCACAGTTTGGGATGCATAGGAACTCACTCCTCATCCCACAGCCCTCCTGAGTCAGTGGGGAACTGAAGCACCATCTTAGTGGCAAAATATTACCTTTTAAAGGACTTGCTTGGGATTGGGGTGGGACTTTCTGCAATGCCGGCTTGGCATGGATCATTGTGCTCCCAACGAGTGGATCATTCCCAGTTATTTTTACTCTCAACCCCGCCAGTGTTTTATAGCTGGCACTGCAGTGCCTCACTTGGTATCTCTGAGCAAAACCGGGCACGATCCAGCTCTGGAATCAAAGGGTGGTGAAATCAGAGGAAGGCACAGCAGCTGAGTGTCACAGCTAGGCCTTTCCAGCTTGTGAAGGATTTGGTTTTATGGGATGCTGCACCCACACCCATGCCATTTCACACCTACCTCTTCCCTCCAGCCCTCCAGGATCTGTACAGATCATGGAGTTATTTTCCTTTCAGAGCGGTGATTGTGCTGCTCATCCTTCACTCGGGCACTGCCCAAGGTCAGTGGTTGTGGCCCCCAAGATGTCCAGCTGCCTTCGTGGCCAAACCTGGGAGCAAACTTGAAGGGAATGCAGGGATGATGGTGGTTTGTTGGGCAGGTGATGGCTTTGCTGAGCAAGTGGTGGCTTGGCAAAGTTTAGCCATGTGTTTTGGGTCTGAAGTTTTCACCTCGAGACAAGCAGCTCCTGCCCTCCCAGTGCTGCCGGGCTCAGCATCCTGACCTTGCTGGGATAAAATTAGCCATTTCAGTTTGAATTAAAGACAGTTCCGCTGGAGCCACACGAGGTTCAGCTCGAGGACGTCAAATGGCAGCATTCCCTTTTTTTGTCTGGATCAAGGAGGGGAGGGTCCTGCCAGCCAGCTCCTGGTGACAATGACATTGATTTCCTAGACCTCTTGGCATGGTTAAATCTGTATTTTTAGCTGGGGCAGAGAAAAATATAAATCACATGTCGAAGCAATGCTTTCCCTGCCCTGCTGGGAGGGAAGGAGACAAGAGCTGTCACTGCTGGAGTGGTGGATGAACAGGGCTCAGTGCCCTGTCCCTGGAGCAGGACGGGGAATGCAGCAAGGAACTGCATCTTCCCGTGCTCTATCCCAGGCACTGCCTCCAGCTATGCCCCACACAGCCCTGACTCTGGACTGGGGACCCTCCCGCTACGGGGGTCCCGTGGCAGGGACCAGTGGAATCCACACTCCCAAGGGATCCCATCCATCCCCTCAGCATCCCCTGTGACCATTTATCTTCTGGGTCAGGCGCTGCTTTCATCTCCCCTTCCTTGCCACCTCCTCTTCCTCCTCACTCTTCCCCACCCTGTTCTCATTTCCCCAAGAAGACTTTAATGAAATCTGCCCTTAATTAAATCCACATTCATTTGCATAATTACCAGGAAATTGAAATTAGCCTGCGGACGTGGATGGAATACATTTGGCACCAGGCAGCCCTGGCTGTTCAGAGAGGGCTGTACCAAGGGCAGCTGGGTGCTCCCCACCCTTGGGTGCTGTCATTCTGCCTCTCAGTGCTGCTCCCAGTGCCCCTTCTCTCCCATTCAGGGAGAATGGCCACGGTGGCTGGGCATGGAAGGGACACAGTGAAAGTGTGGGGACAGTGAGCACCCAGGCTTCAGCAGGGCAGAGGTTGTGCCTCCCACCCACACAAGCAGCATTACTTTTGCTTTATTTAATAAAAGAAGTCTTCACGGCCATTGATAATTTTTTTCTTTCTTTTATAACTATGTATTTTGTCATTTTTTATGATTTCAGTCGTGGGGTTTAATCCTTTTCAACAGTGACAAACTGAGGTAACGTCTGTGACACTATAGCCTCTCCTACGGGAAGAAAGTCCAAAACCTGACAGCTGAGGGAACTGGAAATAAAAACCTGACAACCTACTGACACAGCAACCTCGATGGGGACAGAAATCACACCGGGCAGCCCCGTGGGACAGACCCTGGAAGATGCCACCGAGCCCTCCCGGGGCACCCGGTACCCCTTATCTACATTATTGCACGAAAGATCGAGGACATCGAGGGACCTAAGGCAAAAAGGAGAAAAACCGGTGCCTAGAGCGTCTCTACTGGGGGGCAATGCTACGTCTAAGGTCGCCCTGGGCCGGCACCGCGGGCGGGCGGGGGTCCCGGGGGCAGCGGCGGGGGTCGGCCCGCCTGCTCTGTAAACTGCGGCTGCTGCTGCTGCTGCTGCTGGATAGCGAGATAGCCCTTTGTGCGGGAATTGCGGCGCCGGGGCACACGGGGGGGTCCCCACGGCGCCCACCCGATGGGAGGGAAGCCCGAACCATACTAGGGTGCTGCCTTCTCGGGGTGCTCCTCAGCCTCCCCAGGTGAGCCCCCCGCTCCGCTGGGTGCCCAAACCCACGAGGGGAGTTTTGTCCCCCCCGCCACACCCCACGACCTTGTCACGAAGGGACAACCAGCGGCTCCTGCCACCAGCCCCTGCCGCGCTGCAACCAGCCCTGAGGGATCTACCCCGCAGCGTCCTCCCCGCCAGACCCAGAGGAGGGTGACAGGGTTTGGGAAAGGGGCGACAGCAGGGAGGGGTGATGGGGACAGCACAGAACAGCAGGCAGGCCCTCGGGAGGCTACTCGGAGACCCCCCCTCTGCTCCCGGGGTGCAGGCCAGCCTGGGGCTGCACCGCCGCCACCTCTTTCAGTCCCTGGGTTCAGAGTCTGAGTAGGGGACGCAGAGATATCACCACGGCAGAGCCAGCCCGGCCCTGAGCGTCGAACCTGCTGGATGGCACCGCAGCCACCGGCCACAGCACAGAGCTGGCAGGGTCTGGGGCCCTGTGGGGCAGGCAGGGGGAACAGGGGCTGCCGGTGGCAGCAGTGGGACACACAATGACACACAGATAGGGACACTTGCTACATCGATGGCTGCCAGCACCTCCCACGGCAGGGAGACAGCCAGGGCTGCCAGGGGTCCCGGACTGCCCGAAACCCCCTGGCTCCCCATCACCAGCCCGGTGCCCACCTCCCCATCCCTTCCCGGTCCCACCAGTGGGACAGGGACTGGTGGAAGGAGACAAATCATCACCCACCCAAACCTCCCCAAAGGCCTCCTCCACGGTGCGGGGTCATCGGCCTTCCCGCTCCTTGGACAGGGGTCAAGCACAAGGTGAGGGAGAGCCAGTGGGCACTGCCTGCCCCAGACCTCCCACCCACTATCCTCCTGACTCTTCTTCCCTGTACTGGGAGAGCCCTCCCCATGACACCCTGGGGGGAGCCTTGGAGGGGCAGCATGGCCATGGCAAGACCGTGGGCACTCCTGTCCTCCCTGGCAGTAAGTGGTGCCCTTGGCCAGGCTCCCACTGCTGGTCTCACACAGGCGGAGTGGGGGCATCGACATCCTCCGCGCTACAGAGCGCAACCAGTTCTGTCCTTTTCCTCTTCGTTTGTGTTTCTTTTCCTTTTTTTGCTTTGGGAGACCCAGAGCTTGGTCCTGGCTCATGCCACCACCACAAGCAGCTCCCCCCATCCCTGCCCCTGGGGTGGAGGGGGACGAGACGGGTCGTGTGGCTGCCACGCACCACTGTGGCACTGTCAGACGCAGATCTCTATTGCTGTGGCCAGGACCATCTGCCCTTTGCCTTTGTCCTGCCGTCCGTCTGTCCTGCTCACTGTCCCCGGGGCAGCCGCGCTGGGCTCGGGGCCGCGTGTTCCACTCCCTTCCGTCAGGACGGTCCTCTTGAGTGGGGTGGGGGTGCAGGAGCCAGCAGCCTCGTGACAGTGGGGGCCGGCTGGGACCTTGTCCCTGCCATGTTTGCGGGAGCGATAGGAGGGTCGGCACCGCACCTCAGCCATCAGGTCACACTTGACAAAGTAGAAAACCTCCTTGACAGGGCAGCGCTTCTCAGGGTCGAGGGCCAGCAGGCGCTGGAACATGCGCAGGGCACTGTCTGTGAAGCGCCGCCACTGTGAGGGCAGCCCTCCAAGCCGCCCCTTCTGCCACCGCACAAACTCCTCGAAGAAGGCGTCGGACGCCACTGCCGCCTCCCAGGGGAAGTTCCCAGTGAGGACACAGAATATGAGCACCCCAAAAGCCCAGACATCGATGCTGGTATCCACAGCAAAGCCTTCGGCCCGGCCGGCCTGGCACACCTCGGGCGCCGTGTAGGGGATGGTTCCGCTGATGCGCTTGACCCGGCAGCCCACCTTGCGAGTCATGCCGAAGTCAGCCAGTTTGACACGACGGCAGTCACGGTCGAAGAGCAGGACATTCTCTGGTTTGATATCCCGGTGCACCAGGCTCTTGCTGTGCATGTAGTCGAGTGCCAGGCCCAGCTGCTGCACGCAGCGCTTCACCAGCTCCTCGGGGAGCCCCACCTGTGGGGACACAGAGTCAGTCCTGGGGTGTTCCCACCTGGCTCAGGGACTCACATATCTGTTACACATCCAGCATGATCATGGATCCTTTTATCTGGGTGCTCTCTGAGGCAGGGAGATGGGTGGTGGGTCCTGGGCCAGCCAAGAGATGGGTGGTGGGGCTCAGGCTCCCCATTGAATCCCAGGATGGTTTGGGTTGGAAGGGACCTTAAGGACCATCTTGTTCCACCCCCTGCCATGGTCAGAGACATCTTCCACTACGCCAGATTGCTCCAAGCCCCGTCCAACCTGGCCTTGAACATTTTCAGGGATGGGGCAGCCACAGATTCACCAAGGGAAGGGTGGTGGGTCTCAGGCCATCCCAGGGATAGGTAATGGGCCTTAGGCCATCCTAGGGATGGATGATGCATCTCAGACCACCCAGGGACAGGTGATAAGTCCCAGGCCACCCTACAGATGCATTATGAGGCCCAGACCACCCTAGGGACGGGTGATGGGTCTCAGGTCACCCTAGGGATGGATGATGGATCTAAGCTACCCAGAGGATGGGTGATCGATCCCAGACTTGCTTGTAGGTGCTTGTGTTCAGGGAGGACCCATACAGGGTTGCCCGGTTCCTGCACTGCAGCCCCCTCCCACACAGGTACCAAAGCACCACGGCAGTTTTGCTCAGTGTCCTGGGGATACTGACCCCCCACATGCCAAAAAGGCTCCCATGGGAGGGGCAGGGGCTTGCACCTGTGGTGGGATGATATCGAAGAGGTCCCCGCCGGGGGCATACTCCTGAGCAAAGACGTAGCAGTCCTCAGTCTCAAAGACCACGTCAAAGACCTTGATGATGAAGGGGCTGGAGGAGAGCATGTTGGTGATGCTGAACTCCCGCAGGAAGTTCTTCAGCTTTGTCTTGCTCTTATTGACAAACTTCAGGGCCATCTTGGTGCCTGTGGAGGGAAGGGGATGGGGGTGAGCCCAGGTCATGGATGGAACGTGCCAGGCACTCTGGTGTCAACACACCCCCCTGCTCCCCTCACCTGTGCTTTTGTGGGACACCAGGTCCACCTTTCCATAGGTGCCCTTGCCGAGCTCACGGATGAGGTCATAGTGCTTGCTGATGTCAGTGCCTGAGAGGGTGCGGATGGCCAGGGACTGCATGTCCTCGGTGATGAGGGGCACCCCGCAGCAGGCCAGCTTGCGTGACGGCTCCTGCTCAATCGAACCTGCACTCATGGTTGCACTGCAAGGCAGAGGCGCAGCACCATTTCAGTGAGTGCTGCAAAGCCACCATATCCCATCCCATCCCATCCCCAGGGCTGGAGCAGTCCCCACTGGGTGCCACCCCTCTGACCCCTGGGGCCACTAATCCAGTGGCTCTGGAGAGGATGCTCCAGTGTCTGTGGGGCTGCAGCCATGCGGATCAGTTGTCCCTGTGCCTCCAATTCAGTGGGATGTCTGTGGGCAAAGGGTGGGCTCGGCATGGCAGAGACAGGAGGGCAGGGACATAGATACACGCATGAACACACAAGCATTTTCTCAGCCCTAGTGCATTCATGGCCACCATGCAGAACAGGAGCTGAGGCCCGTAGGGGCTCCACACTGCTGCCACAGTCCTCAGTGGGGACCTTGGCAGCCAGCCCTGTCCCCACCGTCACTGCACCCCCCTCCAGAGCCAAGCCTCACACAAGCCAGTGATGCTCCAGAGCAGAACCAGGGCCATGCCACAGGCATCAAGTCATATATGATGGCTCTGTGGAAATCCCTCCACCATATCCATCGGCACTGACTCTTGGCATTCCCCTGTCGGGGTGATGGATACTCTGGTTCAGAGAATCACAGAATCACAGACTGGTTTCAGTTGGAAGAAACTTCAAAGTTCATCTAATTCCACACCCTGCCATGGGCAGGGACACCTTCCACAGGTTGCTCCAAGCCCCATCCAACCTGGCCTTGGACACTTCCACGGATGGGGCAGCCACAGCTTCTCTGGGCAATCTGTGCCAGGCCCTCTCCACCCTCACAGGGGAGAATTCCTTCCCAATATCCCATTTAATCTTGCCCTCTGGCAGTGGGAAGCCATTCCCCCTTGTCCTGTTACTCCAGGACCTTGTGAAAAATCCCTTGGAGGGGACTTGAGGAGTCCCTCTTCAGCTCTCTTGGAAACCCTTTATGCATTGGAAAGGTCTCCCTGGAGCCTTCTTTTCTCCAGGCTTTACAATCCAAATTCTCTCGGCTTTTTCTCATAGCAGAGGTGTTCCATCCCAATAATCATCTTTGTGGCCTCCTCTGGACTTGCTCCAACAGATCCACATCTTTCCTAGGCTGAGGACCCCACAGCTGGGTGCAGTACTCTAAGTGGGATCTCACCAAAGTGGAGCAGAGGGTGGCCCAGCCAGCAGCACATGGACAATAGCACTGACATTCTTCACTCCCATCAAACCAGTGACTGTTTTCCTCTCTGACCATCCCCACAAGAAGAGCTGAGCCCACCACACCGTCTTCAGGATGCTGCATCATCCTCCATCATCTCCTGAAGCACCTGCAGCCCCACAGGGTCAGGATCACACCCAGCCCCTTCCCAACACCACCAAGCTTGATCTCCAACTTCTTCCTCCTTTCTTCCCTGCACTGTGCTGCCTCTCATCCCAAAGGAAAGCTCAGCTTCTTCACTTATTATAGTTATATTTTTTCCCTGGGAAGTTGGGAAAAAATAGAAAAGGAACTTCAACATCATGATGTTCCAAAAATGTAACAGTTTGACTCATAAGATCTCCAAAGCAGCTCATCTCCATAGTGTTTCACTGGCCTCCTGGCAGAGGAGCACCATCTCAGTGTCTGGGTGCTGGAGGTGGAGGTGGATCAGTGCAGCAGCTCGCTGAAGCCAGGACTGAAAACAGCCCCCAGCATCCTGCAAAAAGAATTCTGTCTATGCTTGGATTTACAATCATGCTCATCAATGTCTCTTAATTAACCAGTGTTGAAATGCAATTGTTCAAGTCAGGAAGGTTGGGCTTTGAGAAAAAAACCTGCTGGTTGGATGGGAAAGAGGAGGGGAAGGACTGATCTTTTATGGAAGTGCTTGCCAAGTCAAGGGCTGTTTGCTTTTCCTCTTGACTTAACCTGTTGGGGATTCCAGGTGTCTCCAACCATCAACCAAGGAACATCCATGAGAAACAGAGATCCCATCAAACCAGGTCCCCCTGCTGCGATATGGGTCTGCATGGCTGGCACAGGGATGTGCTTCCAGGGTGGGGACACTGCTGGGATCCTGCTGCAGAGCCACGCATGCAGCCAGCTCTGCACAACACATCCTGCTCTGCCAGGACTAACAGGAACACAGAGCCATCACTGATCCCAGGAGAAACCAAACAGCGGCAGTGACCAAAATACCAACATGCTGAGGCCAAAAAAAGCATAAACACTGAAGTTTTCATTAAAAATTGAAATGCTTTTGAAAACATGTTGGGTTTGATGTGAGCAGCGAAGTGGGGCGGCACCAGGAGGGAGCGAGGGCTCGTTTCCAGTTCTGCATGCTCACAGGGACAGCTGGGATGGGTGAATAGTGGGACACAGGGAGATGATGGTGCCGATGTGGCAAGACAGGCCTCCAGCCTGGCACAGCTGGAGTCAAGGTCCCACATTCCTGGCTGCCTTCTGCACCCAGGCCAATCCCACCAATGTGCCAGATCGGATCACACCAGAGCCAAAACAGAGCCTTTTCTCAGCACACCAGCTCCTCTCCTGTGCCAAAACACTGGAAGAGAGGAATCTGCACCATGCCCAAAGATAGCCAAACCCACTTTCTCCCAGCTCAGTTGTTTTGGGTGTTCCTGAAGGAGCTTTCCCAAGCAGGAAGGAAGGATGCACATACCAGCTGAGTCCTGGCAAAGGGGCAGCAAAGATACTGCCATGTGGCACTGGGACCCACAGCTCACCACAGGAAGTTCCTGCCATCATCTCTGCATCTTGAACCATTTCTCCTACTATTCAGACTAAAATTGTTCTCTGTTTAAGCTTCAGAACCATTTATCTCATTGAGTGAGGAGGATAATCCACCCACTTCTTCCTTGCTCCCTGGCAGGTATTTATAGGCAGCCACTTGTCTCCCGTCGGCAGCTGCTGCTCTTCTTCCCAAACCTCTTGGCTCCATCCCCAACACCATGGAGCAGATCCTGAGAGGACATAATCCCATATCCAGAGCACAGCATCCCACCAGGTACTGAGACTGGCACTAAGAAACCACTCCAGCTCCAGTGCCACTCCCTGAAAGGGGATGCTTTGCCTTGCTCTGCATCCTGTTCCACATCCCACATCACCGTACACCCAGACCTGGCCACATCGGCTCTGCCGATAATTAATTGCAAACTCATTAAGAGCTCATTGTGAGGAGCAGAGGCTGCCCGGGAGAGCTGCCCCAGGCTCCTACAGAGGAGGCTGCTGGAGCAGCAGCTGCTTGGAAATGAAGAGGGAAAGGGGCAAAAAAAATCCCTCTGGCCACATCAGAGACTGACAGAAAAAAACCCACGGTTATTGAGGGGAAAGAGTTTGGGCTGAGCCCAGTACAGGGCTGGAAGCCTGGTCAGGGGACAGGACTCACACTATGGACTGCTCTGGGACAAGGAATGGGGAAGACAAAGGGAAAATCTACGCAGAGCAGGGGTATGGCTTCGTAAAGAAACCAATTTCTCTTTAAAGAGGGGAGAAATGAGAAACGTGCAGAGGTGGGATAGGCACAGGCCCACACTGCTCTGTCCCTGAGCTTGGCAGGTACTTGGCAGAGCTTTGATTTCCCCCTTCACCATCCCCAAATCCTTAATTATTAGCAGGTAACACTGACTCCCATTCAAGCCCAGCAGGCTGGAGGTGAAGACTCCCATCAGGAGGGAACTCCCCCCCTCCACACCCCAACCAGCTCCTAAACCTTCCCCAGACTACCCACTGAGCCTGCAAGGTAATGTTCAAGAGGGGTTGACCCTGACAGGACCATCCCTGCTCCTGGCACCCCCCTTCCCACACCACCCTGGGGCTGGGGTGTCATCAGGGTGAGGGACCAGCGATGCTTTGGCTGTGCCCCGTGTGGAGCCACTGCCTCCCAGCACCCCGTTCCATTTCCAGCCCCTACTGCCTCTGTTCCTGCCTGACCCTGTTCTGGGGACATCCTCTCCTCTCCTCCACACCACAGGGACCTGCACATCAGATATTAGCTGTGCTTCCTGGGGGCTGTGGCACGGTAGAGCCTAGGGAGGGCTTGCAAAGGCACCTTCACCTAACGAGGACATCTCTGCAGGTGGGGGGGGAGGATAGGCATCTCACAGGGGCTCAGAGCCACTGGTACCTGCCACAGCTGTGCAGCCTCCACCAAGGCTAGCCACTGTCTCCCATCCAGCCAAAAGCAGCAAAACATGCATAGGGAAAGGGTTCCTTCACCCACATGCCAACCTGGGACCATCCAAAACCACTATAGATAATCTGAGTGTATCCAGGAAGTAGTTGGTCATGCACAGCACAGGGACATTGGCCTGTGGCAGCAGTTTGGGAACAGCCCCTCTGCCAGCATCCCACAGTCTGGGAGGAGCAGCCACCCCCAAGACACTATGGATGGGGCATGTATCCATGCTGGCTCCGTGGAAGGACAGTGCAGGGAAATGCTGGAGCACCACTGACACCACCTGAATCAGCACCAAACCTCCACCAAATCACCCGCAGCAACCGGGACTCCCCAGTGCCCCCAGTGTGGGACTGAATTGGCACTGAATTCCAAGTCATCCAGCAATTCTCATTACCAGCTCCTTGCCTAGACCAGAACAGCCTGCCCAGCACCAGGATCATCTTCAGCAAAGCCAATGAACACTCAGCCACACACAGGCTCCCAGTTGGCAGGAGCTGCTCTCCCAGTGGGGATGTCCCAGCTGTGAGGCAGGGTCAGGCCCTGTCACACCCACCCATAGTGTCCCCTGCTGTGGGATCCATCTCCCATCCTGGCTATCAGGCTGTGACAAGCTTTCTCAGTCTCTGGTCCCAGGATTCTGGTTTCGCAGGCAAATTTGGGAAGAGCAAACAAAGCAGCATGAGGACTCTCTCCTCCAACAGCTTCTGGGGAGCCACCACTCTCCCTTCCTGCTGCTGTCCTCCGTGCCCTCTGCTCTGCTCTCCTGGAGCTGCCAGCAGGATTTTCCCTGCCCTCATCCACACTGTGCTGTCTCTGTCCATCAGCCCTGGTGGCAGGGCCTTAGCCACCTTTCAGTGCTTCAGCCTCCAGGGATTTCTGCTGTGGAGCAGGATGGCTTCATTAGGACCTCAGCTCCTCCAGCCTCCAACTCCTCCCGCCTTCACCGCTGACACCGGGGATTTATGATTACTTCATTGTTTGATTGGTTTCATCAGCCTGTCATCATCTCCCTCCCAAAACTCTTCCACCAGCGCCGGCAGCACCGCACGGTTGGGATCTGCAAAGACAAATGCCCCGAGCGGCACCTGCCCATTGCCCGCCCACCAGGTCCCCATGGCAGGGTCAGCCAGCCCTTGGCTCCACTCACTCCCAGAGGCAATGGAGGCATATCACCCCACCACAAAAACCAGCCCTGACACCACTCCATGGGGCTGCACAGCCTTTATGTGCCCCACACAGCTCAGGCATCGCCCCTGTCTCAGCCCCGGCTCCCACTGCTGGGAGTGCTCCCATGAAGGAGGGTGCTACCATGCCTCGTCTCGTCCCGCAGCATCCGGGGCAAAGCATGGTCACACCCTGCTCAGGACCACTCTGAGCACCGGGCAGGCTGGGGGCTCGGCATGTGAGCACCCAGCTCTGTGTTTTGCCTCCCCGTGGGCTACAACCAGACGCCAGGTCGGGCACAGAGGAATGCTGAGGCCAGACCACCCCTGTCCCAGCTCCTGGTCCCTGAGCTGTGGGGCTTCCAGCTGGCGTCTCCTGCCTGCGGCCACAGCGACAGCGAGGCCAGACCTGGAGGAAAGTGGGTCACGCTCCCCTTCCCCGCCGCAGCCAGGGAGAGGCTGATGTGGGATGGAGGCTGGGTCTGCACCCGCGCCAGCGGTGAGCAGACATGAGGGAACATGGGGGGACGAAACAGGGGGCAGGGGAGGTGATGAGGGGACACAAGGTGAGATGATGAGAGCAGATGACATGGGGACATGACAAGGAGACAAGAGAGGACACAATGAGGAGACATAATGAGGGTACAGGAGAGGAAATGATGAGGGGGCATGAGGGGAGATGACAAGAGGACATGAGAGGACACGAGGGGAGGGAAGAGAGAAGACAGGAAGCTGATGAGGGAACACAAGGAGAGATGAGGGAACATGAGGCAAAACAAGGGGAGACGACATGGGGAGGTGATGAGGGGACACAATGAGGGGACACGGCCTGAGCTGCCCCCGAGGTCGCCTCTCCCGGTTCTCCCCTTCCTGTTTCCAGCTGCCTTCCACCTCAGCGCATCCTTCCAGACCCCCCAAATCCATCGGGAGCCCCTGGGGACCAACCCCCCGGCTCCCCGGCTCCAGCTTCGCTCCGGCGTCACTCACGCCTCGCCGTCCCCGTCCCTGCCCCTCGTCCCCGTGCCGTGCCGTGCCGTGCCGTGCCGTGCCGCCCGGGGCGCAGGTGCCTCCGGCCGCAGGAGGGACCCGGGGCGGCGGGGCGGCCGATCCCCGGGGGCAGCGCCCGCACCGCGCGCGGCCCTCCCTCCACTCCATTCATCCCCGAGCCCCGCTTGTACCGGGATGGGGTGTTTGCCCCCTCCCCGCGCCCTGCGAGCAAACAAAGGACGGCCTCGTTACCGAGCGGCCAGCGTCCCCCGCATGCCCATCGCCGCACCTCCATCTCCCCACCGCACCCCGCATCCCCCATCCCCGCACCGCCGCCTTACCGGAGGGACGAGCCGCCGCCGCGCCCCGTCCCCGGCGGGAGAGGAGCAGCCGCCGCCCGCCCGCCGCTCGCCGCGCTGGGCTCCTCATGCCGCGGCCCCGCCGCCGCCGGAGGAGCGGAGCGGAGCGGAGCGGAGCCGAGCCGAGCCGAGCCGAGCCGAGCCCAACCGAGCCGAGCCCCCCGCAGCCCCCGGCAGCGCCCGCCCCGCACAGCGCTCCGCCCGCACCGGCACCGGCACCGGCACCGCCCCGGGGAGGGAGCGCGGAGCGAGAGGAGCGGGGGGGGCTCCGCCGACGGCCCCGCGGGGAGAGAGAGATGCGCGATGAGGGCTGCGGCGCGCTGCTTGTCCACACCCCAGATGTAGCTGGGGGAATTAGAAGCAGGAGTAACCCTGGAGACGGGGGATGAGCCGCCCCCTGCCCGCCAAGTGCGGAGCTCCTGTACCGCGGGTTAGACACGGAGCAAACCACAGGACTGGGGACAATAGGGATGGGACCGGTGCTCCTCAGGGGTCGGCTTCACACCCCTTCCCCAACCAAGGACCCCGACAGCCCAAGCTTGGAGCATCTGGAGGTCACCAGCACCGTGCAGTGGGAATAACCGAGCACAGAACTGCATCCCACTGCCCACTGGTCCCCTGAGCACTGCTACCCCTGAGCCCTCCAAGGCTCCGATCCCCCCTCCTTTGTTACAGGTGATGTCCACCGTGGTGTGGGTGATGCTCACCATGAATCATAGAGTCACGGAATAGTTCAGATGGAAAGGGACCTTAAAAATCATCTTTTTCCATGACCCTTCCACTAGACCAGGATGCTCCAAATCCCATCCAACTTGGTCTTGAGCACTTTCATGGATGGGGCAGCCACAGCTCTGGGCAAACTGTTATACCACAGCACAGGAGATGCCCACCATGGCACAGGCAGCCCTCCCAGGTGCTGCTTCTCAATATACACAGGACTCGAGGCTTCCCACAGATGGCAGAACCATTTGGGCTGAGCCAGGGAACACCGACAGAGGCAAAGGCATCACAGAGGCTTTCCTTCAACTGCCCTTAAATTTGGCGACATGCTCAGCAAGCGGTGCCAGATTTGGGCATCAGGAGCTCCCGGGCACCTCCAGGCCAGGGGACAGTAACAGTTCTCCCAGAGGAAGGCGAGGGGTAGGCACTGTGCTCCTCCTTAGAGCATCCCAGAGCATATCTTCTCTTTCGGCATTTCCTTCTACATCCCCACAGAGACCGAGCAGGGACATTTAACACAAATCACAGTTTGCTTGGCTCTCAGCTGCGTGCTGAGTCCCTTTACTCCCCTGATACCCTTTTGAGTTGACCCACAGCCGTGGGGCTTCCTCGTGCTCTGCGGGTGGGCAATAGTAGGCTGTTCCCACACACCAGCTGTGCCGTATCTGCTGGGTATGGGGCTTTCCCATTGCTCCCTACATCCCCCAACCCCCGGACAGGGCTGAGGAGCCATCAACACTGACTCACTGCCGGCTCTGATCCGCTCCCGTTGAGGACGCAGAGCAATTAGTCTTTTCATGAATGACTTTAAAGCAAGAGGGTGAATCACATTCCAACACTCTGCTTTAATTTGTGTCGGGATTGACTGTGCCACTGTCACCCTCTTCCTGACTGGCAGCTGCGCAGGGCATCACCAGTCCCGGGTCTGGGCCCCGGGAAAAGCAGCTGTAGCTTGCAGTGTCAGTCCCCTCTATCCCCCTCCACTTGCTGGTTCGTGTCATAGCTCCAGCATCCATGGCTCGAATGTTCCAAGTGTGGGTGATCCCCACTGGGATGTGGGCATCCACATGGCAGGAGAGGAGAAATGCCATAGCCCAGTGACCCAGCAAGGCACGGTGGGCTGGACAGGGGCTGATGGTGCTCAGACCAGCTGCTGTGGGGCTGGGAAAGGGGTGGCACAGGGCAGGAGAGTGTTGTAGTAGTGAAGGCACTGGGAAAAGGGAACGTTTTGGGAGATGGGAGCAGAGCTGGGGTGCTCCCTGTGCCACTGCAGCAGCAGGACACCAGCTGGTGAAAACTACAGCTGCTTTCTTCACATGCTCCACTCCATGGGCTGCTGGGGAAGGAGTGGGTCCAGCCTCGACCCTTCCCAAGTCCCATGTCAACCCGTGTCCCCTGCCTGTCCTTGACATGCCATCTCAGCTCCCGCAGCCTCCTGCTTGAAGCATTCCGAGCTGCTCCTCTGAGCTCTCCTTCGGCTCCTGCCCTATTTATAGCTCAGGGCTGTTTCTAGGTCAGGCGGGAGGTGCCGGTCCCCAGGGAGCCAACCTGGGCACCACGGGGGGCTGCAGGGACGGTGCCACAGGTCCTACAGATGGATCAGCTCCTGGTGTCACCCCCCCGGTGCTGGAGGATGGGGCTGTGCTGTGCCCCCAGAACACAGAGGCTGATCTGGGTCTGGCAGGGCTCTGTGGGACTCCATTGGGCTTTGTGGGGTTCTGTGGGACTCCATGGGGTTCACCAGGTCTTTCTGGGGCTTTGTAGAGCTCAGCAGGGCTCTGTAGAACTCCATGGGGGTCAGCAGAGCCTGACAGGCCTCCGTGGGGCTCAAAAGGGCTCCAGGGGACTCCATGGGATTCCATGGGACTCTGTGGGCATCCATGGGGCTTGTAAGCTCCCTTTGTGGCTGCCAGGCTGCAGTCTGGCCCCTCGCCAGCACGTGGGTCACACACACACTGGGTAATAGTAACACCAGTAGTACCAGGGAGCATTGGCATCAAGCTTGTGGTCTTCAAAGCACTCTCCGAATATTAATAACTAATTATGACTAACAAGATGAAAGGAACCAGAACATGTTTATCACCTCATACAATCCCAAACTGTGCAAAGATCCCCCAGCTCCCCAAAGGACCACGAGTGTGCCTGGGATTTCTCCTCAGAAAGGGTCTATCTGGCTTGTGCCACAGGATGTGCTTGGGCAGGGTGAGCAGTGGGAAATGACCTGGAAAGGCCAAAATTTTTCCAGCGAGTCCAATCCCCTCGGAATTCAGCGAGAAGGTTGGCTGTCCCTTCGGCATCACTTGGTCAGGGTGGGAGATAAGGGGCTAAGCCCCCCACGGTCGAGGTCCCACAGCCACCCGCAGCCTGTCACGCACCGATGGCATAAGCTAAAAACTGCCGGGGATGCTGCGGGGATGCTGGGAAGGAGCAGAGGGAGGGAAGGAGGAAGGGTGACGCGGGAGCGGAGCACGCCGGGAGCCACCGCCCCGGCCAAGGGGACCCGCTCGTACCGGGGGGCTCTGGCGTGTCCCGGCTGGGGGTCGAACACCTCCCCACCCCGCCAGCCTGGGGTGCAACTCCCATGTCGGAGGCGCTGTCCGTGCTCCCAGGGGACACGGGATGGATTCCAACAACCGGGCGGGGGGCACAGCATCCTGCGGGCTCATCCCCCGACAGAGGCTGGGTGAGAACCTGCAGCACCGGCCGCGCTTGCAGGGAGCTTGGGAGTGGTGTTGCCTCTGGAGCCTAATGATGGCTGTGCAGCTACCGGGCTGGGAGGAAACCGAAGCGGATTTTTTGACTGGATTTCTTGGGAAAAGAGGCAAGAACGGGTTTCTTCGGGGAGAGGGAGGGACTGAACCGGGGGCACGGGGAGAGCCAAGGGTGTGGCACGCCCAGAGCTTGGCACGCCCCTGCCCCTGTGCCCAGCACCACCCGGCACCGCACGGCGCCGGCCGCCCCCGCTCGCAGCCCGTTCTCCTGGCACCACCTAGAGGCTGCGCGGACGGACAAGCGGGAACGGGCACGGGGGGACAGAAACGAGGGGACAGACGCTCCCACAGCACCCATGCGTGGGGCCCAAGGACTGCCCCAGGCACAGGTGGCAGAACGAGAGAGCACCCTCTGATATTACCCCCTGGTCACCCGGGGGGAGCTACTGCTGCGCGGCTGTGCTGGAGGTGACATGCAATGACAGCCGTGTCCCTACGGGATGCAGACAAGCTCAGGGACAGGCTGGTGACAACTAGGGGGTGTTCAGAGATGGGGAGCCCCCTAGCGCAGCCCCCCTTGGAGCAGGGTAGGACAGGCAGAAGCCTCTGGGCACAAGCCAAGGATATCCCTCCTTTGCCGTCCCCCTCGTACAGGAAAGGGTGGTCCCTGTGGCCACCATGCAGGACCCTGGGTCACAATACTGTCACCCTGGGTGCTCCCTCCTTGGCTGAGAATGTCAGACTCATGACACCTATGACCCAGCACAGCCTGGATTCTGTTGGCTGCAGGCCCCAGGCTGAACTTTGGGATGGGAGCCCTGGGAATTCTGTGCATTCCTCAGCCAGCAGCACCCACACCCAAGGCCCCTCTAGGTCCCTGGTCTTCCTGTCCCCCCCACCATGGGAAACAAGGCTCCAAAACCCCAAGATTTACACCAAAACCAAACCCTACAGCTTCCTGCACACCGGAAGGTAGGACAGACTGCCTGGATTGTTCCATACCCACAGCCCAGCCAATGGCTCTGAGCCCCTCCAGACCTCACCACGGGCAGCGAATGCCTGGGGGGCTCCTGGCTGGAGCAAGTGGGAGGTCTGCTCTGGGAATGGAAGCATGGGACAGGAACCGACAGTGGCTCAGTGCCACAGAGGAGCAGTTGGGCACAACATGTGCCAGCATTCACACCTTGCATCCCCACTGGCTGCCCGGCTAATTCTGGCACCGGCACATTCTCCTTGGCTGCTGCTCAGCAGCACTGATGGGAGAGGAGCTTTGGGGAAGGGGGAGGCAAGCGCTGGTGCTGCTGCTGAGAGGCACAGGCCCTGGAGAGCCTCGTGGCTCTCACTGGGGACCCTCAAACTCCACTGGCCTCCTGGCCCCAGTCAGCCAGGGAAGAGCAAAGACTTGCCAGAGACCCTGCTCAGGTGGGCAGAAGTGGGTAGGATGGCTCCAGCATGGATCTGGGATGGCTCTGATATGCTGGGAATGTGCACACTGCTGCCCACAGCCCTGCTGTCATGGACACACCAGCATGGCATGGCATGGCATGGTATGGCACAGGATGCCCACTGGGTTCCCTGGAGAGCTGCTTCCATGCCAGATGCACACAGGTGCTGTGCACGCAGCCTCTCCCAGCACTGCACAGCACGGGTCTCCGGCCTCCCCCGGCCAGGAGACGATGCACCTGTTCCAAAGGAAACTTTGCCATGGCCCATGCCAGGATCTGTCCCCAAGTCCGGCTTGGTGCCCTGCTCCCATGCCGTGCACCACCGTGGGCTCATGGCACAGCCCTACCAGCCCTGTGGCCCCACCAGTGGTGTCCCGGGATCAGCGGCACTGACCTGTGCAGGTGCAGGGGCTGCAGCTCCTCTTTCTGGAAGCAGACGAAGCAGAAGGAATCCATTGCTCAGCTCCAGTGGCTGCCGTTCCCGGGCGAGGGAGACCGCAGGGCACGCAGTGCCGGAGGGGTGTTGGCATCTTCCTCGCCGGTGCCGGCAGTGGCCAGAGGCTCACGCTGGCCCTCCCGGGGCCATGGTGTCGGGGAACCTGTCACACGGCCGGGCTTAGCGTCGGGACCGGCCGCTCACCGGGAACGGAGGCAGCGCCGGGCTGTGCCATGTCCAACGTCGCCCTCGCTCCGGGGCTGACGATGGCCGGTGCCACCCCGGCACCCATCGTGCAGCCCGGCCGGCGGCAGTACCAGTTCTCAGAGGGTGCGAGCAGGGACCTGGGACGGCATCACCCGGGCGAGGGGTCCGGCAGGGTGGGATGAGGCGCCGGCCGAGCCCTGCAGTGCTTCAGAGCGCGCGGGAAGCGGCTGCCCCGTGGCACCGGGGGGTGGATGGTGCCCGTGTCGCTGTGCGGTAAAAGTGTCCCCTGCAGCAGGTGGGGTCCGGCAGGGTCCGGCAGGATCCAGCGGGGTCTGGAAGAATCCGGCAGGGTCCGGCAGGCAGGCGGCCGGATCGGGAGTCCAACGCGCAGAGGTGGAGGAGGAAAGTTGTGTGACCGTCGTGGAGCGGCGGCTCCGCGGGGCTCGTCTCGCCGGCAGAGCAGCCACTCGCTCTGACAGCTAAACCAGCGCGCGAGTATTAATAGCTCCAGACTCTTGCGGCGAGGCTATGAGTTAACTCTTCGCTTGCCGCCTGCCCAGGCTCCAGGCGGCTGCCCCGGGGCTCGCCAGCTCTGCAGCTGAGACCTGGCAAACCCAGCCCGCCTGCCCCGTGCACTGGGAGTCACCAAGGGACCCATCCTCTGTCCCCAGTGCCTTTCCGACTTCCCAGGCTTTGACACAGGGACCACGGCACAACCACGATCACTTAATCTGGGTGCCTGTGGGTACCCTGTGCCCTTCCAACAGTGGAATAAATGGCCTGGGAGCCATCCTGGAGCCGACCCGGAGCTATTCTGGAGGACTGCTCCCCACTGCAAGGCACAGAACAGGAGCACCATGGTGCCTTGTGCAGGATGTCCCTGTCCCACAATGTGTGTCTATGCCCCATGAGTGGCATCTTTGCCCCGTGTTGAGTGACCCTGGTGCTAAAGGGGACCACTGATGAAAGCCAGGGTAGACATGCCAGCAGTGTCCAGCTGCTCCAGGGGGACAAGCCAGGCTGGCACATAGGGTCAAGTGCCCCTGAGCCCACAATGCCCTGTGCACTCACCATTCCTTATCCATTGCAACCAGCTCAGGGACCAGCACATGTCCTCCAGGTCCCTGAGACCCAAATCTGGTCCCTCTCCCCAGCCCACATCCAGCGCCCTGGAACAGAAACAAAAGCCATGTCCTTGGGAAGTGGAAGCAGGAGGACATGGAGAAGTTTCCCCAGCCTGGCCATGGGCTTCATCATCTCTCACCCTGAATTATTCAGTGTGTGGCTCTGGCTGAGGAGCATCTGCTTCGGCCACACCCCCATTAATGGCAAAAATCGATGGCTTTTTAATTCCTTATGGGCAGAAAGCTCCAGCTGTGCTGCTTTGGGTCCTGTCCCTCCAGGAGAGAGGTGGAACAAGCTCAGAGAGTAACTTACCCCAATTTCATTTCATAGAATCAAAGAATCATGGAATGGTTTGGGTTGGAAGGGACTTTAAAGACCATCCCATTCCTGCATGGGCAGGGACATATTCCACTAGCCCAGGTTTCTCCAAGCCCCATCCAACCTGGCCTGGAACACTTCCAGGGAAGGGGCTCTAAGGTCTCCCCAGAGCTAGCTTTCTCTTCTCCAGGTGAACACCCCCAACTCTCCCAGCCCCCATCAGGGCTGTGCAGGGTATTTGCAGTGATCCTGTTTCTATGCTGGCCCTTGAGAGCCGGGAAAAGCATCAGAATTCCACGGGCATCACTCTGAGGGAGCCCCTCTCCTGCCTGTGGGATGCAGGTGGGTACCCCCACCACAGCCAGATGCCTATGGTCCCCCAGGCTCCCTGGGTGTGGCACCAGGACCCTGGCACCCAACCAGGCACCCACTCACCAGAAACACTCTGCAAGGAGCAACAAAAAATGTTAAAATTTAATGCCCCAGCTAATGGACCGAGTGAAGCAGAACAGAAAGACAGAGAAAAAGGGAATGGGCAAGTGTGTCCAGGCCCCTGGAGCCCCTGATGGCTTCTGGATTTACATCCCACTCGACACCATGCTTCCTGGAAGAAGGGAAGACCTTCCCTGGCTGATGGAACCCAGCTGCCCCTCGCTCAATAAAAATACACTAGTGCCCACTGAAGCTCTGGACCAAGAGGATGGTCATGAATTCATGTGGCTCCTGGTGGATCTCCACAGGAGCTTGTGGTTGGTGAGGACTGCAGGAGCCCAAGCTTCATTGTCCTCCACCACCACCTGCAGCTCTGCTGGTCTCCTCACAGAATTGTGGGAGGCTGAGAGCAGGGAGAGGTGTGGAAGGGCAGGTCAGGACATCCTGTTGCATTTCCTGGGTGCAATTTTGAAGTCTGGAAAGAAGGCCAGAACAGACTCTGTTCTTTGTGTAGGTTTAATAGAAGCTACAGCCAAAATGAGTCTTTTCCCCCTGACTGTAGGAGAGTAGAAGAGTCTCTCAATGGAGGAAGCAGGCTACCATGGGAGCTGCCCCCTCACACCCGCTCCTCTGGCTCTGGAGCTGTTGGAAGGGGTGATTTGGACACTGGAATGAATTTCCAGGGCTCCCTTTTAGATACACACTTAACATGTGACTCACAAACCCTGTCTGAAGCTTGTTCTTGCCTGTGTTTTCCCACATCTCCTTCTTTGAGGACCTTCTCAGTGTGCTGACCCTCTGGGTTTCTTCAATCCCAGTCTAGAAGCAGCTGCCCTTCATGGAAATTGTGAAGTTATTCCTAGGAATATAATCAGTGTGCCAAAACCCCATCACCCACATAGTCCCAGATACGGAGCAGAGCAGGAGGCAGGAAGAGCTGGCCAGGAGCTGTGGTGGCCACAAAGGTCCCTTTACCACCACGGCCACCCTGGATGGACCTGACCAGTCTGCCCAGCAGAGGGATGTGGGATGATGTGGGATAACAGCCCCAGTGGACCTCCCTCCATCCCTGGCTGTGGGTTCTTGTGCCCCACACCAAGTGATGGCAGGCAGAGTGGGCATCCATCCTGGGGAGAGGCATTTGGGAAGCACCCCTTCCTCGGAAGCACAGTCTGTGGTGGGTTTATGTAATTAATTACCCGCATTTGTACTTCCCGCACGAATTTGTACTCAGGAATTTTACCTGCTGGGTTTTTACATCTCGCTAAATAAGCAAACTGCTTGCCAAGGAACTTGGGAAACATAGGGAGCAGTTGGGGTTTGTGGACAGAACTTTTCCAAGCCTGTTTATTGGACTTATAGAACACAGCTTAACCCTTTTCATCAAATTACTTTACATGAGATGGCAGGGCAGTAAAATGCTCATTTATCCATGGCATTCTGAATGAATGACAGCTCAGTTTGTGGTATGAACAGTAAAGGAGATGGGAACAGGGAGGTGAGATGTGAGGAGAAGCACAGCCAGCTGCTGGGTTGGAGTGAGGTTCAGACTTACCCTGAAGGCAAAACTCAAATGCTGCAAAACAGGAATAAACCAATTAAATGTGACGGATATTTGAATGCAAGATTGAAGGGGCTGCAACCAATGCTGGAGCTGTACAGGAGGCTTCAATAAGAGGGCTTCAAATCACCCTCCAGTGCATTTCAGTGCCTGGTTGTAATAAAAATTGAGGGATAAACCATGCAGTAATAAATTATTTTCACAAATCCTGTTCCCATGATCTTCCAAGAGAGCTGCTCAGCTCCACAGTATTTCCCTTTCTTTTGTGTTTTTAAAACATAAAGTTACATAAATAAAAACAGGAGGATGGCTTCTCCCACCTTGGGGCTGGTCCAAACGCAGTCCAAACCCTGCTGCCTCCTAGTCTGAGGAGATCCAAACTCAAAAGGGAGCTGCAACACTCAGTGATGGGGTGGATTCTATATTTTCTGTAAGATATGGCACTTGCAGCAATGGGCAGAGTCCCAGAAATGGGATAAAGCAGATCCAGGGTTTGGCACAGCTGCATTCCCAGGACGCATTTCTCCTTATGCTCCAGTGGAGATATGCCAGACCGCTGGCAGATGCAGTCCTTGCACCTCGAGTTTCATGGATCTACAACACCACGAGGTCCCTAATGGGACTGTGTGAGACCTGTTATTACCTGTGTGAGGCACAAAGGCACTGGGGACACTGTGTTGTGTCTGTAAAATCTAAAGGGCGCTTGGAAGAAAGATGGGGACAGACTTTATAAGGACCTGGAGTGACAGAACATGGGGGAATGGCTTCCCACTGCCAGAGGGCAGGGTTAGGTGTGATACTGAGAAGAAATTCCTCCCTGTGAGGGTGGGGAGGCCCTGGCACAGGTTGCCCAGAGAAGCTGTGGCTGCCCCTTCCCTGTGAGTGTTCAAGGCCAGATTGGATGGGGCTTGGAACAACCTGGTTTAGTGGAAGGTGTCCCTGCCCATGGCAGGGAGTGGAATGAGATGGGCTTTATTGTGGCTTCAACCCAAGCTATTCCATTCTTTATGATCCCTTTGCCTTGGGACACAAAGCAAGGACAAAGGCTTGCAAAGCTCAGTGCTCACTCTCAGCCCTACATCCTGTGTTAAAAGGTGTTCCATCTCCTTGGGGTTTGCAGGGAAAACAGGAATAGAGGATAAATCTCCCTGTGGGGATCCAGAAGTTTGGCAAAAGGTTCTCTTCCTTCTTTGGTACCTTCAGCTGGTTCTGTGCTGGCAGATCTCTCCCACCCTAGTCCAGGGAGCTGAAGCTGCTCCTGTTTTGGAGACCCCAAGAATCCCATCACAAAACACACAGTGGTGGAAGCAGCAGGTCCCCCGATATCCTGGCTCAGCAGTTCCATGTCCCCAGTTTCCCCAACACCTTGGAGCACGTGTCCACACACAGCCCTGTTGGAATGACAAACGGTGATAATAAGATTATCCTTTTAATGGTCACCATGGTAACATGCCAGCGCAGCTGCAGATCCTAATGTGAGCCCTGCTGAGGTGGCAGATCCAGCTCCAGCCTCGTTTCAGCACACTGCCAGGCACAGCATGGACCTTGGCTCAGCCAGGGCATTGGAGAGGTGTTAAAGGGCATTTGGAGGAGTCAGAGGGATTTTGGAGATCTTGGAGGGGCTTTGAAGATCTTGGAGGGATTTGGGAGATGTCAGAGAGGTTTTAGAGGAGACAGAGGAGTTTGAAGGTGTTGGAGGGCCTTTGGAGGTACCAGAGAGATTTTGGAGGAGTCGGAGTGGGTCTGGAGGTTCTGAGGGAGATTTGGAGGAGTCTGAGGTGTTTTGGAAGTATTGAAGTATTTGGAGAGGCTCTGGAGACACTGGAGATCTTTCTGGAGAGGTTGGAGAGAGTTTAGAGGTGCTGGAGAGGTTTTACAAGTTTTGAAGGGGGTTTAGAAGGGTTGGAGAAATTATGGAGGAGCCCTAGGGGTTTTGGAGGCATTGAAGAGGTTTTGGAGAGGTTCTGGAGACGTTGGAGATGTCTGGATGGGTTTAGACTCTGGAGGGGTTTTAGAAGTGCTGGAGAGATTTCAGAGGTTTTGAAGGGGTTTTGGAGGAGTCAGAGGAATTTTGGAGATATTGGAGAGCTTTTGGAGGTGTTGAAAATGAAGAGGTTTTGGAATGTTTGAAGAAATTCTGGAGATGTTAAAGAGAGTTTGGAGAGGTTGAAGGTGTATTGGAAGTGTCAGAGGGGTTTTGGAAGCATTGGAGAAGTTTTGGAGAGGCTCTGTGGGCGTTGGAGAGATTTTTGGAGAGGTTGGAGGTGTTTTAGATGTGCTGGAGAGATTTTGAAGGGGTTTTGAAGGAGTCAGAAGAGTTTGAAGGTATTCAAAGGGTTTTGGAGATGTGGACATTTTGGAGGTGTTGGAGACGTTTTGGAGCTGTTGTAGAGATTTTTGAGGTGTTGGATGGGGCTTGGGGATGTTGGAGGAGTTTTGAAGGCAATAGAGGGTTTTGGAGGTGGTGGAAATTGCAAAAATTTTTGAGGTGTTGGAGAAGTTTTGGAGGTGATGGAGAGATTTTGGGGAGATTTTGGGGAGACTGGAGATATTTTGGAGGCATTAGAGGATTTTGGAGGTGTTGGCAACTTTGCAGAGGTTTTGGAGAGGTTCTGGAGACAGAGCACCTTTGGAGAGATTGGAGGGGGTTTGAAAGTGTTGGATTGACTTCAGAGGTGTTGGAGAGATTTTGGAAGCATTGGAGCATTTTGGGGGGGTTAGATTCTGGAGGTGTTAGAGGGATTTTGGAAATTTTGAAGATCTGCTGTAGATGTTGGAGAAATTTTGGGGAGACTGGAGATGTTTTGGAGATGCTCAAGGGATTTTGAAGGTATTGAAAGGGTTTTGGAGATGTTTGAGAGATTTTGAGGGTATTGGGGAGTTTTGAAGAAGTCAGAGAGGTGTAGGGGGTATTCAAGGGGTTGGAAAGGCTGGAGAGGTTTTGGAGAGGCACTGGAGATGTTGCAGAGATTTTGGAGAGTTTGGAGGGGGGTTGGAGGTGTTGGAGAGGTTTTTGAGTTTTGAGAAGGTGTGGAGACATTGGACGAGATTTTGGAGAGATTGGAGGGGTTTGGAAGTATTAGAGATTTTGGAAGTTTTGAAAGGTTTTTAAAGGCATTGGAGGGTTTTGGAAGGTGTTGGAGTGGATTTTTTGAGGTATTGGAGAGGTGTTGGAGGTGATGGAGAAGTTATGGGGGTGATGGAGGGGTTGTGGAGGTGATGGAGGGGTTTGGAGGTGACAAGAGAGATTTTGGAGGTGTTGGAGGGGTTTTGGAGAGGTTTGGAGATATTGGAGGGGTTTGGGTGGTGGTGGAGGGGTTTGGAAGTGATGGAGCAATTTTGGAGGTGTTGTGGGTAGGTTTTGGAGCCAGGGCTCCACCTCGGGGTGCACAGGGACATTCATCTGCACGTGGCAGCTCACAGCCATTCCCTCCCATGTGTCCAGGCAGCATCTCCTCACCTGCACAGCTCCTTCTTGGAGAGTTCCACCACTCTGCCTGGCCCAGGAACAGTGTTTCCCCTGGAGGGATAAGCAGGATGAAGGCCCGTGGGGTCAGTGCTGTGCTGAGAGTGTGGAAATAAAACCTCCGTGACAGAAAATCTGCTGTGGAAAGGCCCCAGGACGGCTCAGCCCTAAGCTCCTTGTTGAGCCCTGGGGATAGTCACAGCCCTACGGGGGGGTTTATTCTCCCTCCTCCCAGCGTTTAATCCTCTAAAGTAAGTGCCAGCCTTTTCAATGCCCCCACAGGGGTGTTGTCTGTCCCCTCTAAAGCTAGCTAAGTCACTGGTTTCAGCCACCTCTGGTTACTGCAGGTGCCACTGAGAGTTTGGGAACCATAAGGAATATTTTGATCTGTATTAACTTCATAGTTTGGGGGCCATGGCTGGTCCCAGCACCTTGATTTTGTCAGGCAGCAATTAGGGACTGGATTTCCTTTTATTTAACATTAATCCATCTGGATCGTTCCATTAACATCCTCTCTCCCAGCCACATCAGGCATTGGAAAACCCATGGCCACAGGCTGAGGCAAACCTGGGAGATGGGAATAGTAATGGGATTCTGGACCATGCAGCTTTGTTGTCCTCGCTGAGGAGGGCTGGCAGGGTTGGGGGTTCTCTCCACCCCAGTTCATTTAATTACTTAACTAGCTACACGGACATGAAGCCAGCAAATACAGAGAGTCTCCTTGGAGCTCTCCGGGGAGATCAGGGGGAGCTGGGAGCCAGCAGAGGCATCCCTCGGGGTCCGGGCTGAGGGCGAGCCCCACACCGCGCCCCGGGCCCCACCCGAGGCAGCTCCGGCACAAGTCCCGACCCCAGCCCCGCCCATGAGGGGCGTGCCATCCGACCTTGACTCCGCCCTGGGGCGTGACCGTCGCCCTTGGCCCCGCCTCCGTCGCGCGTACAAAGTGCGGGACTCCCTCCCGCGCGGGAAGGGTTTCTTGCGCATGCGCAACAACAGGGGGCGTGGCCAGGCACACCTCCGGGCGTGCCCCTTGCCTCGCGCACCGTGAGGGGCCGCGCCCTTTTCCAAGATGGCGGTAGCGGCGCGGCGCCACGGGCTTGCGCAGGCGCAGCACCGCCGCCTGGGTTGTGATTGGCTGCGCGGGCCCGGTGAGCGCTTCCGGTAGGAGAGCGGGGCGGGTCCGGGATGCGCCTGGCGTAGCCCCGGCACAGGCACCGGCACCGGCACGGGCCGCGCCGCGCCGCCGCTCCCCCGCTGCATCGTCCGCCCGCGGCCCTGCCCAGCGCCCCGGGGCTCCCCGTCCCTGCCGTCGGGGGAGGCCCGAGGGCTGGGCGCCGGCGGCTCTCCGTGGTACGCGGCCGGCGGGGGCTCGCCGGTGCATGAGCGGGGAGGCCCCGCCGGGCCGCCACCGGCCATGAGATGAGCGGAGCGTGGCGTCCTGCCTAGAGCCGCCCCGGGGCCGCCGTGGCCATGGTGAGTGCGGGGGAGCGGGCACGGGAACGGCCGCGGGGGACCCGGGAGCTGCCCCGCGGGGCTGCGGGGGGTCACGGGGCCTGCACCCTCGGAGCCTACCTGGTCACACGGTGGAAAAGACGGGCAAGGCAGGAATTCCTCCTGGGAGCGCTCGTGCCGGAGGGTGTTCGGAATTGCAGGTTTTCCGGCCTTACCCTCGAGGAGGGGGTGCCCAGAGAAGCTGTGGCTGCCCCATCCCTGGAAGTGTCCAGGGCCAGCCTGGACGGGGCTTGGAGCGATCTGGGCTGGTGGAAGGTGTCTCTGTCCGTGGCAGGGGTTGGGGCGGGATGAGCTTTAAGGTCCCTCCCAACCCAAACCAGTCTGTAGTTCAGATCCTCCGAGTTGCCGTGTTGGCCTCCAGTTTAGCCTTGGATAAGCTGTAGGAATGCCCTGGATTCTGTGCTGCAGACATTGGCCTTCAGCTGCCTCCCAGCAGCGTCAGCCCTGTGCAATCTCAGGGAGAGATAGAGAGGGAGATACAACACACTCTGATTTGCACAGGGTTTTTTGCCCGTGGTAAGAAGCCAGAGGAAACATCCCTGATCCTTTGGGTGAAGGCAGAGCCAGGCTGAGAAGTGGGAATTGCCTCCAGCGGATCATGGAGCTGCTCCCTGGCACCATACCACAACTGCTGTTTTGATTTCTCCCTTGTCCTACCTGCAGGGAAACCCCTCCCAACGTTTACTGGGCTGACAAAGGGAAGCCACGAACATGCACTTTGCAGTTGGTCAGGGAGTGATGTTTTCAGCAGCGTTGGATCTGCTCGTGGAAATCTTCCTGCCATGTCTCCTCCAGAGAGCCCCGCTGGGCACAGTCATTTCTGATCTAATTTTCAACCTCTTTATAGCTTAAGCTGCCTTAGATGACTTAGGCTCAGGCATTGCACCCCTTTTCTTCTGGAATTTGGGATCTTGGTTGTGAATATCTTCACTTAAGAGCTGAAATAATCATATCTGCTCATTATTTGATGTGCTCCTTGCTGGTTTATTGTAATCTTGTTTTCTGGAGCCCATTTAAGCTGAGTTTCATTAGTCCCTGTGAGAGGCTTTGCTGCTCCGTATGGCATCTGCTGGGGTGGGATATGGTCTCCTCAATAAATACTAGTAGTAGTCTGTTACTCCTGGATGCATGTGTGTGAGGGATGGACCTGCTGTACCTGCCTGCTCAGGGTGGGCTCCTGTCATGTCTGCCACATGCCACAGGTCCTTCTGGATTTAGCTTCAGTTAAAGGGGGATATTTTTGAGATGGATTCATCTTAGTGCAGCCCCAGGTTCAAAAAGATGAATAAATACTGTGGTTTGGAGGATTTGGTAGACCACTTAAAATTGCAGGTGGCAAAAGGACTTCTTAATTCTTCCCTTACCTTCGGATGGATACACACCTTTATCCTCCTGAATTACACATTATTTGCTTCATTTTTTTCTTCAACATCCAACATTTGGCTCAGCCTCAAGCTCTGCCTTGGGAAATTGAAGCAGCCACTGGGCTGTACTGCAGGATTTACTGTTGTAACTCCTCATGTGACTCCTGTGCAAGATTTTCCTGCTGTTCCCGTTTCCTTGGAGCTTACAGATGGGCATCTTCTGCTGCTAGTGTACCTCCTTCGTGGAAACAGTTGGAAAAGTGGGAAGATGAGCTGCTGGGAGTCATCCTGGGAACAAATAAAACATAAGTAAACCCTGCTGTCAAGAATACAGACTCTTGGAAGCAGATTTCCTTAGTGGAGTTGAATTGAGTTGATCTGGAAGTGGTGAATTAGAGCTTGATTAACTGGGGAGGAATTTTGAGAGGAAATTGTAAGGTCTGAGCACCCAGCAAAGGCAGGAGGGAAACCAGTGGTGCACAGTAAGCTCAGAAACCGCACGTGTTGTAGGACAGGTGCCCATTTGCTGGGCTCTGTTGCCACTAATCGCTCACAAATCTTAATGCCACTATTAAAATTTAGTTTTGGAGGAAACTTGAATCATTCTTGGCTTTCAGAGGTATTTGTGAAGACCAACCCTGCTGTGCTGAGCTCTGGTCATCCTTGTGTGATGGTTTTTGTGGCTGTTCATGTACGCTGTGTCTGTAAAGGTGTTTGTGTACTGTCCAGTCTGAGGCTTCCTGTGAGAAAGGGGTGTCAACAACAAGGATGCTGTGATATATCCATAGGGGAAAAAGTCTTGCAAAATCCAGGCTGCTCAGGTGGGTTTCTGGGGAGATAATCTCTAAACACAGAGTAACTAAATCCAACTTCAAACTTTCCTGTTCTTTCACAGACCACAAGTTATTATATTGTTTCCTGCTTGATTTTAGTGAACAGCTTCAGAATAAATATTGTTTGTGCTACTAATCCTTGAAGGCATTTGTTTTCTGTCCAGATAAGCCATGTTTTGTCTCATCACTCATTCCTTCACCCTTGTTCCTTTTGCACTAGTGCAGAGAAACTGTCTGTGAAGCCCTCAGAGCTCAGTTAGGAGCTCCTGAGCAAACCAGTCACCTGGGAATTGCATTTGGAACTCCCATGTGAGACTGAAAGTCAGGTGATTACCTTCTTCTCCAATTATGTGGGATTTGTATCCTGCCAGCAATGAGGCCATCTTAGGAAAAGGGGCTTCTTGCAGGAAATGCTGTTGCACGAGGTGTGAGATTCAGAGGTGCTGGAGAGGTTCCTCACGGAACAAGTCACTCTTCCCTCAGGTTGGCACTGACTGTGGAGCCGCATGGGAAGCAGACAATGGAAGTGGCAGCACAGATCCCAGGAATCTTGTGTCCCTGTTCTGTGTGAGGCAAATACAGCTGCAGAAATGGGAGTAGGCAGTGGGTTTCTGTAGCCTGGATTTTGAAGTTTCCTGCAGCAGCATCCTAGCTTTTATTTTACAGCCTCTGTTATCATCACCTTCCCAGTTTTTTGGCAGTAAGTGCTGTCATTTTCTTCCACTTGAAGCTACCTGATGATGGTTCAAACCTTTCATTTACTAAGGAATAGTGTGTGGATTGCAGCACGTCCAGCCAGGTAATGCTGGTGAGCCATGGGAGATCCTGGCAATCTTGGTTGCCAAGGAGCTCCTGCTGAATTATGGGATTCTGTGTGTCAGCATAGCGGAGCTGGTGGCCTTAAGCTGGACCAGGTCAGTGGGAGGTGAACCCGAGCTGATTTTGGGATCACTCTTGATACCTGCTATGCAGATGGCTGAGGATGTTGTGACAGGAAGCAACAGCATCTTCTTGCTCCTGCAGAGCTCCTCTGCCTGGTTGTCCTATTGCACTGGAGACACTTAAACCACATCAGGGCTGCTTTGGCTATTCCTGGAACGTGTGAGCTACAGGGATGACAACAGAAGGAGAGGATGCTGATGCTACACAGGCAGGAAGTGCTTGCATGTGGTGAGGTGGGATCTGCTTCACGGGAGGTTTTTGAATGAAGAGGGAGCAGAGTGTCCTCCCTCCCCTCAGTGCTTGCTGATGTGCAGCACCAGAAGTGCACCACTGCGGTGCAGCCTGTGGTTCTGTGTGCTCCCTGTACATCCTCTTTATGTACAGCTTACAACGAAAAGTAAAACCTTTGTACAACCATTCTGACTCACGCTACTGAGCAGAGAAATGACAGAATAGAAACTCGGAAGTTCGGCCTAAGTTCCAACATCTCACTTCCTTTTTGGGCTGGCAAGTCATGTTATAACTCTGTGTCCCCCAATTTTCCCCACTGTATTAAATCATTAAATTGGAGATGAGACAATGCTGGTGAACTTTCCCATCTTTCCTATCTCTGCAGCAAAGCCTGTGTAGCTCCGGAGATGAATTGAGGCTATAGCAGGAGAGCTGGTTTCTGCCAGGGATGCTCCCCGCAGAAGGAAAGCTTTTTCTCTGAGGAAAGCAGCTCAGTGAGCAGAATGGTTGTCTATAATATCTTTCCAGATCTATAATAGCTACAATACATACATATTTCAAAGACTTTGATAGCTAGACTTAGGCTGCCCTCTCTCCAGGAGGACTAGAAGGTGTCAAGGTGAAATTGTTGAGCCTCAAGTTTCGCTGAAAGAGCTTGAAAAGCTCATTTCATGGATGATGCTGAGAAATGGGTGGTGGTGATTGGAATTATTTCGGTAGAAAAGCATTAAAACCTGGCAGTTACTGCCAAGCTCGTGCCACGGTGTTCAGCACTGCAATTGCTCCTGAAATCTCCAAGGAATTTGGCTTGTGTTTGGTGAATTTAATACACGTTATGAGGTGTTGTCATTTAGCTCAGGGAGAAGCAGCTGCTGTTGATGTTGTTCTATTTCCAACAGGTGTTGGTATATGAAAAAGAGAAGAAAATGGAGCTTTTTGATGTATAGGCTGATCTGATACGTGTCTGGTAGAATGCGTTCTAAAACCCTTCCAATTTATGTCCCTTTGTCAGTCAGCAGATATTTCCTGTTAGTTACTATATTTGTATTTGGGTCACTGCTGCCTTGACTCTCTGCATACCAGATATTTAACATGGCAACCTCCTTTTAGAGAAAAAAAATAAGGTCTTTGCTGCTTTATTTTATCAAAATAAAACTCTTACAACCCCATTCATATCAAATAATCCTTGGAATCCCATTTACACCATTTATTAAGTGTGCAGTATATGCCTGTTCTCCTGGGAAGGCCTTGCTGTTCCAACCAAAGAATAAATATTAACAATTTGGTAGGGGAAAAACTGTTGGCTTTTTCCTACTGATTCTGATGGTCAGGGACTTGCCTTGTCGTCCAGACTGCCCCTGGGGTTTATTTGTGGGACCTCTGGGGAGAGCCTCTGTCCTCTGGAATTTTGGGAATGATGCAGCTTCTCCTGGGTTCAGGAACACCTACTCAGAATTCCATTTCTCTTCCCATTTCCCAACAGTTTGCATTCATACCCCCAACTATCTTGTGTTTGTTTCAGCATCTCCAAGTTCGTTGCTGGATCTCTGGGTGTATTTTTAGCAGTTTGACTTCATATTTTATCACAGCTTTAATTGCAGCATGGATTTCTTCCCAAGAGGGATTGTCCTGATTGCTTTTTGTCCCCTCTTTGGAGAAAGGAGCTGCTCATCTGTTTTGCGTACTGGCTTGTCAGGATGCCAAAGCTTGCACTAGATGCAGCCTGCCAGAGGAAAGAGTTTATTTCCTTAGGAGAGATAACTTTGCCTGAAAAATCTGTTGTTTGGTTGATTCTCTCCTGCTTCAATGGGTAAGAACAGAACAAGTTTCTTCTGCATTGCAATACCACCCAAATTTTTTGGGATTGAGGGCAGCTTCTTCCATGGAAGTTTGTCATAGTGATGATTTTCCCGGAGCAGTAGCTGGTGTTGGAGAACTCTGCATGTGAAATTGGAGTGTGAAGGGCATAATGTAAAAACAGCTACTCTGTATGGCTGGATTTGTTATTCTGTTACCCTGTTCCTTTGCTTGTGGGGGATAAGATGGAATTTTCTACAATTCTGTGGTTTTCTTTCTGCAAATGTGAAGGAAACAAAGAGGAGGATGATGTTATCCATGATCTGTGACACGAAAACAGGAGGTAAGTGCTCAGGAACAAGGCAATTCCTGCTCCAGTCCATGGCTGGGGGCTGCAGCAGCTGCTCCTTTGATCCCATCAGCATCCCAGAAGATGAAGTTTTCTTGGGATTGGGGAAAGATGGAGAAGGAAAAGGCAGCTTTGGCTTAAACCAGCTGCTTTTCCTGTTTCCTGCTGGTGCTTGTTGGAGTGGGTTGGGTTGTGCTGACCAAAACCTAATTGTGTGTTGGCCCTGTGGATCCTCCTGGCCCCAGGGCAGATATTCCTATGTTGGCCCATTGGAATCCCCTGAGTTGTGGGGCAGATCCTGGAACCTTTCCCAGAGGCTGGACACACTGGTTGTCCCAGAGCTGCAGGAGATGCTGTTGTGGAATACCCCAAAGTGCAGAACCATTGCAGATACCAATGTCTTGCCTTTCTTTATTTGACTGAATGTTCCCCTTGCGTGAGCTGTCCTTTGGAAACATTTTAATGAATAAAAAGAATCTTAGAGTTATTCCCATGCTGTTATCCATGATGGTTTCTTTGTACACTCTTAAATGCCCAACACAAGTTGCTCTTGCCAGGAATTAAACTTGGAATATCTTTTTGATAGGGGCAGGGATCTGAAAATTCCGTGTTTTTGTGTAGTGTAATCATTTCTCCTTGGAAATCAGGTCTGCTGGTGTCAGATACTGGGTAGGGTATAACCCTGTCCCCAGGTTTGCCCAAAACCTTGCACTGATTTCCCTTTTTGTAGCTAGGTGTTGGGACAGGGTTTTCCCCATGGTAATGGGCTTAATCCTGTCAGACATAAGTGGATGTTGGAGAACTACCTGGAAAAGTCCCAGCAGGGTTTGCCTTGCTGCAGCTGCGTCTGACTAGAGATGCCCCTTTAAGAAATACGCTGAATAATTGTTTTTCCTTACATTCGCTTTCTTTTTTGCTTGTCCTGGTGCTTTCCATTTCCAGCTCCCCATATGTGCAGACTTCCAGAGACTCCTTCATTTGGGGTTACAAACAACTGTGATTTAGGGTGTTTCTCTGGATATTATTGTGAGTTGTCTGTAGGTTGAGATAAATAAAGGTTTCTTTGCAGCTTTGCAGATGGTGAAATATTTGAGAAGTGTTTTTAAAAACCTGTTAATTCATCTTGGACTCCTTAGAGCTGATCCACACACCCATTGGGTTCACCATTCCTGTCACTTAGGCATCCTTTTTCTACTCTTCTCTCTGGTCAAAGGACCTGCCACACTTGAACAAGTGGTGAGGAGCAAGGTTTTTAGCATTTTTAAGTGACAGATATTCATCTGTAAGAGCAAGAATACTGTTCTCTATAGGAGGACTCATTAAACCCACAGGAAGGACATAGACATGTTGGAGCAAGTCCAGAGGAGGCCAGGATGATGCTCCAAGGGCTGGAGCCCCTCTGCTCTGGAGACAGGCTAGGAGAGCTGGGGGTGTTCACCTGGAGAAGAGAAGGCTTCAGGGAGACCTGAGAGCCCCTTGCAGTGCCTAAAGGGGCTCCAGGAGAGCTGGAGAGG
>JAWWTY010000032.1:1831575-1858872 GCA_035222235.1 Margarornis squamiger | reverse complement strand
CAGTGCCTAAAGGGGCTCCAGGAGAGCTGGAGAGGGACTTGGGACAAGGGCCTGAAGGGACAGGACAGGGGGGAATGTCTTCCCACTGCCGGAGGGCAGGGTTAGGTAGAATACTGGGAGGAAATCCTTCCCTGGGAGGGTGGGCAGGCCCTGGCACAGGTTGCCCAGAGAAGCTGCGGCTGCCCCATCCCTGGAAGGAAGGGCCAGGTTGGACAGGGCTTGGAGCAAGCTGGTCTAGTGGAAGGGTTGGGATGAGATGGGCTTTAAGTTCCCTTCCAACCCAAACCATTCTGTGATAATTATGTTGTATTTTAAACAGATTTCAGCTACAAAGGCCATACTTGATAACTTCTGTAAGTTCGTTTAACATTCTGTTGCTCATCTCTTGATGATCTGGATCATTTGAGTATGGCCTTAGGATCTTTTTCCCACCTGCGTGTTTAGCAGTCAGGTTAATTCACCTAAAACTGCAGAGAAAATGTTCTCTCAGTGGGTGAAGCTGTCTTTGGGGCAGCCCTGTGGTCCTTCTTGTGCAAGCCTGATTTGCTTATGCAGAGAAAAGGGAATTGATTTGAACCCTGTGCCTGTGGTCACAGAGCTCCTGCCTGAGCATTGCCTTCTAGGGAAGGATGGGATCCCCCTCCAATGTGTCACAGGCTGTGGGACATCCCAGGAACCTGACAAAGGTGAAAGGATAGACCTAAGCACTGAGTTTGCAAATGTGTTCTTTTAGAGAGGTGTTTCTAGGCTCCACTGGAAAATTTTAAGTTAATTCTGAACTCTGGGAGAGAACCAGAGTCACCTTGCAGTGTTTTAGCATCTGGAAAGTGGCATATGGCCAGCTGGCCAACCTTGGCAGGTGCTTGGCCTTCTGCTGTGTCTGAAGAGCAGATTTTGCTTGGTTATTTTGCTGATAACACACAAAGTGAAGTTATTGTCACTGATGGCTTCAAAAGCAGTGGACAGCAGCTCAGAACTGTGTGAGCTATTGAGAAAGGTCTAATGACTGTGGCTGGGTTGTCAGATTTACACTGTAAGTTCAAAACTGACTCAAGAACCACCTGGCCCTGCTGGTCTTCGGTGATATGCAGGATAACAATCCTGAGGATTCTGCTTTGAGCACTTCCATACTTTTCAGCTGTATACTGCTATTTTAGCAACTGCTTCTTTGGGAGAATACTGTGTTGCTAAGCCTTTTCCAGCAGCTAAACCACAAGAAATCAATTAGGAAGTCATGGACACGTGACCAAGCATCGGAACCCAGAAATCACTCTTGGGCTTGTCTTCAGCAAGAATGTGGCTTGAGACAGCACTGCCTAAATCTGCCTTTGATTATTCCAGCTTGCTGTGATTATTTTACTCCCTTGTTGGGTTTCTAAGAGCATTTTTAGGTGTTGAAGCAAATGGAACTGCTGGGTGGAGAACACTGACTGCCAGGCTTGGTTATGTGGGTTAAGAGTTACTGGTGTAGAAAGAATCAGCCTCAAACACTTGAGCCTGTTAATCAAAGTTCAGCCTTAAAACCTGATGCCTGGTTAACTGAATCTGCCTGTCCAAGAGGATTTAAGAAATAAGATCCCTTGGGTATTGAAAAGGTGCTGATTACTTGTGGAACAGGCAGTGTTACAGGGAAGATGATCTGTGTCCTGGTTGAGACATCAGGTTGTCACTGCTGGCTCTCCAGAGCCGGTTCCATAGTGCTCAGCCTGCGGTTGTATTTACTCCTTAGCTGATCTTTAAATGAAACACACTGATTCCTCAAGTGCTGTCTGGGGTTCCTGAAGGGATGAGTTTTACAGGCAGGAGGCCTTTGAGCAGCTCTGGTGCTGTCCCTGAGCATTGGCACTGCAGGGAGATAGAGAGGAGTATCGTGCCTTTATTCCTCTGCCAGTTGCCTCGAGGTACAACAACAATCTGTGACTTTTAACCCAGAATTTAAGCAAAAATATGCTAGCACAGAAATGACTTTGCAAAATCCCTGTCTCATCAATGAGCTGGTCAAGTTGTGGCCCTTGAGTGATCCAGATAAGGGGATAAGTTCTGCAGCTGGAGATCCCAACAGAGCACCAGGGGCAGAGAGTGAGGCCAAGTCTAGTTTCGGTTCTTTAAACCACAAAAACATCCCTGAAATGCAACAAGGAAACTGAGACTAAAGGCTAATTTGTGTCTCAATGCCATCAGCAGTGCACGGCTGGGGAGCACCTATGCTCTGGGCTCCTCATGTAAGACCTCTGCTACGGAGACTGGGAATTACTGTGAAACCCCAGAATTCTACAATTATTAGCGGAAATTATTAAATACAGAGAGTAACAGTGCCTTTGCGCTCAGAGTTTTGTCTCCCCATAGAGTGTGTTCATCCTTCCTAGAGGATGTGTGTTGGGTGCTCTACAACTCTTTTAAAAACACTTCATAATTCTGCTTTTGTTGCTAAAAATAATAGTGCATTTCTTCCACGAATTTCACTGCACTGAGTGACCCAGGGCTGTTGCAGACGTTCTCTGCAGTGGTGCTTTTGTCACCCATAAAAAGAAGTTTGAAATGACCCACAGGCTTTCTGAGAGGCTGATTACTAGTTTGCCTGTGCATTATAATGTTAGGACTATGATAGGGAGAGGCTCTGAAAGACACCCTGGTAATTCTTAAATGAATAAATGGCTACCTTAGCACATATGCGTGTTAGTACTAATAATACTAATAATATGTGTGTATTATTAAGACTATGAAAATATAGAAGGAAGAAAATTCAGCAGCTGGAATGTAGTTGTTTGTATTTTTATGTATGTGACTATGCTATTAATTAATTGCACAACAGGGGAGGTAGAAGGCTCTGAGGTGGAAGAGGATGGGACAGTGTAATTAACAAAGGCAGGGTGATAATGAGTTGTTTTATACTGGTGCTCTGCATGAATTTTTGTTTTTCTTAACCCTATGCACTTGTTTGCTGCTGGCATTATAGCACTTCCTTCTGGGAATGCATCCAACAGCTGGGTTTCACGTGGTGTCCCTCCTCTCCTGGAAGAGTTGCCCACAAGCTCATAGATGTAGCTGATAGTCATTTTGACAGATAGATGTGCTAAGATCTAAGTCTTGATAACCAGGAGGAGGCTAAGTTGTGCTGGGCTCTGTGCCTTGCACTGGAGATGGCAGGAGAGGGGGCGGCTGGGATTGGGATGCAGGGAGAGGCACCAAAAAGTGAGGAAGTTGAGGAGGGATCTGCATTTGGTGTCAGTACACATTGCAGAGAGGTTTCTGGGCTTGTAGGTGTTAGAAACAATGTGAGCAGGGCCTCAGCAGCACAGGTACTCGAGGGATGGAACAGGAGTGGGCGTCGGAATTAAAAACATGATTGCTGCAGAAGGTGGTAACAACTCCCCAACAGAACTCCCATCCTCTTTATTTAGAGACGTAGAAGGGGGTTCAATCTGCAGGGAGGTGCAGCAGTGCGAGGGTTTTTCCCACCTGCCACTGGAGGAGGTGTTTGGAAGCTCTGTGTGGTGTAAAACTCATTCTTCCATGTCAGGATGGTGTTTTAATGCTGCCTGGAGAGTGAAGTCACCTTTATAATGTTGCAGCTGCAATTAACATTTTACTAAAAAAAGCTTTGGAGAGGGATTGCCTTAATTTTGATTTGGAGTGATGTCCGTTTCCAAACACATTAGGAAAAAACTGAACTGCCATAACCTTCTTACAGTTTTCACCAGCCTGAGTCGCTGTATTTAGAACATTGTTTGTGCGATCAGTGCTCTTATGGCAAACATTAAAGGTTAACAGCTTGTGATTTTATGGCAAAACATTAGACAAAAGCTTTTCTCTATACAAAACAATCCCTTCGGAGAATGTAAATTGAAATAAAAAAAAAAAGAGGAAGTGAGCTCGAAGGGAAAGCATTTGTGGAGAAAATGGAAATGGCTTTAGAAAGCTCTTCCAGAATGATCAGGTGCTTTTTTAAGGGGTAGGATTGTCTCTGGTTGTATGCAAACTAAAATTAGCATTGTATCTTTTATTAATGTAAATGTGCAATGTCAAAATTGCAGTCCAAAGATCATTCCTCTGTTGTTTGCTGGAGTTGGATGAGTAACTTGTTCTACCCAATGCTTTAGTCATAGTCTGCAACCTAAACCGAACTTGTTCTGGAGTCAGCAGCAGGGCACAAAGATTTTGCTTCTCCAGAGCCTTATTGAGGTACAGCCTGAAATGCAGTAAGTTGGCAGCTATTCTTTTTCCTTAAGCAGTAGAAATCATATATGAGAAATTACTCATGAAACTTAAAATGTATCTGGAGATAGCCCTGAAATCAGCTGGTGGTGTGGATTCTTCTTTTGGTGCTTTGGTGAATGGAGAATCAATGAATGTGCAAGTTCTTGGTAGCAAATCTTGTGTTTTCTGTCAAAATGGAGCTGTCTGAGCTGTGAACCTGTAATTTTTCTGGTTGAACAGAAGGTTGGAGCCCATAGATAAGTGGAATGAGTAAACAGCCACACACCTCCCGTCTGATAACGTGTGAAACACCTTTGGCAAACCTAATGAGGGGAAGTGGGATGGGAAGGACGTAGATCGACAGTGGCTCTCTCCCACACTTGATCCATATCAAGTCATGCTTGGATCAGATGGGACAATTCCAGGAGGAGCGGACCCAACCCAGCACAGCAGCACTTAAAGGCACCTGTTTTGGGGAATATCAGCTGTAATACTCCAAGATGCTATTTTGACCCAATTTCCAGGTCAAAGTGTGCATGTCCTCCTGGAGCACAGACAGTAGCTGTGGGTGTGTTGGCATTTAGCCCTGTTTGCTTTCACCTTGTTCCCCTAACGGAGCTGTGATGAGGACATCACCTTTGGCCAGAGATCTGCTGAATTCAGCAACCAAGATCCTCCCTGTGGCTGCCTGTGGGTCAGAACTCAACTATTGTGTTCAGGCAGTGGAGCTGGTGTGGATGGTGACGTGTCACATCTTACCTCAAATGGTTTTAGTGAACTGCAAAGCTGTTCTGGTAAGAAGTCCACATTGCCTGCTCTGCAAACACAGGTTGTAGAATGGAGTATACTTTCCTCAAGTGGTTGGCAGAAGAGAGAAATGGTATTTCCTGATTGTTTTATACAGCCCTGGGAGTCACTAGGAGTGAGAGGGGTTGGATTATACAACTTGTGAAAGCAAATAGGAAGTATTTCTATTTTAATAGTTGAATATTTAGTGATGGCTTGTGAAGGTGAGGCAAACTGGTGGCCCTTACCCAGAATGTCTGTAGTAAATTCTGCTTCTGATGGTCCTGAACTTCCATGAAAACCTTCAAAAATGGAATTTGTGCATGTCCCAAATGGCTGAATTTCAGACTAGAAACTTAACTGAGCCGTGGTGGTTCTGCCTGCCCATGGGGTGGAATCTTGTCCTGAAGCAATCCTTAGTGTCTCTGCATTGCTGCTCCATGCCAGGATTCATGACATTTCTCTTCATGACTCTGATGATGCTTTCCTTCCCTTTTACTCAGTGCAGAGTAAACACAGAGCCCTAGAAGAAAGCAAACTGCACATTAACAGGAGCAGTATCTGAGGAAATATTCCAGGGGGTACAGCCGCAGGTCCTCCAACACCTCTACTCTGAGTGGAGTTTCACTAATCTGCTCTCTGGGCTGGTTTGGTACAGTGAACTTCCCCTGCAGCTTGTTATCATAATGGCCTTTATCAGGGTCTTTACTTGCTCCGGGATCTGGTCAACTTGAGGAATCCCCGAAGACATCAGCAAACACAGATTCTTCATAACCCAGCCCATAGCTGGAAGGGGTTGTGCGTCCTGTGGCCATAGGTGGGGAAGACCTGGGAGGCTTCTGCTTGCAAAGCCAATTCTGGGCTGGGTTTTTGTTACTTAAGGCAATTTTTCCTTCTAGAATGTTGTAGGTTTCTCTGATTAGGCTTGGGGTTTTTTTTATAAGAGGAAGAGTGGCTTCTATTAGAAGTTGCTAGAAGTTTTCCCCTATCCTATAGAGCAGAGCCAACGATAGTCAGCTCAGAGGAAAACTTCCTGCTTTTGAATCATTAGTTCACGCCCCTGCATGAGAAGATATTTAAGAATGGAGGAGCTATTGTACAGTTGGAAATTTGCAGCCATGGATTAACAACGCAGACATCAAGGTCAGTGCAGGAGGAGAAGGAGGGGTGGGACACCATGGGAACATGTAAAAGACTCAAAGCAATTATTCCTTGACGACCGTGGTGATGACCATGGTGATTATGAGCTGTCCCTTCAAAGCCCATGGGATCCATGGGGGTGCAAAGACCCCCCTGCCGGAGCAGGGGGATGCATGGAGGAGGCTGTTACCTCATGGGAGGCCTCAAGATGGAGCAGAGTCCTGCAAGAGGCCAAACCTCTGGAACAGCTAGGAGAAGTCAAATGAGAGAAGAAAACAATCTTGGAGGTCATGCTGTTTCTTTGTGCCCAAGTTGGCCTTGGCTGGTGGACAGCCTGGGTTTCTTGCATGAAACGCTTGTGTTGCACTCTCTGGTTTAATGTTTTTCTGCTTTTGGCACATCGGCCATCATGATGGTGGTGTTCTGCTATGAAAGATTAAGTGTGTTTTTAGAAGGAGGCTCTGTCATCTTCCAAATCTCAGTGCTGAAGTCAATGGAAGATGTGGTAGATGCTCAAGATTTATGAGAACTCCCTAACTTATTTCCAAAAGCAGGAAATGAATCTTGGGAAAAATTGACTCATCTCTACTCTTCCCAAGGGACTGAATTAACACTCCAAAGATGATTGAGCTCTGCCATCCTGTGAAGAAATTAAGAGTTCTCTGTGAATTGAGGTGATCTTGATCTTTTCTGGTGGAAAGTGGAGTGAGAGAACAGGGAGGGAATTTGCATCAAACTGATCTACCCAAGGTCTGGAAACTCCGCCAGGGGGGTTGCCATCAGAAACTGCTGATGAGACTTGCTCCATGTTGAAACTGCAGGGATTTAGGAATATATTGGGTTTGTATATCTGGATCTGTTTGGGAGGAACTTACAGCAGCATGCCACAAAATAAATGCACAGAACTGGCAGTGTGGCCACATCCTAAGGAATTAAGGACTCCACTTAATCAAATACTTCTTTTTAAAGTGAGGCTCTTATCCACAGTGTTTTTGTTATTTGGGAATGATGACTGGTAGAACGCTGATCCATGGATGATGGGAGCTTTGCAGCGCAAGGGACTGTTGCAAGCCCATCTGTAAATGGATTAAGGAGGGGATGAGGGGGGCTTGAGCTGGAAACATGGCTCTGATTGTATTGTTAGTTGTTTTAAGCCAATGTTTCTTGCTAAAATAGTCCTTGATTTCTGGAGCAGGGCTTTAAAAAGAAAGAAAGGAAAAAGCAGGGAAAGAAGAGGAGAGGTGGGATGAAATTCAGTATTCCTTTGTGAATTGAATTGTGTGGTGTCCTGCAGAACTCCCATTCCCAGCTGTTGGTGAGCTCTTGCTGTCGAGTAGGTTTTTCTGGGGGGTTAATCCAGTGGAGAGGGTCTCCTGCTGTTTGGGTCTTGGGAAAACTGCTCTGTGTGGAAATGGGAACTAGCAGAAACCCAGAGTGTTTCTGCAAGTTGTCTCCCATATCCAGCTCTGCAGAGGGCTGCCAGACATGGTTTTTTTTTTTTCTGTTTTGACTTCTTTTGAGGCAGAACTTTCAGGTTTTTTTAATGGTTGACTTTGTTCCTGTGCAGAGGAAGGTCGAGGCTTGAATCTTGATGCATTTATTATTGATAGAATGAGTTGAAAACATTAGAGACACAACTAATGGCATGGTCTGTACTGTAACAGGTCTTTTTCTGAGGCTGGTACCTTGCCATAATAAAATCATGACAACTCCAGAGAGCACCCTGTAGTGATCCTGCAATGGCTATGTGTTAATCCTGATAATTTTATTTAGAACTTAAAAAGACTGAGCTATAACTGATGATTTCCAATAATAAAAACTAAATTTGAGGATGTGGGGATGTTCTTGTATCAGGTTGCTGAATACTTGTATATAGCTTTTTCAAGTGCTGGAAATTCCTTAATCTTTCGATCTTCTACTTCCTGGGCAGCAGGATGGCACCAAGAAAAGACAGGAATGGGTGTCAGGGGTCACAGAATCATTCAGGTTGGAAAAGATCTCCAAGACTGAGTCCAACCTGTGCCTGATCCCCACCTTGTCACCCAGCCCAGGGCACTGAGTGCCATCTCCAGTTGTTTCTGGAACACCTACAGGGATGGGGATTCCAGCCTGTTCCAATGCCTGACAACCCTTTCTGTGAAGAAATTCATCCTGATGTCCAACAAAAGTCCTCTCAAAGTTCATGCTTCCCATAATGTCGTGATGTGTAATATCTAAACATCTGAAAGCATCTTTATTTATGCTTGCTGTCATAGTGAGAATTACTTAACTAACTTAAAATTACTAAGTGCTGCCAAAGTAACAGAATTGTTGCCATTGGTTAATGGAGCATAGCAAATGGTCCTTCACGTCCAAAGCTTTCACTTGCAGTGGACAAATCTTGTTGCCACTTGACACCAATGAGCAGTTTAAATTCCACATTATTTTGCCCTCTGCCCCCTGCTCCTGTTGGGTTTTGGGTGTATTTGTGACATGAATAATGCCCATCTCCCAAGTACAAGTCAGAGTGGAAGTTAGCTTTAACTCTTTCCATAAAATGTCATTCCCAGGCATCAGAAGAGGCCTCGCTGCGGGCTTTGGAGAGTCTGATGACAGAGTTTTTTCACAATTGCACAACAAATGAGCGGAAACGTGAGATAGGTGAGTTCCTGATGCATCTTGGCTGGTCTCTTTGGTGTTCTGTGGATGGAAGAGCTGTGTCTGATACTGAACCCTCTCCTGCTTATGTAGAAATTGGAGTCAAGGCTTACCTTGGCTTGCGTTTCAGAGAACCTGTGACAGGTCCTGTAGGTAATACATCATTGGCATTTTTCTCTGCCTGTACATTGTTGGGTTCTGTGTCCTGAAAAACCTCTGCATAGAGATGGAGCATGGATTTCAGCATTAGGAATGCAAAGCAGAAGGCTGTCCTAGTTAATGGGAAGTGGCAAGCAGGAATAAACAGCAAGGTTTCAATTTGGCTGGTGTTATTAAATATATCCTGAAAGCTGGCAGAGATCCTGAAAGTGCTCTGGGTGAGCTGCTGTGCTGGTGGCTGGTGGCACAGGTATTCCAGAGAGCTGTGGCTGCCCCATCCCTGGAAGTGTCCAAGGCCAGGTTGGATGGGCTTGGAACAACCTGGGCTGGTGGAAGGTGTCCCTGCCCATGGCAGGGGATGGAATGAGATGATCTTTAAGGTCCCTTCCAACCTAAACCATTCTGGGATTGTTTTGTTTCTGCTGCTTCTAACTTCATTACGATCAGCAGGAAGGACTTGTCCCAGAAATCCGGTAAAATAAAAGAATAAACAACTAGGCAAGGTTTTTGTTTTGTTGTGTTTTTCCTATGGTGGAGATCTGCTATGGAAAAGGTATCCTTCATTTTCCTGATTAAATTACAGGAAAGAATCAAACTGATTAAGCCTTAAATTTGCTTAGCCTGTAAAACAGCCCTTGTGCATTTTTTTTTTGGCACATTGTCCCTGGATGTAAGGTGACCATATCCTTACCTGAGTGTTCAGAGAGGCTTTTGACACAGCAGCCTACGACAAAGTCAGCAGCTCTTGGAGCAATTGCATTAAGAGAAGGTGGTTTTAGAATACTGTGTGTCATCTAACATGTTCCTACTCTTTCACAGTGCCCTGAAATCCCAACATTTGGCGTTTTAGATAAAATGGTAATGCTCATAGTACAGTTTTTGTGTGATTTGTTTTAATGCTCAGCTCTTAGTCTGCTGTGGTATTTACGTCAAAACTGATTCTAAAATGACGCATCTATTTTGTTTTCATTAAAGTCACTTGTTAGAATGTTTCTAATACTTTAAAGTGTGATTTTATTATATTTTTTCCCTCCTCCGGGTTGTTTGAATCCTTCCCTGAACACAGAGTCTCTTCCATGCTCCGTGTGTTACTGTGCTATCACTACACACTGTTACAGTGTTTACAGCTTAGGAATTTTAATGTAATATTTTTACATCAAAGTAAAATTAGAACTAAAGTACATTTTAAAGTGATACTTTATTTTTTTTGCAGAGGAGCTTTTAAATAACTTCGCCCAGCAGATTGGAGCCTGGAGATTCTGCCTGTACTTCCTGTCCAGCACAAGGAATGACTATGTGATGATGTACAGTCTGACGGTGTTTGAGGTGAGATCTGAGCTCTTGCCTGCTCAGTGCATCTTCTGCCTGGTGCAGTTTTATCTAGTAATCAATTTTTTGGGGGAAATGTTTGTCTAGAGTGGCAGCCCTGGTAAGTACAGAGATAAAGGATGCTTTTATTGCTCTCTGCTAGAGAGGTTTGCTTAATGGCAGGCTAAGAGTAGGGGAATTTGAATCTGTATACACCAATTGAAGAATTTGTTTCCTGGCATTTCTGAGCACAAATTACCTCCAGTTTCAGAGGCTGCTTGAGTTTCTGCACAATGCGTTTAAGGGTGTTATTGTTTTTATACCATTTTTGTGATCAGAAATATGTGTGGGATTACCTGCGACTGGTTCCTGCAGACTTTAATGCTGAAAGGGAAGATAAAGTTTCTTTTATTTTTCTGACATTTCATTGCTGTGGTTGATGGTCTTGAACTACATTCTGCAAATTTGTGCAGGTTGTAGAGGTGAGGTCTCTCTTAGGTGGCCACATCCCACCCTTCACCTATTTGTAAAAGAATAAAATTAAGGCTAAAAGCCTTAATATTGAGACTTATCTCTGTGTCTGCCAGAAGAAGCAAAAGTATTCTGTGAACAGCTCTATTCTAGCAACTGATTTCTCAGTGACTTTCCCTAAGGATATCCTGGGGTTTGGCCCATGTCACATCTCACCCTGGTCCATTTTTGGCCTCTGTTATGTTCCTGCTGGGTGGGCTCTCTGAGCTGGGCTCCTGAATCAGAGTTTATAGCCTTTGCAGTGAGCCACTTTTTAGATAAAACAAACAATTCTGCTCTGAAAGTTATGTTGGTTTGAGAAATTATTCCTGTCATTGTTGACTTATCCATTTAAATACCCACTTTATTCATTAGGAATTGTGTAAGGAGTCTGGGCTCGATCTGCAAAATTGATCTGATTTGCCTTCCCCTCAAAAAAGGGGTGATTGTGACAATTGATATGGGAATTGTTCCCTGCTCTGGAGTGGGTGTCCCACAGCAGCAGCCTGCAACAATTAAAGTGATTTTCCAAACAAGTGCAGGGCCAGAAGTTGGACTCCAGTGATCCCTGTGATCATCTCCTGTGGATGTTCCTTCAACTTCAACTATGAAGTTTGATTACTGAGCCTCTGCTTCCCTGGAGCGGGAAAAGAAAGTGGTACTGAAAAACTAATTGTGCACAGAATAAAGAAACCACTGTTCAAGTGTAGAGGGAGGGACAGGAATCCACTGCCCACCTGAGGAATTGGGATCCCTCTGTGGAGGTGCTTGAATTTCCAAAGTTAACTACTGTAGTGCTGCATGTTGAACTGGTCCTCAGAGCCATGGTTGGTCATAGTCTGCAGCTTCACCCATCTCCAACTGTCCATGAGTGCTGAATCAGTTAAAGAGTGTGTGGCAACACAAGGATCGTTCCCAAAACTTCCTGAGAATAAAAAATTTTGTATTTTCTAGTCTGTTTAAGAAGCTATCAGTGGATCTGGAATAAAACTCCTCCTGGCCCCCTTCCAGATAAACCATTTTCACCTCCTGCTTTTGGAAAAGAAAACATCTGCCCTGAAATATTTGTAGGTGGAGAAAGCTGCTGCTGTCAGGTCAAACAAGTGGGACAAAACACAGTGAACCTTAATGATGGCTTGGGATGGATATTAAAGCTAAAATAACTTCCAGTTTTATTGGGGCTTCTGAAACTCTCCTTCTGGACTTGCATCAAGGAGCCCTCAATTGCTTGGGTCATTGTTGTTTTTAAGAAATACTTTTGGATCTTCTCTGCTAGAAAACCCCAATAGCAACTTCTTTGAGGAATTTATATATAAATATCCCTGTGCACCTCACCACTGTGAAGTGGTGCCTCTGTATAGAACATCCCTACTGTGGATCTGCCTCAGTACGAGCCTTCTCTGTAAGTTATCCCAAGGGGCTAAGTTCTTAATGATTCAGAGCCCCTAAATGGGATCGTAGTGTGGCAGGGAAGCAATTTGCAACTTCTTTGGAATTTGTCTGGCTTTAAGTGGGCTAAAAGATTTCTGTTCAAGTGGTGCCTTGTTACTGCCAGGCAGTTGCTCCAGTGACCTTCCAGCTCAGCTTCACGAGACCCAGGTGGTATCAGAGTTGTCTAAAATTGAACTTGCTTCCTCCTTTTTCTTTTCCTGCTTCGTATAAGGCTCTGCTCTCCCCTTTAAAGGGGAAAATCTAGATGTCCAGGATCAAAAGATACTGGAAATAGTGACATGACTGCCAGTTAGTTCTACTTGACCAAAAATCATTTAAAATGGTGGTGTGCTGGTGCTCTGTCCCTGCATGATGATGTTCAGCCTCAGGAGAAGAGAAGACTCTGGGAACACCACCTTGGAGCCCCTTCCCCCTAGAGGGGCTCCAGGAGGAAAGGAATTCTTGTCTGTGAGGATGGGGAGGCCCTGGCACAGGTTGCCCAGAGAAACTGTGGCTGCCCCATCCCTGGAAGTGTCCAAGGCCAGGTTGGATGGGGCTTGGGGCAACCTGGGCTAGTGGAAGGTGTCCCTGCCCATGGCAGAGGGTGGAACGAGATGAGTTTTAAGGTCCCTTCCAACCCAAACCATTCTGGGATACCATGATTCTACAAGTTCACATTCTCTCACTGAGTTCAGTGAAGCACATCTAAGATGAGCTCACTTGGGAGATGTTTCTTTTCCAGAACCTGATCAACAAAATGTGGCTCGGGGTCCCATCTCAAGACAAAATGGAGATCCGCAGCTGCCTGCCCAAGCTTCTGCTGGCTCACCACAAAACTCTGCCTTACTTCATCAGGAACAAGCTCTGCAAAGTCATCGTGGACATAGGCCGCCAAGACTGGCCCATGTTCTACCATGACTTCTTCACTAACATCTTGCAGGTAAGAAGTCTGTCCATGAACCAAAAAAATTTTTCCTTTTAGAAACATCATTTTATTTCTTTGAGTAGTGACTTCCTTTGATGAAGTTCAAGTAAGTACATGAAAACCAAAGTTGCTTTGTAAATTCCTTTTCAGTTTTGGGGTAACCTTTAACTTCCTACAGGCTACATTTCTTTGTAGTGTTTTAAGTGAAACAAGTATAACCTGCCCTTTGAATTTTAAATATTATGGGGTAGTTCTTGAAAATATAGTTTGTGGTTGTTCTTTAAAGAAAAAATTCAGTAAAACTATGGATGTGTCACTGGGTGATTTTCAAAAGCGAAGTTTCTCAGTATGGCTGTTGAAGATTTCTTACCTAATGGCCAAAAATACCCTAAAATCTCTGGTACCTCATCGTGTGAAGTCACTAATGGGATGTTGTTAGGGTGATTAAGAAGGTTCTTGCAGGAAGGTTCAAGTATGAACTGGAGGATCCTGACTGAGACCGTGCCATTAGTTGGACCTTTGGTTGCAGTTCAGCATCTCAGGGAATCCTGAGCCAGGCTAAGAGGTCGCCGCTGCTGGAGCCTGACTGTGCTGGTGCAAATTACCTCTTTTGATTTGAGTATTTTGTCTCCAGGTCCCTTAAAGTTGTTCCTAATGACTTTTAAAGAGGCTGAGCGTAAAATGAAGTGCTGCACACTCTCTTTCTGCTGACATAATGACCTGATTTGAATGCAGCAAAGCCCCTGGCCAAGCCACAAGGCAGTGATTTAAATCTAGGTCCTTGAGTGTCAGGAGTTTATTTGTTAAGACAAATGGATCTAGTATGAATTGCAGAATTAAAAAAAAGAAAAGGTAATTTGGCCTACAGAGTGGTGTCAGTAACTGGTATAATCACTTCTCAGACAGCTTCCTGTGGTGTGACATGCTCCAATTTTTGCCTCAATTGTCAATTTGACATTAAATATTTTGAGATTACTGTCTACACTTGTTGCTTTGGCTGTCATTTCACCTGGATCTGAACTGAATGCTTCCTGAGTTCCACTGGCCTTTCTAGCACTCTGGAGGTTATCTTAAGGGATTGCAGAGCTCACTTTAGGAATGTATTTATCATTAAGCCTCTCCTTGTGAACTCAGCTGCGGAGGGAAATGTTCCCAATAATTAATTTATGTAGCAGACACATTCCAAAAATGTTCAGAAAAAGTGGAAGCAAAATACTAATAACTGAATTCCAAGACCTGAAAAGAATGAAGAGCACAGAAGCAGCATGACTTGCTTTTAGAATTGCAAATAAATTCTGTCTCAAGACTTTTTTCTGAGATCATTTGAAGCAACTGTTTCATTATTTAGCATTAAATTGTATCTCAATACTCTGAATAGTCTCTAAACCTTTTTACTGAACCATTGCAGGGGTGGAAAAGAGAAGTAAACTGGACTATTGTCATTATGCTAACACAGTAATTCTACATAGAAAGTGCTACTTCCTTAGAGGTTTAAAATTCGTTTTAAACAGTGCCAGTGCCTAGTATTGCTAAAACTTCCTGGATTTGTCAGAAAATATTCAGAGATGTTCAGCCTCTTCACAACTGACCAACAAAGTTGTGTGTTTCATTTAGTTCTTTACCTGTCTGCTCCTGTGCCATGGGGCTTCCTCTCCAAAGCCAAGCTTGTGGACATCCTGGATGAAGAGCTTTTAGATGGGCTTTTTTCTCCCCACATATTTCACCAAACTGTGTCTCTCTGGCAGTGTTGAGTCAGTCTGGCTCTGCTTTGGTGGGTCAGAGGGATTAGGACCAAAGTCAGCCTGTATTACAGAATTATGACTTCAAGGATTAGTTGCAGTAACTGTGATTGGCTTTGGAGTTTTTCCTCCCAGAGGGAGTGGTGCATAAATCACTTTGGATGTTTTAGGTCAGCAGTGAAGAGCAGAGTTGTCCTTCATCTGGAAATAAAACTTTGTCCCATTTGAATGAGTATTTAATACCCAGTGGCTAATGAAGGCAAAAGTCATCTTTTCTCCCAGACCTATTCCAGCATGTGGTGGAAGTTACTCTTTGTGGAGTAAATACAGTTCCCAGTTTGAGATGCAATTCAGGTGCAAGGAGGGGTCGGATCCCTCTGCTGTATTCTGCCGGCATCTGATCCTGGCTGCAGCTTTTGGAGTGTGTGGGCAGCGCTGGGATTTTTAGTGGGAAGTTGTTGGCTGATGGTGCAGGCTCCTGAGCTGCACGGACAGCACTGTTCTTTGGCGACACTGCTGGTGCTGAAGTGATTCTGAGAAGTGGTGATGTCAGCAGAAGGAGCACACTCTTACTGGTAAACATGCCGGGACACAGAATGTGTGCAATGACATTATGAAAGCTCTCTTGAAGCCCCGAGGATTCCCATGGGGCTTGAACTGTTGCAACATCGTAGATTAATGTCTGGGGAAATTGAATCTTTGTGGTTCTCTCCCCTCAACATGCAGCTCTGCAAACTGTGGGAACTGATACATCCCCAGTCTTGAAGCTCTTGTAAACTACGAGTAGTGCTGCTAATCCGTGTCTGTCAGCTGGGTGTTGTCATCATGTGTTGCACTCGTGTTCCTCAGTTAATCCAGTCTCCTGTGACCACTCCCCTTGGACTGATCATGCTGAAAACAACGTCGGAGGAACTGGCGTGTCCGCGGGAGGATCTGAGCGTGGCCCGGAAGGAGGAGCTGCGAAAACTGCTCCTGGACCAGGTGCAAACAGTGCTTGGGCTCCTCACAGGTATGATTTCCTGCACCAGCCTCACCATCCAAAGGTGGTGCTGGGCTGGCATTTTGGGAAGCAACATGTGGGCTGCTCCTGCAGTTTGAACACTCTACCCTGAAGCATTTGGGTCAGCTTAATATGAGCCAGCTTGTGTAGCAGAGCAGCTGCATAGCTCCATATGTCCCCTCTGTGAAGAGGGGTGAAGGTTGTCTTCTCTTAGTGAGTGTTTATACACACAATGATTTTCCTCAAAGCGCTAAAGCTGTATTCTGCTGAAGTTCTCGGTCTGTGCCATGGTTGTTCGATAAGTCTGCCTTTAGCAGCCTGTTCTGAAAAATTTCTCTTTGTCCAGGTATTTTGGAGAGCATCTGGGACAAGCACAGTGCCACTGCTGCCACTCCACCACCATCCCCCACTTCAGGAGAAAGTGGTAAGGAAAAATAAGCTACGAGGTGGTATTTCCATGTACTTAAACTTGCAATATCAGGCATAGATTACTTCCTTTACTGTCTAGCATCTTGCAATTACCCTTTCCTAGAGCTTTTCACAGGCCACCAAATTCCTGAGTGGAAAGAAAAGCCCTATATGAAGAAGCCATTTCCACTGCAGGAGATGCTCCACTACAAATGTTACCTCATTGGACAGGGCACATAGGGCTGCTTGTTGTCTTCCGAGGGCAGAAAGCTTTTTTGAAATCAGTGCAAAATGCTCTAATGTCAGTAGGTTAGAATTGTGGAATCATTAAGGTTGGAAAAGCCCTCTCAGATCATCAAGTCCAGCCGTTCCTGAGGACTGCGAAGACCACCACTAACCCATGTCCCCAGGTGCCACATCCACATGGCCTTTAAATCCCTCCAGGGATGGGGACTCCCCCTCTGCTGTGGGCAGCTGTGCCAGGGCTGGACAGTCCTTTCAGTGAAGAAGTTTTCCGTATATCAAATTTAAACCTCCCTTGGCTCAACTTGAGGCCATTTTATCTTGTCCTGTCCCTCTTCCCTGGGAGCAGAGTCCAACACCCCCCGGCTCCCCCCTCCTGTCAGGGAGTTGCAGAGAGGGAGAAGGTCCCCCTTGAGCCTCCTTTTCTTCAGGCTGAGCCCCCCCAGCTCCCTCAGCTGCTCCTGCTGCTCCAGCCCCTTCCCCAGCTCCATTCCCTTCCCTGGACACGCTCCAGCCCCTCAGTGTGTTTCTTATCATGATGGGCCCAGAACTGGACCCAGCAGTGACCACCACAGGGAAATTACTGCCCTGGTCCTTCTGCGACACCAGTGCTGGGACAGGCCAGGTGCCATTGGCCTCTTGCCTATCTGGGCACACTTTTCCACTGAGCAACTTTCCAGCCCCTGTACCCCAAGCCTGTGGCCTTTCATGGGGTTGGCTTTGTCCTCAGAATTTCAGCTGTTCATCAACAGCCAGTGAGGTAAAACTGAAGCCTACCTAGGAAAAAAATGTAAAGGTAGCTAAGACATTGTGAAATGGCACAGGTTGCCCAGAGAAACTGTGGCTGCCCCACACCTGGAAGTGTTCCAGGCCAGGTTGGATGGGGCTTGGAGCAACCTGGTCTAGTGGAAGGTGTCCCTGCCCATGGCAAGGGACGTGAGACAAGATGATTTTTAAGGTCCCTTCAACCCAAACTGTTCTGTGATTCTATTCTGTCATTTTGCAAGTTTGTTTTCTACCTATTCCTGTTAGACTTTTACGTGGGTGTTTATCTGATCTAAACTCATTTACATATCTATTTCTTAGTTACATTCAAAATGGAGAACATATGCCTGTGTCCTTTTACTTGGCATACATTTCACTTGTGTTTGGAACCTTAAACAGTGAATTAGGAGTTGCAGGTCACTTCCTCGTGGCCAGATTGCACCAGTCAGCTTTAGACTGTTGTTAATGTTTTGATTGGTACAACCTTCACACTGAAGTTTGAGCAGCATTTCAAGTGCTTTTTTCCTGTGGAAAAGCTTAAGTGACTTTTATATTTATATACAAAACATAAACTGTAATGGGAAAATTATTTCTTTGGATTGGTGTGGGAGTGGATTTTGCTGTAGGTGGGAAGAGTTTGAGCAAAAAATATTAACAGAAAGCATCAGAGCTTGTAGTATCACTTGAGAATAGTGAAGGTGGTGCTGGGAGAGGGCACTAGGAGAACAAAGTCTGGGCCGGTTGTCATGGAAGCCTGTTTGAGATGTCCCTCAGTCCCTTGGGGCTTGTGCTGGGGCAGCTTTTGTCCACCTGTGTGTTCACCTCGTGACTTGGGTTCATATTTCTCAAAGTGAAACTAGGCTGCATTTCTGCCCTGGGCCTTTCCTTTCTCCCCTCTCAGGGCAAACAAACTTTTTACTGAGAGTGTTTTCAAGATAATTGCTCAAAATCGCGACCACACTGACAGTTCTTTTAGAGGTTCAAGTTTCATTTCAGTGGGTCCTGCATGTGCAAACTTGTTCACTTGAAACTTTCTCTGTTTTATCTTTCTTTGCTGTGTTGTAACTACTCTCTCCATGTTAAAACTGGTTGTCTTCCATGTTCTTAAAGTCACAGAACTATGGAATCATTAAAATCGGAAAAGACTCTAAGATTGAGTTTGACTCTTAACCCAGCATGGCCAAGGCCACCACTAAACCATGTTCCTAAGTGCCAAATCCACATGACTTTTGAACACTTCCAGGGATCATGATTCCACCACTTCCAAAAGGAGCACCAAGTGCTTCCCTCTCATCCACTTCCTGCCCACTTTCTGTGTTTCCTGAAGGACTCAATTCATGCAGCAAAATATTCCTGTTTACTGGTGAGTCTTGAACATTTTATTGCTTAGATGAGGCCACCACCCTTTTCTCTGTACATTAAGGTGAAATTAGAGGTGTTCCAAGAGGGAAAATAAGCTCCAGAGTGAGTCGCTATAAATGTTTAATATCTTCCATCAGAGCCCAAATCTCTTTAGGACCTTGGAAGACCTTTCTTTGCTTTTTTTGCACAGGGAGGCAGAATGGAATGGTCACTTGCAAGTCATGCACAGGTTTTAAATAGCACTTGAAGACAACATTGGACTAATTTGTCATATCACTTAAGCAAAGTAACTCTGATAATGTCCCATGTTGGAAAACATTTGAGTTATTGCATCAGTATGGCATTTACTCAGCAATAATCTCAGCCTCCAAATGTTGTCTTTGAATGATTTATAGCACATTTCATGATGAATCCCTTCCTTAGACATAGTCACTCATGTATGGCAAACAAATGAGTAACAGAAACATTTGCTGCTGCAGAGCCAGGCCCTGAGAGTTTTCTCCTTGAGCATGAATGCAGCTGATCTACCTGTTTGCAAAAATACTTAAAATCCCGTTATCTTAGGGCTTCAGTAATTTAACTGGGTGCAAAGCACTTGGTCAAACTGCTGTGAGTTACAGGAACGTAATTTACAGTTTCTGGTGTTGATGGATTAAAAAAGGAGAATGTTTAATTCCCACTGATTTTTGTGGAGTTTGCTGGTCTGAACATTTGAAAGAATCCTAGCATGGGTTGGGCTGGAGAGACTTCAAAGTCCATCTCATTCCACTCCCTATCATGGGCAGGGACACCTTCCACTAGCCCAGACTGCTCCACGCCCTGTCCAACCTGGCCTTGGACACTTCCAGCTTCTCTATGCAACCTGTCCCAGGGCCTCTCCACCCTCATAGTGAAGGATTTCTTCCCAATATCCCATCTAACCCTGTCCTCTGGCAGTGGGAAGCCATTCCCCCCTGTCCTGTCCCTTCAGGCCCTTGTCCCAAGTCCCTCTCCAGCTCTCCTGGAGCCCCTTTAGGCACTGGAAGGGGCTCTCAGGTCTCCCTGAAACCTTCTCTTCTCCAGGTGAACACCCCCAGCTCTCCCAGCCTGTCTCCAGAGCAGAGGGGCTCCAGCCCTTGGACCATCTCCCTGGCCTCCTCTGGACTTGCTCCAATAGGTCCATGTCTTTCCTGTGCAGGGTCCCCAGAGCTGAAGGCAGCTCTGCAGGTGGGGTTTCACCTGAGGGGGCAGTGGGGCAGAAGCCCTCCCCCCCTGCTGCCCACACTGTGGGACCAGCCCAGGGCATGGGGGGTTTCTGGGCTGGGGAATGTCCAGCCTCTCACCCACCAGCACCCCCAGGTCCTTCTCCCAGGGCTGTTCTCGCTCACTTCTCTGCCCAGCCCAGATTTGTGTTTGGCACTGTCCTGACCCAGGTGCAGCACCTGCACTTGGCCTCATTGAACTCTGTGAGGTCTGTAAAAGCACAATTTGAGCAGCTACTGCCTTGCAGCATCTGCAGAGGTGTGAACGTCACCATGGGGCTGCTTCAATGTAAAGATTAAAGTGCAGGATTGACCCATTCAGCCAAAGCCACGTGATGCCTCCCGTTTTTGGAGTGAAGGAGAAAGAAGCAAAGATAAGGTATAGCAGGGAGTTTTGAATTTAGTGATGTACGACATTGATCTTGATGAGAAATGGAGACTTGGGAGGAATCTGTTAATCATTCATGCTTCAGGGTACTTTGGAAATAGCTCTGTAAATCATAGCTGTTATTTTTGTACTGTTCTGTGTTGGGTCATTTGACTTCATAAATAAATCACTCAGATTTTCTGAAAACTTCAAATTTGGTAGTGTAACAAGTGCCAGATTTTTAAAGATGAAGAGATTGTTTGTACTCAAGGAAGAGAAATGTATTGAACAACCTGGGGAAGGTGAGTTTCCAGCAGGTGCCCTAGAGATCTTGGGCAGCATCTGTGCAAAGGGCAGCCTGGCTTGTGGTGTCCCTTTGATTCCATAGATCTTTGAACAAGGATTCTCATTAAAAGCTTTTGAGAAAACAAAGGCCATCAGGGATAAGGGAGTTTCTCGATAGCTAATGAATTGTTTAGAGGTGGGAGATAAAAGGTGAGTGGAAATGGTCCCCTCTTGCTGTGAGGGAGAAGTTCACCCTGGAGTAGGCAGATTTAAATTCTGAGCATCACACCAGATCATTCTACAGAAAATTCAGATCAACAGTCAAAAATAGGTCGCTGCTGTGGTTCTCTGTAGAATTAAGGCTCATCTGCACTTCGGGTAGTGGCTGCAGTTCTGCTCTTCCTGTATCAGTAGGTGCAGAGTTGCAAGGAGAGTTTTGTAGAATAAAGATGAGTAAGGGTTTTAAGTGGCTTCCCTGTAAGTAACAGGAGAAATAGAACCTTCATTCTGTCAAAATGAGAGTGAGGAACTGCAGTAGGAACCTATAGAATGACATATAGAAGGTGAATGCAGAGGTTATTTCTGTTTGCTGTTTGAGAGCAGGAGGTAGAAAGTGAAACTAGTGCTGACATATTCCAAACAAACCAGCTTTGTAGTGAAGCTGTGAAACTGTCACAGAATATTGCAAATACTCAGTTTCTGTGGCTTCAGTTGGAGAGTGGAGAAAGTCATGGAAGATAAATCCTTAGGCTGTGTGGAATTTTTCAGACTCCACCTTCCTTGAGAAGCCTTTATCACTGGGTGGTTGGAGGCTGGGGAATGTGATCTGTGCCTACCGTGGGCTTTTGGTCACTGGGAGAAGGTGCTGCGCTAAGTGAGCTTTTTGGTCTGACTTGGAACATCTGCCCTTACATCACCCATGAGTGTCACGGGCAAGCAGAAGCTTCAGCGTAAATATGCATGTGCCAAGATTACATCAGGGATGCTCAACCTTGTGAGGGGAGAGAATTTTAAGAAATTCCTAAAATGCACTCCATGACATTGCTATTTTCCAAAATACTGCATGAGTGTCCTTCCTAGTAAGGCCAGGAGGGTTGTGTGGAGCTAATTGCTGAATACAGAAATCACCAGTTCATCTCAGAGAATCTTGCTGAATCACAGAATGTTAAGAGTTAGAAGGGATCCACAAGGATCATCAAAGTCCAGCTCTTTGCCCTGCACAGGACAACCAGAGGCTCTGGTGGGTTTAACTTTCCAGCTGTGTTACTGAGCAGGTTATATTTCTTTAAAAAGGAATCTATGCAGCAATGGAAGAAGCTGTTATGAAATTCTTTTAACTTTAGCACAATAGTGTTTGATCCCAAATCAGTGATTAATAGTACTGGCAGATGTCTTAGTTTTGGAAACAAGAATTGTGTGTCAGAGCAAAGAATAATGCTAAGAGAAGTACATTGTGACCTGACCATGTACTTGAGATACTCTCGAGGATCTTCATTAGAAGATCCAGAACCATAAAAGCTAAATCTGGGGAATGGGATGTTCCCAAATGACCACCAAAGACCCTCAAAAGACCCCTACTCATATCTAAATAAGTCCACAGATATAATTAGCATATATGCATGTATTCAGGAATGGGATGAATATAAGTTTCATGACTATAACCTGGTCTGTTTGGTTGCTGGGCATGCATGTTTTGTGGAGCTATGCCCATGTACCCAGCTCTGTTAATAAAGTAACTGTGGCTTTCTAACACAACAAACGTGTTTTGTGGAGCTATCCCCATGCACCCAGTGCCCTTAATAAAGTAATGTTGGCTTTATAAACCCAATAAACTGGTTGGAGAGCTTATTCCCTGATATTTGGTGGCAGCCAGGACTGGCAGTGTGAGTGTCCATGCCCTGATCTATGTGTTTGTCCCCCAGGTGACCTGTTGAGTAGCCTGTTGCAGAGTCCCAGTGCAGCCAAACTCTTGAACCAGCCAATGCCTATCCTTGATACAGACAGTGAATATATCTGTTCCCTGGCACTGGAGTGCCTGGCACACCTCTTCAGCTGGATCCCTCTGTCCACGAGCATCACCCCGTCCCTCCTCACCACCATTTTCCACTTTGCCCGCTTTGGCTGCGACACCCGTGCACGGAAGATGCCTTCAGTCAATGGCAGCAGCCAGAACTCGGTGCTGGGGCAGGAGCGGGGCCGGCTTGGGGTGCTGGCCATGTCCTGCATCAACGAACTCATGTCCAAGAACTGTGTGCCTATGGAGTTCGAGGAGTATTTGCTGCGGATGTTCCAGCAGACTTTCTACCTCCTGCAGAAGATCACCAAGGAGAACAATGTGCACACGGTGAAGAGCCGGCTGGAGGAGCTGGATGAGAGGTGAGAGCAGCCAAGCAGTTCAGTGCCGGGGCCTTGTGCTTTCTAAAGGACTGTCTGGGTTATTTTGTGGTCATGCATGGTGTGTCTAATGGCCTTTTTTTCAGAGTACTGTGCTGGGGGAACCAGGCAGAGAGGTAGGTGCCTACAGGTAAGGTTCTGGTAAGAGGCTGAGTTTGCTGAGGGACCGTGGGGGCACAGGTTTGTGTTCTTTCCTGTCCTCTTCTTCCCCTGACCCCCATTCGTTTGACCCCCCTGCTGTTTGACTGCAGGTCTGAGGTGGCACAAGAGCTGAACCTCTTGTAACAACACAGAAAAGGCTCAGTCTGGTAAAGGCACTGCAGTTCCTCTCTCCTGGTCAGTGTCTGTCTTCTCTGCCCAAACTCAAACACATAGTGGGGAGATACTCTGCAAGTCATGACTTGAAAGAAAATAGTAGTAGTCTCCAGTCCTTCACTGAGCCATGGCCATTTCTGATTCTTTTTTATTCTTACTTCTTTTAAATCAAAATACAGCTTGGGGAGCTCTGTTCAGTGGCGCTAGCACTGAGTCTGTCCACATGCTTGTCTGGAGGCAACAGGGAAGCAGCAGCACTTTGGAGGCTGCATTCTCATTTTCCAGGGAGTTACTGCCATCTTTTGTTCCCTGAAACAGCTCCACTCTTGTATATCCAATATTCCTACTTGTAGGAGAGAAGATGAGACCTCTCACTGTTGTGCTGAGCGGTTGAACCCTTGTGTTGGCAGGGTGGTAGAAGAGGTGGTGATTTTGATGCTGCTGCCAGGCAAGGCTGGTGCTGACGTTAACAAAGAGGTTGCAACTGTGTGAATGTACCGAGTATCTTACTACCAGTACATGGTGGTGGAAATAAATTTCCACTCAAGAAAAATAACCATTTAGACAAAGAGCTGTGGGTCCATTTGTGGAGAGGACTAGTGTGCTTCCTTTGTAAAATTCTCTTTTTTCCATATCTTCAGGTACACATAACTTCGGAGTGGTAAATCTGGATTACGAGGGAATTCTACTTGCTCATTTTTGTAGTAACTTGCTCTGACTTCAGCGTCACTCACTTCCCAGAAACAAGTTGTGTAGGAACGTGCCACCTTTATGTACAAGATATGTGCACTGAGTCTAGGAGTTCCCCTCTGGACTTCAGAAAAGCTTTCCTGGAAACCCCCAGTCCCATATTTAACTGTGTTCTTTTTTCTATGAAAAATCTCAAGCAGCCTTTGGGGCCAATTTCAGTAGAAGGTCTGTAGCTGTGTTGGCCTTCTCAGAGGTGGTGTTGCCATATTGTTGTTCCTTAGACATGCTCCTAAGACATGTTATCCCCAGGGCTTGGTGGTGTCTGTAATGGTTTATTCATTGCCGAAGTCTGAAATAGGGATGGAACTAAGATGTTGTAGAAGCTGGAAGAATCTAGCTGCCTTCTGGAGGAGTGGAGCTTTCTTTTCTCCTTGCCCTCTCTGTGGGAAAGGATGTGAGGATTTTCCTTTTGTCACTAAAGGGCATAGCTGTATTTTTGATGTCCAAAACTAAATTTACTGCATGAAAGTGTCATCTTGGCTTGGACTAACAAAATCGTGAACAAAACTGGCACTGAAGAAACCACCTTCAGTAGATAGGTGTCCTCAGAACCTGCAGGCCCTGGGTTCCTTCCTTTCCTTGCTTTCATGGTGCTGGTTATTTTTGTTCTGTTAAAAGATCAGTGTCGTCTGAGTACTTTGGAACTGTCAAACTAGTCCAGGAAAGAGTAAGTTTAAATTGCCTTTTGCTTTAATTGTGTTTGACTCTGAAGATCCCAAAATATGGGAAGTGGCTACTAAGGATCCAAGCAATGGCTCAGTGGTTGGAGAAGGGGCTTTAGGGCAGACAGAACTCAGGGCAAAGAAGAATTTCACTGGTCTCAGCTCACAGCTTGTTTAGAAAATAAAAGGATGAAGAATGTGTTTGGGTCTGGACTATTTTTTTTACTGACTTCACTTTTGAAGTGTTTGATCTGTGATCAGGTATGTTCAGTGATTTCTTGTCAAGTAGGCAACGCCAAATAAAAGAAGAACTTGATCTTTTTTGCATATTCAAAGTAGCGTGTGGTTTGTAGGCTTATAACAACCCCCAATGCTCTGGCTGTGTGTTAGCTGGAAATGCCTCTGGTCTTGTGGGAGTTTTTGTTAGAAAGAGAGGGGATTCCCAAAAAATCAAAACCACAGAGAATTTGCAGAAGGGAAGAGCAAGGTAGTATAGTAAAACCAGGCTGTTCATGCATGTATGAAACTGTGCTAAGCCCAAGTTCTTGTTTAAAAGAAAAACCTGAAGTACCCTTGCAATGGGAATGACAGACTTGTCATTGGATTGTTAGAGCTCTCACTGTGTTTATGTGATGCTGCAATGCAGTATTAAACTCTTTCTGTATAGAGGGATTTGAGATGATTTTTAACCTCGGTGAAGCTCATGTTGTGCAGGGTATGTTCTTACTCCCCAGTAAAAGCTCACCCCTCTGTGGGCTTGGCCATTTTTCCGTCAAGAATCCTCCATGCCATCACCAAGGTCGTGCTCTTGCTGCACTCCCTGGAGTTTTGGTGGCAGGTTTCTTTTGGGACCTGCACTTTGTCTATCCATTGATTAATTCCACACTTCACAGGAAGATTTCTCTATAGCCCAATTCAGTCACAAGCCTGGGCTCAGCTCAGAAACTCTTGGATAGGTGCACTGCAGAAGAATTGTCCTTTCCAGCTCCCAACTCCATGGCTCTCCCACCACCTCCTATAAATGTAACTCTTACATTGCTAATTCCTGCATTAACTCTCTGCTTCCAGCTGAATTCCTCAGCAGTACAGTTCATCTCACTAATCCTATCTCCATCAGCAAGATGACCTTTGCTGTTAAATTACTTCTCCAGGGTGGGGGCGTTATGCTTATTTACAGGCCTGGTTGAACTCAATGGTATTTATCTGAATATTAAAGTTGCTTTTGACAGGACTGTCTTTTTTGCTGTTTCAGGTGTTAAAGGAATGAAGGGTTGCCTGTCCTGTAGGTAATTGTTGTAGGGCTTTATATTTTAATTGTTCTGCTGGCTGTTAATTGTAACTTTCTTCCTAATGAAAGGATTTTGAGTTACTTTTATGGCTGTTTCAATGAAATTGCTTTTCCTTGCAGCATCCTCCCCGTTTTCTGAGTTTTCGCATTTCCCTTGTAGCTACATTGAGAAGTTCACAGATTTTCTCCGTCTCTTTGTGAGTGTCCACCTACGAAGAATTGAATCCTACTCCCAGTTCCCGGTGGTTGAATTCCTGGCACTGCTGTTCAAATACACTTTCCATCAGGTACATCCCTACATCATCATTTTTCCCATTCTGCTCTCTTGTCCTGTGGTGTTTGGTCCATGTTACTCTGCTGTAGAGCTGTCACAGTACAGCTCAGCCCCATGTGCCCACACATGAGAATAATGATGAGGAAACAGCTTTATAAAATCAGAGAACCATGGAATGGTTTGGGTTGGGTTGGAAGGGACCTTAAAGCTCATCTCATCCCACACCCTACCATGGGCAGGTACACCTTCCACTAGACCAGGTTGCTCCAAGCCCTGTCCAACCTGGCCTTGGACACTTCCAGGGATGGGGCAGCCACAACTTCTCTGGGCAACCTGTGCCAGGGCCTGCCCACCCTCACAGGGAAGAATTCCTTCCCAACATCCCATCTAACCCTGCCCTCCGACAGTGGGAAGTCATTCCTTCTTGTCCTGTCCCTCCAGGCCCTTGTCCCAAATCCCTCCCCAGCTCTCCTGGAGTCCCTTTAGGCACTGAAATGTCAATGTAGTGCTGCAAGCCATTGCACTTGCAGTGCTGCAAGTTAATTCTGAGACCAGCCTTGTAATTCCTGGATTCCTACCCTTGTACAAAAGCTCTTACTCATCTCCTGACAGCTCTAAATCTCTCTAGTGTCATCCTAGAAATGTGTCAATAAACCAAAAAGCTCTTTCCATGGATTGAAGTGCATGCTAACTCCTATTTTGACTGTGTGAAATTAATCTTGGCATAGCTCACAATATTAATTGTGAATTTTGATGTCTTTCAGCCTACCCATGAAGGTTACTTTTCTTGCTTGGACATCTGGACTCTCTTCTTAGACTACCTGACAAGCAAAATTAAAAGTCGCCTGGCAGACAAGGAAGCAGTGCTCAACAGGTGAGAGCTGGGAAGCTGTTAGGATGTGACAGCATGGAATCATGGAATGGTTGGGGTTGGAAGGGTCCTTAAAGCTCATCCCATTCCACTATCCCTGGTTGCCCCAAGCCCTGTCCAACCTGCCCTTGGACACTTCCAGGGAGGGGCAGCCACAGCTTCTCTGGGCAACCTGTGCCAGGGCCTCACCGCCCTCACAGGGAAGGATTTCCAATATCTGTGATATTTGTCAAAAATTAG